>CM026077.1:32762057-33287057 GCA_014839685.1 Anableps anableps
TTAAAGAAAAATTAAAGAGCTAAACAGATAAGCCCTGACCCAGTGGTAAAATCTGAAGGATGGGGGTGGGGGGGAAAGTACATGCAGTTAGCAGCAGGCTCCTTCAGTTGCTTTGTCTTGGAGAGACACGAAGGTAAAAACAGAAAGACCAGGTGAAGTGTAACATCAGTAGAAAGAGAACATGAAGTTATTGGCAGCAGGAGGTTAGCCAATGTCCCTCTCCAGGAAGGTGACACAGCTAAACAGAAACACTGGGCCAATGTATGGCTGCAGTGGAGATACACCAGACACTTCCTAAGTTTGGTCAAGGCTGTGAATACTTGTAATGCAAATGTGACTTTTTTAAATTAGCAAAACACTCAAAAAAAAAAATTCACATTGTCATAATGGGGTATTTTTGTGTAGAATTTTGAGGAAAGAAATTGGAATAAGGCTATAACATAATGTGGAAAAAGTGAAGCGCTGTGAATACTTTCTGCATGTGCTGCAGTCTGGAAGTCACGTTAATGGGATGGTGAGCGTCTTCCACGAGTCTTACCAGTTTTCTTTCTTGCTGCCATAAACAGTAAAAACTTCCTCTGACCTTCTGTGGTAGATGGCGGATCAACAGGCAGCCATGTTTGGAGAGTGCTGCTTTGACGTGGGCGACGTCAAAATCACAATGGGAACAGGCACCTTCATGGACATCAACACTGGGAGAAAACCACACACATCTGTGGCAGGTAGAGGAGCAGCACACGCATTATTTTTGATCCAAATTTTAATCAAGCAAGATTATTCCAACCCCTCATACCCTGGCTGCAGGTCTGTATCCGCTCGTGGGATGGAAGATTGGCTCAGATGTCGTGTATCTAGCGGAGGGGAACGCCGCAGACACAGGCACTGCCATCAAATGGGCCCAAGAGCTGGGTGAGGACAGAACTGAGTTGCTTATTGCAAAACCTTTTTTAAAAAAATCTAATAAATATTCCTCTTCACGCCTAAAACGATGTTGTTGCAGAGCTCTTCTCAGACGTCGGAGAGACCAGCGATATGGCTTACAGTGTCAGTGACTCGGATGGCGTGTGCTTCGTCCCGTCGTTCAGTGGCCTGCAGGTAAGTGCATTCATTTATTTGTTGCTAACAGATAATGTATTCTATTTTTAATACCCACACCTACTTCCATCTCTAATAAAAGCACATGGGTTGTGGCAATGGCTCTCATCTGGTTTCACATTATCTCTCAGTAATGTGCCTTTCTTTTTCCCCTCTGCCCTCCATTGTGAACTGGCAGCTGTAAGTGTTTTCTGCTGGATGGTGATATTTTAGTTCTGATTAGAAATTACCAGTTGTCCAGAAAATTGTTATCTAGTAAAATGGGTGGTGTCCTCAAGGGCTGGTGTCCTGCATGTTTTTAGTTTCTGTTCCTCCTCCAACACAACTCAAATGACCTGGTCAGCATTTCCAGTAAAACAGTAACCATGTAGTTGGTGTTTTACTGGAAATACATTTATTTTGTGCTTTTTACTGATGTGTTTTGAACTGCTCTATTTTCAGGGTGGAACGATGATATAACAGTCAATTTCAGTGAAAACAAGAACTGAGTGCCTTTCCAGAAGTTCAAGTTTGTGTCTAAGTTTTAGCCATCCACCTGAAAAGATTTAGGTGTCTGCCCTGCTGGCATGGATGCAACCCTCAGCATAATGCTGCCACCAGCATGCTTGACAGCTGGTACAGGGTTGTTAGAATTTGATTGATTGATTGATTGATTGATTGATTGATTGATTGATTGATTGATTGATTGATTGGATTTCAAACACAAATAAAAATAGCTGAATCCAAAACAAGAAAACAAAACAAAGAGCCAAAAAGGTAGAAGGAGAAAACTGATTCTCACTACCACTTTTTTACAGTATATAACAATAATGTAAACTTCAAATATGTATTATTTACATATTTGATACAATTCAGTTTACATCAACTGCAACCAAAAAATTTCATAACTTAGTGCCACATCTCTATCCCACCAGGATTACTATGTAACAAATGGATTTCCATTAATCCATCCAAATTATATCATAATTTCAAATAGTGCTGCATCGATTGCGGTTTTCTGGCTAATCATCCAACTTTAAAAAGCCCAACCTGCCGATTCCGATTTTGAACGATACCATTTTTTTGTATAACTTACACTGTCGCCAAAGTCTCCACTAACACAGAAAAGTCGCTGGATTTGTCTCGTGGTTTTTTTGTTTTGTTTTTGTAAAGTTGTTCCTGAACATCCCAGCTCATTTCCTTTCTTCTCAGGTTGACGGTTTGCTTCCTCTTCCAGACCTTGGCCAAGTAGTGACACAAAAAAAGAACTTTCACTTGCATCTGATTGATGAAGCTGGACTGTGCAGTTGTTTAGAAATGGCTCTAAAAGATTTTTCTCAATTTAAGTCAAAGATTCTCCTCCTTAGATCTCCCGTGACCTGGTTGGACTTTCCCATTGATTTGAGTATTTGCGACTCTGAGTTCTATCAAGCGAATCATTTTGGTAACAGACCAGCTGCAGTCCATCATGTCTTTTTTAAACCAGTGAAGTTGTGTGTTGTGCTTTCGCTCCACCCTGGAGAAACATGTAGAGGATTAATCCGAACTGTGTGGATCAGGTGTGACCAAAGTGGGGCCCGGGGGCCATTTGTGGCTCCTGAACTGATTTTGTGTGGCCCCTGACTGCAATTCAACAATAACAGAAATGTACCCCCTACTATTTCATTTGTTTAATTAAACTATTAAGTTGGTTAAAAAAAAACATCACACTATAAGTTTTTATTAAAAATATGACTGTTTATTTTTTTTTTGGCCCTCAAGTCCTTTTGACCTCACAGTTTTGGCCCACGTGACAAAATTTTGGACACCCCTTGTGTAGATGCATGCAGAGACTGCTGAATTTGATAGGAGGCTCATCTTGAACCTGCATGTGTGTGTGTCCTATTAAAGGCTCCTCTGAATGACCCCAGAGCGTGTGCTTCCCTAATGGGCCTCAAACCTTCTACGACCAAAAGCCACCTGGTCCGAGCCATTCTGGAGTCTGTGGCCTTCAGGTGATTTTCTTTAGAGCAAGTTGGCATGCTTGCTTCAACCTCCTTCATCCTTACTGGTTTAATTATCCCCTCAGAAACAAGCAGCTGTATGAGACGATGCTCAGAGAGACCCACATTCCCATCACAAAGATCAGGTGAGGCTTATCATCATGCAGCAGCGTTGGGAGGTTTATTATCCAGTCTAACGTGGAATCTAGATAGTAGCCAGCAAACTGGGTGTGACAGCCTGAACTTCCCTGAACCCTGCTTCAACTAATGCAGCCCAGCCAGGCGTATTGATAAGACATTATCTGGATGGATGTTCCTCTGATATTACAGCGAAATGATTTGAGTGATAACTGAGCACTCTGTTTCTCTCCGTCTCAGGGTGGACGGAGGCGTTTCCTCCAACGACTTCGTCTTGCAGCTGACTGCAGACCTGTTTGGCAGGAAGCTGGTCAGACCCCAACACCGGGAGATGTCTTCTCTGGGGGCTGCTTTTGTTGCCGGACTCGAAGTGGGTATGCAGACACACACTCACGCACACACACACACACACACACACACACACACACACATACAGCTGATTACAAAAGTATTCCTGTCTTGGTAGATTTTTCACATTTTCTCAGGTGACAGCCATAAACTTTAGTATTTTTTTGTTTGGGGAAGGATTTTATGTGATAGACCAACACAAAGTGGTGCATGACTGGGAAGTGGAAGGAAAATGATACGTGATTTTGCATTTTTGGTGACCTTAATTTCTATTCAGCCCTCAGAGTCACTACTATTGCCTCATTTCCGCTGAGCGGTACGGCAGGGGTCGGTGCGGTAGGGGATTTTGCGTTGCTAACACCAGCCAGACTCTCACTGGGCAGGCGGGGTTAAACCCAAATGCCTAATGTGGCGTCATACTAGTGTGACGACAAATGTGACACAAGCAGTTAGGGGTGTACCGATACAACTTTTCACTTCTGATACGATACCGATATCACAGCTTTGAGTATTGGCTGATACTGATATTGACCCGATACAATATCAGCACGAATCATACGTACTTTTATTGTTAATTTTATAGTGTGGAATGTTAGAAAAGGCTTGATCTGGTGAAATTACGCAGAGAACAATAGTCAACAATAATAAGTTAGAGAACAGCTATGGACTCTGTTTGCTAGTTGGGTGAATTTTTAAGGCCATAGACTGTATTTAGGATGTTGGTCTGTTACGTTTTCCTGATTTTGTTGTCTGTAAAACATCAGATATCAGTTTTTTTTTTTTGTTACTGCATTAAACAAACAATCTCAGGAATCTGAGATTTATTAGAAATGCTCTTCTACATCAGTAGAGGACATAAAAAGCAGCTTTGTCGAGCAGTCACTTTAACGATCCTCTTTTCTTTCACTGTGTTCCCGCTCTAAATATATTGCAACTCATGACAGGTTTTCATTTGAAAGCTTCTGATCAAAAGTCCTATTTTTATTTTGCAGACTAAGGCCAAAAAAGCAGAAATAAGTGTTGTTGTGTTTTGGGGTTTTTTTTTTCTTAAAAAGCAGTTTTTTGCATCCTAAATGCTACATTATGTAATGAGATTATCACAGATTAGTGGATGTGTAATTTTAAAATATGCTAACTGAGTTTTGACCTGTCACCGTAGGCTTCTGGATGACCCGTGAAGAGCTGAAGAAGCTGCAGAGCGCTGATAAGGTGTTCCTGCCTAAAGGTGCTGCCAAGGGGGGTGCTGCCAGTCCAAGTCAGGAATACGTCCCCGTCCTCCAGAGCTGGGAGAGAGCCCTGAAGCGCTCCATGAACTGGTACAAGCCCTGACAGCGGATGCACGCACAGGAAGGTCCTGGGCCAGAACTAATGGAAACACAGAACTAACCCCTGTCAGCTGTGCCTTCAGATGACTGTAACTGTTTGTGTGTGTCAGTCATGGTCCACATAATTTAAAGACATGGTACTTAAAGATGCAGAAGGCAGGAGGTGGAAACTTGGGGGAAGGTGTACAATGGACCAAACGTTACTTGAACATGACATATTCGGAGCTTTACAGCCAAGTCAGAACTGATCTAAGGCCCTGTTCAGACCAGGCACTAATATCCAAACTAGGTGGACACGGCTGAGTATAGGCATGAACGCACTCGGCTACTAGCTTAACTTTCCTGTCTTAGACCAGATGACGGAAACTGTAGAAATGCACCAATCAGAGATTTATGCTCAGTTTCAGATCCCAGTTTTTCATTTCGAGCTTTGACTTGCTGAAGGCAAGCAAGCAAATTCCAATTTCTCTTTGAGAACAAACATAAAAGAAGATAACAGAATAGCACTTAATTTTCTCTCATCTCTTTATCATTGGCAGTCAAATATTGTTTATGTTAGCAGAGACAACGTCACACTGTGTGAGGGATGCTGGAAAACAGGATGTTTGTCATTTGAAGCAAAGATGTTCTAGAAGTCGACATTTTAAACCATCTCTAGCATCTAATATCTATAGTTAGCACAACTATCTTAGCAAGCCTCCATGTGTACTGCTTAGAGATTGCAGTGCCTTACCTTTACTCCAGTTTTTGCAAAGCCCTGCCAAATCCAGGTAGGAAAAGGCGCAACATCCTATAGAAAACAGCTCTCTTTTTAAATATCTCTTACGGCTTTTTGCTCTTCCCTTGAATCTCTTTTTAACACCTCACCTTTGCACCTTTGGAAAGGAAAGTAGCTAACTTTGAGTCTTCTTACCTCAGTAACCGAGGACTGTTGTTAGCCCTGGAAGCACTTAGGTATGCAGCATACCCTGAATGGAAAGAGATCAGATTTTTTAGTTTCTGACCAGCCGGGCAAAGTGTAAAAATCTTCAGATTCTGGTCACCAGCTGATTTCTTGGTGCATCTTCACTCTTGTCTGCATTCCAGTCTGAACACAAATGTTCACTTAGGGATTCACCCATTGACCAGACGTGACTCGGTATATTAGCACTACACTGGATTCTCCTGGTTTTAAAAAAAACAAATAAAAATTCTATAAACTGATGGCTAAGCTAAGTATCTAGTTGTAGGATTCTTTTACAGACAGGATTTTAAGGCTAAAACTTAGTCATTTTCTATAATCTCCTCTTAGTCTACTGTAAGGAAATATGGCTTTAATAAATACAGTCTACCAGCAGCAGGTTGCTCAGGGCTATTTTGGTTCAACAGGTCCAAACATATATAAGAACCAAAATCAATGGAAATGAGATGTAATACGTCTTCAGGAAAAAAATCTACAAATAGGTTCATTTATATCAAGTCAAATGTATTTATAGAACACATCACTGTTGACTAAAGTGCTTTGCATCATAAAAGATCAACAATGAAACGACTAAAATGAGCAGCAAAATCAATAAAAGTAGCAAAATAAACACGCAGATGTCAAAAAAATATATTTTAAACTGAAATTTATCAGCTGTTTGTCATATCTGAGCTTTGAGCATTTTTATGACAATTTATTTCTAAAATTCATAGAAGTATTTTGATGTTCTGAGAAAAACGAACTATGCAATCACTGAATTACAAGGGTACAAAATGGAGGTAAGAGCTGACAGGGGTGATTGTACCAGAAGCGACGCACACATACAACACATACCCAGCACAGTCTTTTAGGCCAAATTTGAATTCTTCACACAATCTTGATTATTAAGCTATAAACCAATAGATGTGTTATGGTTGCTGTTTTTGTGACCTGGGTGTAAAATATATCCACACAAATATGAAATGTGTTCATGATCGTTTTGGAGTTCAGGTGATGGACGTTATTAGGAATTTCATAAAAACATGATGAGACCAGCTGATGCCCTGTTTGTCGCCATGGGTTCACTACAGATTTCTTCTCTTCTGACTTTTTAGCCACACTTTAATGTTTTAGATCAATGATTTTTTTTTATCAAAGATGACTTAAGTAAATAAAATAAAAAAAAATCCAGTTTTAAAACAAGAATTTCATTTATAAAGGGGGAAAAAAGCTATTTGAACTAAGATGGCCCTATCTGGGAAAGTATTTGCACCCTAACACCTGGTTCATCCGTCTTTAATGCCAGCTGGCTGTGAGTCTTTCACATAGCACCACATAGCATCTCAGTCTAATTTGAGGCAGTCTTGGATGAGGCCACTCCGAAACCTTCTTTTGTTTCCATTCAGAGCTGGTCTTGCAGGTGTGCTTTGGATCATCATAACCCCTAATTCACTCCAGCTTTAGGTCACAAACTGATGGCTGGGCATTCTCTTTCTTCGAGATTTTCATGGAACTCTGTTCTTTTTTTTCTTTTTTCTTTTTTTTTTTTTCAGGTTAGCGTTGTCAGATATTAAAAATTGCTGGATTTGAAACCTTTAAATGTGACAAAAACAGAAGAGGGGCAAATACTTTTTTTCACTGTAGCAACATATTTATTTTAAAAGCAAGCGGGAAGCTGAGATGGGCTCATTTAGGATAAGTTTCAGGTGAGATCGTAGGATGCATGTTACTGCCAATCTGAACCAGGTCTATACAGGACCATCATCATGAAGACGTTCCTACTCCATGGTTTCTTCACATCAGTGTCATTTACTCAGAAGACAGCTTCATTCATTCTAATCTAAACTGGGTCTCTTTGTCTCATTTATGAAATATTAAACATGCTATGATGCTAATGACTAGCTTAACAGCTTTTAATTCATGAGTGCTCCATAGCAACAACTGAGTGCCAAATGTTAATCCTGAGACACAAGCCAGAATCCATTTAGTTTCAAGCATAATCTTCACTTGAGTTCATTTTGGACAAAAGGATAATTGACCTGATTTATAGATGTTTCAGAACAAGTTTTTTTTTTTTTTTCTTATGAAGCTGCTTCTTGGTGATTCAACATGAAGTCGTTAAGTAGTCATTTCAAGAAGATGTGGACCTGATTTTAAAAATACTTGATTCTTTGAGAGATTTGGAGGAACTTCATTTTAACCCTTGTTGAAAGTTCGTAATGATACTATAATGGTGTTAAGTCCTGATGTGCTGTTAAAATGTAATTGTTCCTCTGACCCTGTAAATGCCACCGTACTCAGTATTTAAATGCATTTGTACTATTAGATCAGATTGTAATATGAAGTTATTGAATTTGAATGATGTTTTGTTATTGTATTAAAAAGTGAATCAGGGATATAAGTGCTGAATGAACTGGCAAAAAAGAAAACGTTCCAATATTTTTCTGCTTTACTTATTGATTTTTTTTTTTTTTTTCTGCCATGTTGGTGTCATATGATCAGTGTAAGCTCTGATGACATTTTTCTGACTTGATTTTACTGTAACCGAGAATTCTAAACCTCTTTCTTCACCTTTGACCTGCTGGGTGGTGTTTGGATTTTGTTACATCATGTTTGAAATATCCTGACACTACAGTGCTTTGCAAAAAAGTATTCATGCCCCTCAAACATTTTCGTGTTACAAACTCAGTGAATTTTCTCAGCGTTTATGTAATAGACCAACACATACCAGTGGAGAGGAAGGAATGATGCATTGTTTTAGGAGCCTTTACAGATAAATCTGAAAAGTGTGGTGTTCATATGTACCTCAGCATCCAGAGGAATTTCCCACCCACTCATCTTTTCAAAATGTTTCAGTCTCAGGTGGACTGGATGGAGAATGTCTGTACAAAACCTTTCAAGTAATGCAGCAGATTGTCAGTTAGTTTTAGGTCCAGGCCACTCTAACACCTGGATATGGTTTGATGTATTTCATTGTCGCTCTGGCTGCATGTTTAGGCCCATTGTCATGCTTTTGTAAAGTACATTTGTTGTGAATTGGCGCTATATAAATACAACTGAAATGAATCAATTAAACGTGAACCTCTACTCAAGACAATTTTTTGGGTTTTTTAGGGGAAGGTGGGGGGGGGGTCCTTTATTTATCTTCATCCATGTTCCTGTCAACACTGCTATGAAAAAGACAATATGTTCAGGGTGATGTACAATATTTGTTCCATACACATAATTTTGCATCTAGGTTTAAATGGTAAATTTTGGTCTCATCTGACCAGGATACTTTCTTCTACATGTTTGCTGTGTCTCCTGCATGGCTTTTGGTAAAACTGCACATTGGTTTTCTTTTGAGTATCTTTCAACAATGGATTACTTTTCGCCACTTTTCCATACAGGCCGGATTTTGGGAGAGTGCTGCTCCGGTTGTGCTGTTGACAGCTGTGGATCTCTGCGGCTCCTCCAGAGTTGCCATCGGCCTCTTTGGCTGCCTCTCTGAGGGTTTCCTTGTCTGGCCTGTTCCTTTAGACCAGGGGTCTGCAAGCTGCATGTGGCTCTTCTGGCCGTCCACTCTGGCTAATATTAAAGAATTAAGTAATTTTCTAATATATAAAGCTAATTAAAAACACGGTGGCTTTAGCAGTTTTTCAAAGGTGTTTTAATGCAGTATATGTATAACATTCCCACAAAGAATGACACTAAAAGGTAAAGGAATATTCTCCTTTTATGAAGTAATTTTTTTTGTCTTCTAATTGCAAACTTATGTTATTTTGACATCGTTTTCAATAAAACTGAATGTTCTGTTGAAGAAAATGTATTCATTCCCTTTAAGTAAAAGTTTAATATTCTTTAGTAGATATTTGAAAAATAAGCTATTTTCTTTCATGTAACTTTTGTGGCTTTAAACAAGTTTTGTTTAGCTGAACCGAGGGCAAAAATGGCTCTTAGACATGGATGTTTGTCTAAAGCAGGGTTCAGTAACCTTTACAACCCTAAGTAGGTTTGCAGTTATACTACTATTTTAATGAGCTCACTTATGAAGGTAGTGTGATGCACTGGATTCAGGAATCTTGTGTTTGTGCTCTACTTTGTGTTGGTCTATTAAAATCCCTTTGAAATACACTAAAAGATTTTTACTAAGCGAATATATGTGAAGAAATTCAACATGTATGAATAGAGTTGCATTCTGGCATGTGTGTGAATCTCTAACCTCATTCAGGGACATGTTATCCCAGATGTGTGGGAAGCAGCCCATTCTTTTCTGTAATCTCTCCAGAGGGGACTTTGTATGTTGCTAAAGAGCTAATAATAAATGATGGACTCTCAGCCACCGTCTGTGGTGATGTGTCTCCTGCCTCCAGCTGCACAGGTGTCGCTGACAACACGAGTGAGCAGATGCTGCACAAAGCGCTCACCTCCAGGGATCATCAGAAACACGGACTGTCAGATGTGTCTGGAGTCCCTCTGACGTGACCAACCTCGCTACGAGTGTTGCTATGGCAGCTTGAGGATGGAGTGACTGAGAACAAGCGGGGTGTGTGTTCCTGCTGGTATGGTGGAGGAAGGGGGGGTGCTAATTGGGTGTTCTAACAATGGGAGGATTGTGTGTCTGTTCAGTCAGAAGGAGAGCATAGTTGAGTGCTGCTGAGTGCTGTTTGCATCACGTAGCTCCATCCATTCTGGGAGGTTTTCTGCAGAACTCTTCCTCTGGCGGTGCTCTCTGTCCACTCTTCCTCACTCAAACATGAGCACATTAGCAGTTCTGCTAAAGCTTTTTGTCAGCAGTGGGATGTCTTTGCTGGAAAAAATGGGATGGAGTGTGTGTGATCCTGACAGGAGTTGCCCATGAATCAGTTTAGGCTGCACTCACTCCTATCTGTGATGTGTGTGTCAATGCTACATTGCATGAGTTCTGTCGGACCTCGCCTTGCAACAAATTCAGAGTGACAGCAGGAAGTGAGTGCAGTGTGACCGCTACTCCGGTCCCACCCTCCCCCATGTGAGCGGGACCCTTGTCATTATATAACTGTCTCTTCTGCATTCTTTTTCTCCGGCTCTCTGTGACACACTGGGATTATTCTGTGGTTTGGTGTGGGGGGGGGACTCTGTCCCAGCCCAGTTTATTTCACTCATCTCTGGCATGGAAAATTTGTGAGAATGGGATGCATTCTTTTTCCCCTACTCCTAAATGTTTGCTCTGTTCACATAAATACATCTGTTTACAATTATGCTCCCTGAATAAACTCACATACCTTCTTCTTTTTCCCACACTCACTTGCGATAGCATCAGGGAATAATAAGTAGCCTTATGTCTTTGATGTTTGTCTGTCACAAATAAAATCCTCCAGGGCTCCTAATATGCTGAGCAGGATTGTTGGTCTGACAAGAACAACATCTGTGTACTGTTACAGGAGCAGAGCTTGTTGCTGTGTGATTAAACCCGTTCCTTTCCTCTTCAAGTACATCCTGTACATGCTGAAAAACAAAGGTTTCATTTCAGGTAACGTACCCCATCTTAAAGCAACAGAACAGAGTTCCACGTCCTTGATCCCAATACAAATGCACCATTCAGAACGGGAATATACTAAAAGCAACACTTCAAACATGTGATGGGATTTAATGTTAACGTAATGTAAATTCCTTTATGAAAAGAAGAGATTATAAAATATGATCTACTTTAAAATGTTGAGTGAGATTTTAGACTATTTAGATTAGCTAAAGGTTTTTGGGTTTTTTTTAACAGAGTTTTTGGGAAATCCTGAAACAAAATATTGCACTTCTCCAGCCAAAAAGTAGTAAATGCATGGATCAGTTATTCTGCATCAGTCTGGGACAGAATGGTCGTAATCGTGATGAAACATAGCAGTCCTGGAAAACTGTCTTAAAGGACATGTCCCGATAAAAAAATTCCTGATACTGGAAATCTAACTCTGGAAAGTACGGTGCTCTGAAGTTACCAAATATATTTGTACATGTTAATATGTTTACTGTATGTTCACAGACAGGACTGGATTTACAAGGCTGTGGGTCTCTGGGCTCAAGCCAGATTTGGTCCACTATAACTACAGAAAAAAATATTTTACAAATGTAAATAACAGTACATTAATAGGTAGTCCTACATATTAGCAGGCATGAATTGATGCATGATAGGTTTAATGCATCCCCTGGCCAGTAACTCCAGGTTGTTTCTGAAGAAACCTATTACAACTTAACAATTTTCAAATACTTGAATATTGTAGACTACACATAATGTAGTTTTATATAAAATGCAATTTATGGAAAACAAGCATTTGTTAAAGGGGCAGTATTGTGTAAAATCATCTTTTTTGAGCTTTACGTCATGTTATAATGTTATTCCCTCATCAAAAACATATATGGAGTGTTCCCTTGATTCTTTCATACATGTTTGAGAAATCCTTCAATCTCCCATGGCAACCATTCAGCTGTGTAAAACTCCTGGGTGGATACAGCTCCACCTTCGGGGTGTTTCTAAGCTTCCGAGCTTCCGCCTCACAGTTCACTCCTCCCCCACGACTTCCCCACTCAGCTCCTCCAGACTAACGACAGCAGCAATTAGCTTCCCTCTTGGAAATTTTCAGATTTTCCAAGAGGGAAGTCCAACTTTGGGGTGACGTTCCAGTTGATTTTTCTGACTCGAAAGTGGGAATTTCTAAGTTTTGACTACAAATGGAATGAAGCACAGGAACTCTCACTGGTTATACCTTTTAAACAAATCAACTATCGAGATGTTTTGTTGATGTATTTTTTTTTAGCTTCAGAGTTTCTTTTATGAAGGTTAGAGACATGACCTGAAGACATGGACTAAAGTCACGAACTATCTACCAAAGCAACTGAAGCACATTTCTTTCTTTGTTTCTGTTATGATTTGAGGCGGTTAGTTGTGTGGACCCAAATGCAGAGGGAGCAAGCGGTCTTTGAATATTTAATGAAAATGATGATTGACAAAATCTTACAAAAAACACTGGCAGACACAGGAAGCCAGAGCAAAAACAAAACATGAATCCAGGGAGCAAAACAGTAAGCATAACAGGGAAAACTCAGCCAAGGAAACAGGTAGACAACAGGGAGCTCTCAGTCAGAATAACAGGAGGAACCATCAAGGAGTGGGAGAAAGAGAGGAGTTTAAATACTATGAAGGTGAATGCTGGAACAATGACTGGGGCTGATTGGCTAAACGTTTGCAGGTGTGGAGATGGAGCTAGAGGGAGACTGAGGAGAGAGAGAGAGAGAATGGCAGCAGGGGGCAAGAGAGAGTAAACAAGGGAGCAAGGAAAATGAAACTAGCAGAAATAGAGGATAACGAATGACTACTAAAGTTAAACAGAAACAAGGCTGATCTAATAAACATAACACAGGATAACAATAATCAAAACTAGAGTCAGAATAAACCTCAAAGCAACCTAAAACCACCCAGGTTCTGACACTTATATGTCCTCAGAAAGAAAAAACTGAATGGTATCAGCAGGTCAGACCTTGAAGGAAACCAGAAATCAGTGTTGAGCAATCAAAAAGTCAAATTGGTGCATCTATGAATTATTCTAACCGTAAATTTGATAAGAAATATGATTTCTTTATCTACTGCTGCCAACAGTAATCATGGTAAATAAAAATTAAATAAGTGACCCATGTCCATCCACATCATCAAGTTTATTTGTATAACACATTTCAGCAATAAGGTAATTCAAAGTGCTTTATATGATAACACAGTAAACAAGCAAATGAAAAAAAACATGAAATTGCAGTTGCAAAATAAAGAGAAGTAATAAAAGATGGAATCCAGACTAAAACTCATGATGTTTCACTTGTTATGAATAAAAATCATAACAATCTAATCTAATCCATACCTAATGTATTTTTAGCCTTGGTTTAAAGTAACTCAGTGTTTCAGCTGTTTTGCAGTTTTCTGGATGTTTGTTCCAGATTAGAGGAGCATGAAAACTGAATGCTGCTTCTCCATGTTTGGTTCTGGTTCTGGGGATGCAGAGTAGGCTTGAACCAGAAGACCTGAGTGGTCTGGAAGGTTGATACAATGACAACAGGTCTTTAATATATTTTGGTTGTAAGTCGTTCAGTGATTTACAAACTAACAGCAGAAGATCTTAAAGTCTATTCTCTGAGCTACAAGGAGCCAGTGTAAGGACTTTAGAACCAGGGTGATGAGCTCTATCTTCCTGGTCTTAGTGAGAACATGAGCAGCAGTGTTCTAGATCAGCTGGAGCAGTCTGATTGATTTTTTTAGACAGACCTGTGAAGACACTGTTGCAGTAATCAGTGCGACAAAAGATAAACACATGGATGAGTTTCTTTAGATCTTGTTGAGACATTAGTCCCTTAACCCTGGAAATGTTCTTCAGGTGATAAAAGACTGATTTTGTAACTGTCTTTATGTGTCTCTGAAGGTTCAGGTCTGAGTCCATCACTTCACCCAGATTTCAGGCCTGATCACTAGTTTCTAGCTGTAATAACTGAAGCTGCCCGCTGACTCTAGATCGTTCCTCTTTAGGTCCAAAGATAATAACTTCAGTTTTGTGTCTATTCAGCTGAAGAAAGTTACGGCACATCCATTGATTGTTCTAAGCATCTGTTCAATGCATTAATGGGTTCACAGTCACCTGGTGACATTGTAATGTAGAGCTATGTATCATCTGCATAGTTATGATAACTAATGTTATTATTTATTATAATCTGAGATAGTGGGAGCATATAGATTTTAGATTAAATACCTTACAAATTTAAACTACATATAAATATGATGATACTACAAGGAGTAGAAGCTACAAATATCCACTGCTAATTTAATTAAAATATACTGTATAATCTATATGAAATATAGAAGATCAACAAAAAATGTGCATATATGAAACAAAAGGCTTGCTGCTTTTGCAGTGTTAATTGTAATGATGAAAATATTTATCTTCCTTCTTTTTAGTCAAGCTGTTGCATTTTTCTGTGCTTAGTCTGATAATTACCAACGAAATTGCCCACAAAATTGACTTTAGGAGATGAACACTCAGATCTTATCGTTTTAGGTTAAAATGTTATATTCACTTTAGTTTCATGTCTTAGCATGCAGTCACATTTCTGAAAAGTATTGCTAAAAATAACCTAAGGTTGCCCCTGGGCGCAACCCACATACTGAGACCTCTGGTTTACCCACAAATGCATTTCCATAATAACAAGTGTCGCACCATCTAAGAATGTAAGACGCATCGTTACACCCAAGAACCAAAATGTCTTTACTTTTTGCCTGTTCCCACGCTGTGGTGCAGCTGATTTTAAAAGAACCTTTTCTAGGATCATTTCTGTGTCCTGATTTCTTAGGGTGTAGCCTGGTTTAGTGACTCACCACTCCCGTCTTGGATGCAGGATCGATTCATCTACAACAAACCACGATGTCATACTTTAAAAAAAAAAAAAAAAAAAAAAAAAAAAAAAAAAACCACGAAAATGCTTTCAAATGACATTGGGAGTATAGCTGTGACTTGATTATGTAGATGATCTGCTGAAGGAGAGTGTGAAGAGGACATTGGTAAAAATCTGCGGATGTAGGAGTATAATTGTTGGTGATAATGGTGAGCGCTCTACTTAGAATTTGTGCGCGTAGCGGTGCGTCTCTGTGTGATGAACCAATGCGCATCTCCCAGTTCGCACTGCATCAGCTGCCACCACAGGGCTCAGTGCGGACGTCACAGCTCTCTCTCTCGCTCCTCACCTTCCCCTTCACGTCTTTCCTCTCTCTCTCTCTCTCTCTCTCTCTCTCTCTCTGCCCCCCTCCCCGCCCCCCCTTGTTCCATCGGAGCATCTCTCTCCTTCTGCTCTCCCTTCTTTCTCCACCGCCCACTTCTTCCCAACCATTGATCCCGACCACTCACCAAACCGCCGCCTCATCGCATTGCTCCGCTGCGCTTTTCTGCATTTTTCTTTTCTTTTTTTTTTTTCTTTCAATTTTTTTTTAAAAGGTAGGAGAACGGGCATATTTTTTTCGGGACCAAATAAACTTCCCCCGCACCTCCCTCCCTGTCTCCCTCCTCATCACCATGGCGAGCACCGAGGATAAAGCGGCCAGCAAGGAGAACACGTCCAGCTGGAAGGACTCCATCTACAACCCGAGGACCGGGGAGCTGCTGGGGCGCACGGCCAGCAGCTGGGGTAAGGATGCCCGCGAACACAGCACTTCATCGGCGGCACCCCCAACCCATCCGGTGTCCTCCTCCTCTCAGATATTAAACCAGTGCTGCCCGCTTTTCATTTCTGTGCATGGATGGTTGAATGAACATCAGTGTGAGGCTGAATTAGCTGGGAAGCCATCCCAGGCCTGCATGAAGGTGTGAAGGAAGATTAGTGATGCCATCAAAAGGTGTGCCCTAGTCTCCTCTTGCTGCGTGTTCAGTGAGAGTTTTCCCATTTATTATGTTTATCTGCAGAGCACCCTCCCCCCCCCAAGTCTGAACAGCTCTCCTCCTAAATGATCAGGGTGCTGCTGCATTCCTCATTGCTGATCAGGATGTAGTTTGGGGTTTTTTTATGTAATACTTCTCCCCAGGCTGAGGTAGTAACACGCCATCCTCCCACCCTTCCTCACCGCAGCTGGCTCCTATAGGCTGGAGCGGGGCTTCAGTCAGGCTGCCTGGGCCCCCGTGCTGCTGTGCAGTGGGATGCTCCATTGCAGTTGCATGGCCGCCCACATTAGCATGCCTGTCAAGGTCAAATGGGATTCCCTCTCTCTTCTTTCTCTGTCTTTCTCACACTGGACAGGTGCATTGTGGGATACTGCTGGAGAGCAATGAGGAAAAAGATAGGGGGGGGTTCACCCCCCTCTTTCTTTTGGTCTGCTTGGAGGGCATCTCGGAGTTGCAGACTGGATGCTGGTGAACCATTTTGATTCTGATGTTTCCTCCCTGCAGCCAACGGATTTACAGCAGCAAAAAACTGCTGAATCCTGCTTGGTCTGAAAAGTTTGGGGTGGGAGGGGGGCTGTTGATGAAAAACCACCTGTGATTGTTAGCAGTGGGTACCATTTCCTTTTGGATTCAAAATGGTCTCTGTCAAATGGATAGTTCAGTCAAAGCACAGTAAACCGAGGCGCAGCCCACAGATCAGGCTTGACCTCCTTCCTTTATAACATCTCTGCCCCCCCCCTCCGTGTGTCTCCATAACCTTGCTGCAGCTCTCATCCTGCTCTTCTACCTGGTCTTCTACTGTTTCCTGGCCGGCATGTTTGCCCTGACCATGTGGGTGATGCTGCTCACTCTGGACGACTACGTGCCAAGGTACCGGGACCGCATTCCCAGTCCAGGTCAGTGTCCCTCAGCACCGCAACACACCTCGGGAACGGCACGATCGTCTGCTATAAGTGACAGTATTTTCTCTTTTAGGTTTCTGTTATTCATTCTTGTCCAACTTAGTTGCTGTCACTGTAATGTACTACTTTATTGCTGCTTTTTGTATTGATTTGTTTGGAAGTCTCTTCCTAAGTGATACCGAGAGTAAGGATGGCTCAGTGGATGACGTCTTCCCGACAGGAGATCTAATAGCTGTGTTTTGGTTCTTTTCTCTCACTTTATGATTATTTCACTTGATGTCGTTGTTGCAGGACTGATGATCCGGCCAAACTTTTTGGACATCTCCTTCAACAAATCCGATCCACAGAAGTATTCGCAGTATGTCCGAAACTTGGAATCTTTCCTTCAAAGTGAGTGCACTCCAAAGCAAAAAAATAAAACTGATCTGTGGTTAAACAAGGACCTCTCTCCCTCTCCTTTTTTCATGGACTTCTGCCCATAAATCTGAACCAACCAACCTCTGCCCACATCATGTCTCTGTCAGGATATAATGACACGGAGCAGGAGGGGAATGAGGAGTGCATTTCAGGAAAGTACACTCTGCAGGAGGAAGTGCAAGGAATGCAGAAGAAAGTATGTCGCTTCAGGAGGGCACTCCTGAGTTTCTGCTCCGGCCTCTCTGACACTAACTTCGGATACCATGAAGGAAAACCCTGCGTGCTGCTCAAAATGAACAGGGTACCAAACACACTTCCTGGCAAAATCTGTCTTGTGTAGTTTCTTGTAAAATTATATGTAGCTTTTAAACATTTTTCCATTTTGTTAAGATTACAACCATAAACATTTTAATGTATTTATTGGGCATTTCTATGATACACTTACACAAATAACTGTGTGAGTGCATCACAAAGTGAACTTTTTGGTCGAAATCCAAACTGATGTGTGTGATGAAAAACCTAAAACTGCATATCATGCTGAACACAACCTCCCATCATGAAACATGGTGGTGGCAGCATTGTACTATGGGAATACTTTTCTTCAGCAGGAACTGAGAAGCTGGCCAGAGTTGAAGGACAGATGAATGGAGCTAAATACAGGACAACACTGGAAAAAAAAAACTTTGGAAGGCTGTAAGAAAATAGAGAGCTACAAGTTTTAGATCAAAGTTTGTTTATGTCTTAGAATAGCCCAGTCAAAGTCTAAATCTGTGGGATGGCTTTGAAAATGCTTTTTACCGATGCTCTCCATGCAATCTGATGGAGCTTGAGATATTATGCAAAGAAAAATGGGACAAAAATGTTGCTTTCTGGATGTACAAAGCTGGGTAGAGACATGCCCTAATGGACTTCGTAGCCAATATTGAAGTAAAAGGTATGGGGTGCCGTTTGTAAAGTTACACTGTCAAAAATTGACAGTAATAATTTGGGTTATTTAGCCTGTCATACGAGAAAAAAACTGGCCAGTTAGTTAGCAAGCTAAAAATTTAGAGTGAAGCTAAACATGTAGTTAGCAAGCTGAATATTTACCCTTAAACTAAATACTTGGCTGCTATATTTAGTTTGTAAACTAAATATTTAACTTGCTTATTCAATATTTAATTTAAAACTGTAACATTTATAAATGAATGAATAACATGGTGAAAACATGACTTTGAAAAATAAAACCCATTTTTTTGTCTCATAACAGGCTAATTAACCCAAATTATTGCTGTTAATTTTTGACTGTTTAACTTTACAAATGGAACCCATAGAAAGGTGGCTCTGCAATAAATCTTATCAACTGGATTTTTTTTTTTTCTTGAATTTTGTTTTTTTTTTTTTTTGTTTGTTTGTTTTTTTAAAACAAAAATCTTTGAAAACTATATATATAATTTTCCTTCCACTTCCACATAGAATCCCAATAAAATATACTGTGGTCTGTAGCTATAACATGACCAAAAGTGAAAAGTTTTATTTGGTATGAATACTTTTGTGAGCCTCTCAAATGAGAGCAGCTTCCTGACGGTGACCCTCCACCTGTTTCTCTGCCTTCACAGATCATTGGCCTGAAGCCAGACGGGGATCCCTACATTAACTGCACTGTCAAAGTATAACAAAAATTATAACATTACATATATGCTACTTTCTTGTATGTGTATTTGTGTCTTTTTAGTTCTTCCATTAAAAACAAAACATTTATAATCACTGTGGATTTAATATTTTCTTTGTTGATCTTATCTTCATATTTTCCCCCTTTTTTTGTTTGTTTTATTTTTTGTGTGTGTCTCATGTCTTTTTGCATGCTGTCACTGACGTCTTTAGGGTAAGATGGATATGTGAATTATCAGGATAAGGCCAGTAGGAGTAAGAACACATTTCTGTTATGTAACAGGTCATTATGTGGGCGCCTCTAAAATCCATCTTAGTGACATTTTAGAGTTTATTTTTAGCCTAACCAGTGTCATTCTTTTACCCCAGAAATGTCACTTTTTCAGACTAAACACAGAACATCCGATTAAGTAATTCATTTAAATCTCTTTGCCAACCTCAGAGAGACATTCAAAGCTTTTTCATGTCCTGTGTCATGTTGTCTTAAACACATTTCTCATTTGCTTTTAATTTAATACTACGCTGCTTTTGTTCAATGTGAAACTTATACCTGCATGTATTTTTCCTTGCAGAGAGACAACTCGGTCCAAATGCACTATTTCCCCAAAGAGGGACGTATTGACAAGATGTATTTCCCCTACTATGGCAAGAAAGCTCATGTAAGTATCAGTCTGGTGTCTTACTGTTTCTTATCTTCCAATGCACATGTTGGCGTGTCTAAAAATATGTCATACATGAGGCAATGAAGTGCCTTTCATGAAACATCAAATCTTTTCACACATATGTTACTTTTATTGTCCACCTGTTTTTATAGTGCGTGTAGGAGGGAGGATGTAAAATGCATGATGAATAGGGTATGTTACTTTTGCAGCGATGTCACTATCCCATTTTATTCTCATGTTTCGGATTCTTATGAAATCACATATAGATTCTTTATACAGTTTATTAGTGGATGAATATTTATTTGCTGAATTAATCAAGACGTAGGTCAAGCTGAAATCAGTTGAAGCCACTTTGAGTTTTTGAAATGCTGAGGTGACTAAATCTTCATCAGTGCAGACAGAGCATTTACATAACTTTATTTAAGGTTAAGAAATGTTTTAATTGTTCCATTGTTCCAACATTTTAGTAGCTTTTGCATAGCAGAGGCACTTACAGCTGAAGCCAGACACTTACAAATGCTATACTATATTAAAAGATTTTTTTCCCTCACCATCTGACGTTAAATCAGACTAAAGGGTTACTAAAATCATTTTTATTTGCTAAATGTCACAGTAGTGTCATATTTTTAAAACAATCTTAAAATTCTGAAGTTTTCATATGTTTCCTTAGTCTTTGAAAGATTTGCCTTTGAAACGGTATGACTTTGTTCAAATGTTTCAGTTATCCTTCCAGAAGCTTGTCACAATAGTTAATTAGAATTTTGGCCCATTCCTCTCAAGTAAACTGGTGTAACTGAGCAAAGTTTGTCCGCTACAAAACATTGACTTTATTGTCTTTAAGGTGCTTTTGTAGTTAATTTGGCAGCATAGTTATGATCATGGTCCATTTAGAAGACCCATTTGGGCCCAAGCTTTAACTTCCTGATTGATGTCATGAACTGTTGCTTCAGTATTTCCACATAATTAGGAAATATTGATTAAGATAATTGTAAAGCGCACCAGTCCCTCTTGCAGAAAAAGAGCCCCAACACCATTATGCTGCCACCCCCATTCTTCACAGTTGGGGTGGTGTTCCTTGGCTTACAAGCCTCCCTCTTTTTCCTTCAAATGTAACAATGGTCATTATGGCCAAACAGTTTCACCAGTCCATTGGACATGTCTCTACAATTTTGGATTTACAAACTGTAATCTGTGTTTTTTGCTTTGTTGCTCTTTGAATAATGACTTCTTTTTCATTGATTGGCCTCTTCACAAGATTGTTGATTTTGTTCTGGAGCTATTCATGTTTCTCGCTGAAAGACGTTCATCTCTGGGACACAGACTCCGTCTCCTTCCTGAACGTTTTGATGGCTGGACATCCCAGTGGTATTCATAATGGTGTGCGTAACTCTTTTAGATGAGCAGGGCACCATCAGACATCTGAAAATTGTACCCAAAGGGGAACAAGACGTAGAGTTCCACAATCCCTAAAGTTTATAAAGTCATAAGATCACCATTGTGGTGGACACAGATTGTTGAAAGACATTGTAATCTTAGTGTATATAAACTTCTGACTTTTAAAGAGGCAGTATTATGTAAAATCAACTTTTTTGAGCTTTACATCATGTTATAATCTTATTCCCTCATCAAAAACATACCTGGAGTGTTGCCTTGGTTCTTTCATGCATGTTTGAGAAATCCTTTAATCTCCCATGGCAGCCATTCAGCTGTGCAAAACGCTTGGGTGGATACAGCTCCACCTTTGAGGTGCAGCTTCTCCTCAGAGCTGCAGTTTCTAAGCTTCCGAGCTTCCGCCTCACAGAGCAGCCATCCCCCGCGACCTCCAAGCTACTTCTCAGTGCAACGGTGATAAAAACATTGTTAAGGAGTTAAAAGAGGAGCACTATTGTGATGACTTTCTGAAAATGGAATTTCAGGAAGAGTAGGAGTTTTTAAAGACCCAGTTTCAAGGTGTTTAATTATGAAATTACGAAGTCATATTTGATAGACACAGCATTTTTGTAACAACTAATGGTAGCATAGTTACTTGATTGTGATATAAAAGGCACTATGTGCCTGGAAAATACATAACACTGTCCCTTTAAGAAAATAATAATCTTAAAAATCTTTACTCTCATTATTCTGTTCTTCAGGAAATTATCTTGATAATCCTAACTGACGTAAATAAGGAATTATTTTGTCTGATATAGTGTCATACAATGATGAAAATATTTTTCTTATTACAGTGCATGTAAATATCTGGTTTTAACTGTATATTCAGTATATGTGGTGTATATTCATTGTGAAGCTCATAGTGTGCAATTTTCCACAATTTTAAACAAATCCGCGTCAGCCTGGCTCAGCCGGAGATCACATTGAGTGTGACACAGTATGAGCCTACCTTCTTGCATCGCTGAAATGCAGGGCCGATACGCTCTAATGTCATGGGGGTAAAACATTTGGCTGTGCTGATAAAAGAACGTTTCATCCCCAATCCAGGAGAATTATGTGCAGCCCCTTGTGGCTGTGAAGCTGCTGTTCACCAAGGAGGACTATAACAAGGAGCTGGCTGTGGAGTGCAGGGTGGAGGGCACCGAACTTCGAAACAACGACGAAAGGGACAAGTTCCTGGGCCGTGTCACCTTCCGGATCAAGGTGGTGGAGTAAAAAGGCAAAGGCGGCTCCGGGGAGTAACACGAAGCCGGCCTGAGTTCGCAAATGGATTTGTGTTTCTAAAAAAATGGAAAAAAAGGAAGGAAGTGTCAAATACGTCACAAAGATTTTTTTCTTTTCTTTTCTGGATGTGGTATCCATGTTTGATGCAGGTAAAAGTTTGGGCTCCAACAGAGGTGCCGGTTGGTATCAGATGTTGCTTTGATGACCTTTCTGACCCTTCTTTCCAGTGTGATTTCTCACTGATCTCTTCAAAGATCCCCAGAACAAGAGTTTCTGAACCAGACCCTTTCCATTCCTGTTGCACCGTTTATCCTTTACTTAGTTTAGATCCCTTTTTTTTTTTTTTTTTTTTTTTTTTAGTGCTGATGTGATTTAATAATCTATAGCCATTGGAGCCAAGGTGTTTGGAGCTGTTGTGTAATTACTGACACTTTTTTTTGTTTGTTTTAAGTAAATCTTTAATTTGTAAGCTTCCTCTTGTGAGGACAAGTGTGTTTCCACCTCTGAATCTGTATGAGGGACCTTGTTATTTGCTGGTGTTGCGAGGATTTGGATCTTGCTGTATAGTAGAGCTGAAAAAGTAGAACATTCCCAACGTATCTTTCATCTCAAAGACTTCATCAAGACATACCTTGATACTCAAGTATAGCCAATGTATCCTTGTATATGAAATGCCAGTTCCAAACCCCCTTTTAACTATAAATACATAGTGATCTTAAGCATATTTAGGGAATTATAGATAGAAACTTGTATTGCGGCGCACAAAGCTGCAGTCCTGTCTTGTGCCGTGTGTCTGTCTGGCTGTTTGTCCGTCTGCATGTGTGTTTGTCCGTCTCTCTGTCTGCCCGTCTTCCTGTTTGTCCACCTCTTGCAGCTGACATGGATGAGCTGCCTCGCTCAGGGCGGCGGTGTGTATGGGTGGTGGCTGAGAAAGTACGATGAGGGTTTGCTGTTTGAGGCAGAGAGAAGCTGGAGAAGCATAACAAAAAAATAACTTCACTGCAACTATGTACTGTATATCTTTACGTGATCTGTATATCTATCTGGGTCTCAAAGATTGTTTGTTAGCTTACTCTCTTCTTCAGCCTGTTTATCTGATTGTCTGCTGATCTATTACTCTTTAATGTACATATATATATATAAATATATATACACACATACATATGCACACACATACAAAATCTACCATATTTACCTAATTCACACTGTATTTTTGGTCACCAAACATAATGTCTGTGCACTGTAAAGAAATATAATTTAAGCAAAGATTTACAGAAGATTATCTTATTCAAAGCTATGTTTACACAGTCTTAAAAGGAACCCGTATTTAAAGGAACAACCTGTACCATCTCTTCAGGGTGCCTTAAGACCTGTTGAAATAAATTGTGGAATAAAAGTGATTTTGAAGAAAAAAAATTATAGCTTCCTGTGGGGTTTTTTTTTTTTTTTTTTTTTTTTTTTTTTTGTTGATTCATTTCCTTTTTAGCTTGTAGAAAATACAATTTTTGCTTTGAAAAGTCTACAGGGTTGGCATGCTAACTTTATTTACTTTAACTTATATGTCTCTGCAGACAATAATATAACTCCAAATATTTTGATGTTATGTCTTAAAGGAATATTTTGGCAAGAGGTCAATCCTCTTATTAAGAAACAGTGCTAAGCATCCACCTCAAACAAAATGGCATAAAGCAGGGTCCAAACATTTTGTCATCTGGGCCAAAATCGTTGAGTCAAAAGTATTCGCAGGCCAAGAAAATAAAAAGAACTAAAATCAGGCAACTAAAGTAGTCCCGTTTTTTTTTTCTTTTTTTTTGTAGGAAAGAGCTGTTGTTCATTGTAGATCCAAAACTTTAAAAAGATGTTGCACATTTGCTGTATTGAAAGAAAGGCATCTAGTTTTCAGATTATTTTGGGCTTGACAGGATTTGGGTCACTTTCTTTCAAAACACTTGCTATATTTAGCCAAGTTTAATAAATTAAATAAAAGTGGGTTTGGGTGCAGCAAAGTTGCCTTTTCAGTCAGAATCTCTTGCTAGATATGGTTCTACTTATTATAAAAGCTTGGTTATAAAAGGACGAATACTTTGTGTTGTACTTAACATTTTCCATTGTAAGAAAATTATGTCGGTAATAATTTTACCCTGATTACAAATAAAAAGTCTCTCTGCATTAACCACCTGTGCTGGACGGGGCTAAATCTGTATCATTCTCGAACTGCAGTTGAGGGACGCACAACATCAGTCAAAGAGCCACAAATGGCCCCCACAGGGCACTTTTGACACTTTGGCATAAAGGCATGGGGAAACAAATTTGTTCATGTTTAAGCTTTATTGTTCAGTTAGCACGGAGATATGCACAAACATAATGAAAAATACATATTTATCTTCAGATAACTCCAGTTATTAATAACTGGATGGTGAAAGCAGCTGGAGTGCAGATGGGGTTCTTTTCTACCATTAACGCTCATCTTCATTGCAGTACATTTTTTTAGCCACATGGAGGTGCCAGAAACAACTGTTGAAACCAACAGAGGAACCAAGCAGTGACAGACAAGAAATTAAAGGGACTGAGGTGACTTCAGAGAAAACATATTATAAGTTGGTATCATTCTAACAAGCATGATCATTAGTATTCAACATGCAACACTGTGCACACCATGCACAGTGTTGCATGTTAAAAGCCCAACACTGTGCACACCATGCACAGTGTTGGGCTCGTGATATCCTAGGTTCTTCTGTGGATGTTGGCTAGCTTTTATTTTACAATAATTAAGCAATGGTTCAATAATGGGAAGCTTAGTCCCTGGAGAGGCTAATCAATCTCATGTTAATTCTATAAATGTTGTTGTTAAATGGTCAGTGGGTTTGAGATCATTATGATGATGGAAAATGGAACCAATTAGGCGCTTTCCAGAAAATAGTGTACAATCTAAAGCTACGCGTCATAATTTTATCAATGCTGGATATGAACTAACTCTAACTTCTTCATAAGACAACCCTAAACATGACATGCAAGTTTTTTCATATGTTAAACTTATTAGGTCTGCAGATCTGTTTGCAGGAGAGTGGTGTTGCCAGTGTGTGTGGGTGTGGTGTTCCTACCTTCCTCCAGCTGATTGGATCCAGCTGATGGTCAGTACCTGCAATCAGAGCAGCCTTTAAGAAGGAGCAGTTTCCCTGAGGCAGATGCTAGATGATTTACTCATCTTGTGTGGTTCAGTTTCTTGACTTCCCGGAACACTAGTTTGTTACTCAGGTATACTCAGTTGGCTTGCCTTCCTTAGTCTCCTTGTTGCTCCTTCAATGGCTCTCCTGCAAGATCTTACCTTATCTGCCAGTGCCATCCACCATGTCACCACCACTTCTTGATTCTGGGAAGAACCTGACTAGAGATATACCCACTCCCAGCCGATCCACCTCCTGGAGACCAACTCACCCTCCTCTGGATTTGCTCTTGCTGCTGGTCCTGAAGCCTTCCCAGTTCCTGCTGTCTGACTTCACAGTTCACCTTTTCCAGTGTCCATAGTTTGTTGCCTGCTTAATCGTCTCAATTCTTAGATATGTCAAAACTTCAATGTATTTTGTGTGATGTAAACATAATTATACACTGTTTCCAGCATGCTCTTGTGAATAGAAATCTGAAAATTGTGTCAAGTGAATATTTGTAGTACCACTTCTTGCTGCAATTACAGCTTGAGGTCTCTTTTGGCATGTTTCTAACAGTGGTGCACCAAGCTTCAGATTTTCTATATTTCATTCTGGACTTTGAGTGGGCCATTCTGACTCAAATATACTTTTTAAATCACTGAATTCTACCGTTATGTTCAGGGTTTTTCCTGCTAAAAGATACACCTCATCAGTCTCAAGTCTTCTGCAGCATGTTTTACTCCCTGTTTTTAGCAGCATTTCCTCACTGAATGTTCCTATTGCTGCTAAAAAAAAAAAAATAAAAAAAAAAAAAAAAGAGTGCCCACCACATGCAAACACCATCGTGTTTCACTATGGGGTTCAGGGTGATGTGTGGTGTTTTCTGCCGTATGATGTTTTGCATGTGGATCAAAAAGTTTCATTTTTGTCTCACCTGGTGAGAGCACCATCTACATGTTTGCTGTGTCCCCTTCATGATTTGTGGACAACTACAAACATGACTTCCCATGGCTCTCTTCTGTGAAGGACAGATTTGAGGACTGGTCAAGCAGCCAATGTTCAAAGAAAAATATCTTTCAGATCCAAGAGTTCTCTAAAACATCACAAAGTGTGATCAATTCTAGAGGGTAATGAGTGATAATGTACAGTCATTTACAACCCCTGACAATCCATTGGAAATTAAAACTAAAACTTAAGTTTCCAGGACTTATGTCAGCACATTTTGAATGTTTTTCATTCAATAAACTTCTATAATTCCAAATAGTATCTGTTACAATGTACCAACACTTTGAACTAACCTGCTTGTAAGAGCTTCCAACGCCTCTCTGTCTGTAGAGTGATCATGTTGGGCCTGTAACTGAACCCCACCAGAGACTGAAATTGGTGCTGAGACCAGAAAACATCAGGATCAGAGGTCCGATCCCACCCGTTCGCTCTAATTTTCCAGCACCTTCATCTGGTCCATTTCTCTCGAACCATGAGGCTGCAGCTGTTCCATCCTTCGCTCTCAGTTCCAGCAGCAGCTCCTGCTAAATGTGAGATAATCTCCTGGGCTTTAGCTGCAGCAAGAATCCACCTTAATGTCTCCTAAGCTCTTGCCATCCTTGAGTTGGACGGTGGTAAACAGCTGAAGTTGGAGATAAAAGCTTTTCCCATTTGACATTTCAAGATTCAATGAGGTCAATAAAATGCATCAACATTTTTGCCAAATCCTTGTTTAGAAATAAAAAAAAAAATGTATGTTGATTTTAAGCTTTAACATGGAAATATATATATTTTTTATTTATTCTTCCAACAATCAAAACAAAATGAATATATCAATTCAAGGGTTTGGAATGATGCAGTTCTTTTTGGGTTGGTGTGATAATTACAAAAATTAAATTCAATAATTTAAATTATTTGGTGAACAAGTTAACTCAAGTTTATGCAACCCTCCACATATACACAAATATTCTAATATATGTCCCTCAGAAACTTGTAGAGAATCCACATAATTTTCACAATTGCAATCAATTTCATTCATTAACCTCCTGGCCCAGTTCTGACTGGATAGTTAACCTCTCACCTTGTAGGAACAACTAGAACTCGGCTGATTTCTTTGGCTTCCTGCCACAGATCTGGCTTTCAAGCATAATCCATACATTTTCAACAAGGTTGAGGTCAGGGGCATTACATGAGTTTAGTGTTATCCTGCTTTATACATTCCAAGAGGAGTTCTGATGTGTGTTTGGGATCATTGCCTGTTGATTTTAAGCGGAGTGGAATACCTAGCTGTGTTTTAGGAAGAACCCAGGAACAGGTCAGGTTTCAGCATATCATAAACCAGGACACTGAGTTTTCACATCGACATGGACTGAGAGAGTGATTGGCATCTCAAAAGCTCAAATAATACCTGGACTATGACCCGAAATCATAGAGAGGTTGAAAAGGAGACTTTGTGGGTCCAGAGCAGGACCAAAGAGCAGCAAAAGATGAAAGGATTTCGAAACCATTGCTTCCATCGATTACAATGGGCAAGGATCACATCCCTGACTTCAGCATTTCTCAGCCCGGCTTTCTGAACATACGGCCAGAAAGAGATTTAAACAGGAGCGGCAAAAGCAAATGAGGTAGATTAGCAATGCTTGCCAACAACTGATGTCATCCAAGTCATAATATTGTGGAATATCATCTCCGCTGCCTGGAAACTGAGCTGTACAGCAACAGTCTTCAATCAGGTACCTCTTCAAATTCGTTGCAAGACTGACTGCTATGGAAGAGCCATCCTTTCTATAGCATTACCATCCACAATTCTTTAAAGATACTTGCATGATATGAGTTAAGACAACATTTAATAAATAAAGTATTTTTGAATTCAATTCAATTCAATAACACAAACTTCATGACATAACGAATGAGGACTACTTCTGAGTTCTTTGACTTCAAATCAACCACTAGATGGTTGCAACATGGATGCATTTCAATGTTCCAAGAGGACAGTGATGCCAAACACACATCAAAAACTGGTTTTTGGAATGGATGAAGCAGGTTTAAGTTTCCTGGACAGGCACCAACCTCAAACTTATTGAAAGTCTAGTGTAAAATATGTCTGTGCCAGGAAACTGGCCAATTATGCTCAAATATTCAGTAAGAGCTGTGCAAGGATCTTGTTAGAGCCTACAAAAAGCAAGTTCTTTCTCTGCAACTGGCTTAGGGAGATTTAACCAAATACTAGTGGGGTGTGTATATTATTTCAACCTCGTTTGGAGAAAATCCGGGGTAAATACAAACTTGTGCAGTAAATCTTTGTTTTTAACATTCATTCACTGCTTCGAACAAAATGCTGCATACAAATTTTCACGCTGCATATGTCAGCAGCATTGAGTTCCTCAAAACCTTGAGGCGATTTGAAACTGATTTAAACTACAATGGCAAAAGGGTTATCACCTAATCAGCTAAAAGTTTAATTTGCCAATTTGTGGAAACCAAGACCTGGCAGTAGTCAGCATCTTTAAGGGGGATTAATGCAATGGATATTTTTAGGATTCACTCCTGAGTCCTCAGCAGCACTGTCTCTGTGGTAAATATAGCGACGGGGAAGTGTGTAACACACCACAATCTTAGGTGTTCTGTGACGCTGACACCAGGTGACAAAAACACATGAAAACCAGAAGCACAGATTTCAAAAGACATATTTAATTTCCTCAGGCTGATTCAAACGTAAAGGATTTTTCAGATTTACACTGGACATTTCTTCATTTTCTTTCACACATATTTACAGGAACATGATTACACATCTGTATTATATTCACATAAGTGGTAAAAACTCAACTCTGCCCAAGATCTGCCATAAAACAAAAACAAATAAAGACCCTGAGACAATCAACAAGAACAACTGGCCTATTCAAAGTCGCTAGATTCAGATTAACATAAACTGTACAATAATTTATAATTTATAATATCTGGCTAGTTTGATTTCTTTTACACTCAAAAGACTAATAAAACGGGCCTGAATGATCACAGAGTTTCAGGACCATGGACAGGGAATTCCTGGTGCAGGAATTATTGCCCAATTCCTCAAAATTGTCTTCCATCATACACAGCAAAGATCTGCTAGTTGTGCACTCTTCTCTCCCCCAGCGTCCCAGGGCTTGAGTCTCCGTCTCCAGGTCGGACGTTACAGCACCACCCCAGGAGAGACTCAGAGGGGGAAGGTGTTCGGTATTATTTCGTCTCTCTAAAATCACTCTAAACTCGGAATTACTTACAGATGCTTCCTTTTTCTGTGCATAGATACTTACATAACTCTTTATGTACAACACATACAATCGCATCTTATAGCTTATATAAAACTAAGAAGTCAGGTGGATGTAAATGCTGTGATTTGCTGTAACTCTGTGGTCTAAGATCACAACGAAAAATGAATACGACAAATTTCTCTGTGGAATGCAGTGAAAAAAAACCCCACTCTTCCTTGTAGAAACGGCCTGGTCTTATGGGAGCGGAAATGAACGCCGATATTCCACAATCCAGCAGGCCTGAACAATTTCAAAGACTAAACGATGCTTTAAAATTCTATCTTTACAGTTTACAGTTGTACATTTTACAACAGTTTCCAAGCGTATACCTGTGAAAACACCATTTTATTTTAGCTGTTTCACTGCAACACTTACGTGGATTAAAAAAAAAAACTTGGTCAGTGTTGTTGCAAGCCTACAGAATTAAATATGCATGTCTTTAAGAGAAGCTGTGGACCAGGAGTGATGTGTAAAATACATCATCACATCATCATTCATGCCTTAGTGACCTCTGCCTCAGGAGCAGCCCACCTCTAAACCATGAGCATCCGTACAAGCCATGGTACTCTTTCTCTGCAAAGATGCCCATCGTCACCTCTCATGAAACATGATCCACTTTTTACACCGACGTTATTGTGCATGAAAAAGCAAATTATTGAGCGTTATTAGGTGTCAGAAGCCTAACATGAGCCCGCTCAGAGGAGCGCACACGTGCCGGACTTCTTGTCATCGTCAAAACCTCCTCCGCCCTCCTTCCTGTTGGGATCACTGAGCTCGTCGTACAGTCCAGTGTCAATCATCTCCTGCTGCCAGGGAATGGGCACTGCACCCGTGCTGAACTCCTTGAAGAATTTATCATCCTTGGCGTCAAACTCGATGCCTTTGATCTCGGAGAACTCTGCTATGTCACCAGTATCCTTGGCGTAGACGACGTTGGGTTTGGGCACCCAGGGAGGCTCCACGAGCCCTGCTTCCAGGCGAGGAAAGTTGATTGTCTTAAACCACTCGTGCTTCCTCGGATCCTCCATGTTGTTCCTGTTAAAAGGAGAAAAATACATGTCTGAATTCAAAAGACAAAAGAAGACAAAAAGGCCAATCACCAATACTGAACCCTAAGTCTAACCCCCTGTACAAGGTTGGTTTGAAGAGGTTATTGTTAGGGTAGCAGGGGTGCCTTCTATCCATCCTTAATAACTCATGTAAACCAGAAGAACCTGCTCTTACTTCATGCCCAGGCGCTCATCTATTTTCTTCTTGAGGAACTGCTGGATGATGTCCTTAGTGGGAGCATCAAAGCACTTGTGCTCCCACTTTGGTTCCTCATTGAGAATGCGTCGTTGCACTTCCTCCTTCTCCACTTTCTCCTTTTTGCTCTCAGGGCCTTTAAAAGGTGTGTAGCCTGCCACCATCTCATAGATACTGCAGCCCAGGGCCCACCAGTCCACCGATGTCCGATATGGTGTTTTGCTGAGGATCTCAGGGGCCATATAGGCTCCTGTACCAGCCTGGACAGCAGACATGAAAAGCAAGAAATTAAGAAACAGATATGATAATGTTTGTCTGTGTAAATGAAAGCATAATATGTTTTATTATTATTATTATTATTATTTATTTTAGAGAATGTTGTTAGTTTATAAATACATTTTTGTTTAAGAATATGCATTTCATTTTCAAATATATATATATTGAACTCTCCAATGAAATACTCTCTCTCAATATCCTTTCTTATTGCTTTCTCTACCACTTCCCTTTCTTTTTCTTTCCCTTTCCTTGTGTGACCCTGTTGCCATCCTTAAAACCAAGAGCCTAATCCTAATGCTAAGCCTACTAGCTGTCAAGAGTTGTGTGTATCTGCACCCTGACTTGTCCTGCCCCTTATATAAGGCCTGGCCATTTCTGGATGTTGTGCCCCCCCAGCAGAAATACATCCAGACATCCAAACACAGAGCCCATTATACCAACTAAAGAACATGTGCTGAGAACTTGCGTTGAACTATTTCTGTTTGCCACCTCGAGTCAGTCCAGGCACTTACATATCCTAACACCTTAAAGACTATTACTATGAGCTCAAATAATTCCTTTCTATTCTTTGCTTCATCCTCAGTGCAAAGCCATGCAGGTAGGCAACTAGCCCGGAATCATTGCCAGTTTCAATTCTCTCAACAAAATGCACCCAGCCTCTTTGCCCATATATAAATATGGATATTAATTGAGAACATCACCATGTCTGCTATTTAAGTCCTTTGCATTGATGACTGGGATTACTTGACACCTTTGGCACCTCTAGATCTGCCTTTCACAAAGACTGAGTTGCTACACATCTGCAGCTTGAACACAGAGTAGTTTTGTACCAGCACTTTGTTATATATGACCACGTGGTCCACACATTTAAAAAGGAGGAAAACAGAAGGGGCCTCTGGATATTTTGCCTCAAAGATTAAAATGATTGCAAACTATCATGTCTGAATATATGCAACGCAAGTTTTCCCTCGGTTTCTTGATCTAATCAGGGACAGACTTGTGTAATGCCCAGTAAGAGGATTATGGGACCAAAGCCAGGCTTGCCTGTAGGAGGTTAGCCCAGTCACTTTGGCTAGCATCGCAGGGCTGGATAATGAGCTTACTGGACTTTCATAGAGCCGAGAGCTTACTCTTTGCTTCTGCAAGTAAGTCCTGAACAAAACCTGTGGCAATATTGGTCTTCTTTTTTTTAATATGTGAGGTGAAAAAATGCTGCTCACCAGTATACTATTAGAGTATTCAAAGGTTTATCTATTAAATGCCTTTTTAGTCAAAATATAAAAAACAGATGTTTCAAATGTTGGTACATAATCTTTAAGGGTGTAGTCTAGTTCTGGTAAGCTTTTCTTTTTCAGTTTTGTCAGGAGGTCGTTCACTTGGGCACCATCAGCGAAGAAGAGTTGATTGCCTGACCGAACTAATGAAATCTCTCCCATCAAGGAGCTCATGAAAGTGCTACCATATGTGCTGGCATATCTCAAAATGGTTGCCTACAAATAATCAAGCTTTGTCCTGACTGCTAAAGGATCAAATGAGTTATATAATCGATTTAGAGGCTCTAATTGCAAAGATCTTTAAACAAATCAGTAATCCCTGTCCGGATTTACACTGAAACTCTACCAGAGGGTGACAGTATGTCTATATACTGAAATGAGCTCAACCTTTTCTTTATATTAACCTACTACCCAGGGATCACTGATCCTGGTTTATTTGGACTTTTTCCTTTCTTGAGAAAGAGGTAACAAAAAGCACTGCCTTAGCTTCAGTCATACAGACACAAGGAATGATTCTAATTAGCTTTTTGTTGTACAGCGTTTCAGATGCCTTCTAGGTCTTGGAGCCACACAACCACAATGTCCATCTACTCACCATCTGGGTGACAGTCTTTCCTGGAGCAACCTCTATTGCCAGACCCAAATCTGAAAGTCGACACTGGCCTTGACTGTCCAGCAGAACATTCTCAGGCTTCATGTCACGGTATACAATATCCATGGCGTGAAGGTGCAGGATGCCCGTGGTGATTTGTGCAGTGTAGTGAATGATGCGTTTCATCTCTATGCCCTTGTCCACACCCTTGCCGTCATAGCCTATGTTGTAAATGTGGTACTTGAGGTCTCCTCCATTCATCAGGGACATGACAAGGCACAGGTGAGTCTTGGTGTCATATGCATAGGCCAAGTTGACCAGAAACAGGCTGTTGACCTTCTCCAAGATTTGCTTCTCCAATAGGGCCATTTTTTCACCACCCTTCTTTTTCAGACGCTTTTTACACAACTTCTTGCAGGCGTACATCTGACCTGTGTTCTTGACCTGAACAGCACATACCTAAGGAGAAAACATTGGTTGGCTTCTTCATTGTGATAGATACTAGGACTCTTACAATTTCTAGACAGAAACAAAATATCATCTTTTTGTACGAAGCTAACAAATTTAGCTAAAGACCCATTGAGCTATGCAGATCAAATGACCGAAATCTCTTTTGTTCCTTGAGAAGGTTAAAATTCTCAAGGAACATTACATATTACAGTGTAATGTTTATGATAGTAAGGTTTATAAGGTTTTATACTTAATTCTCACATGTTGGGAGCATGTGAAACCGAGATCCAATTCCTTTTTTGTGTACTCAAACTTAGCCAATGACGCTTATTCTGATTCTGAATATTAAATCATTCAATTAGTATGCTATTATGTATCATATACTAATATTATATTATCATATTATCCATTGGATTGGGTTAAAGGCAATTCAAATACTGGATCTAGGAGTCAGCTTAACTTGACTCTTGCTAGCTGCTCCTTAGCATCACTTAGCATCACCCTAGAGAGTTGTTTTACCCAAATCTTTTAAAACAAAAATTCAGATCAATATTAGTTTCTGCTATAGATAGAAAATGTACAAGCAATATGTTGACAAAATCATAGTAACCACCAGTGTTGTTTTGTTGGAAAAAAAAGGACTATATACTTGCTCAGGTCATTCCAGCTAGCAGCAATGAGGTTCAGTCATGGTAATCCCTAACTCCAAAGAAGTTCCTCAGTGCACAGCTCTAAGACTGTGCACTGAGGAACAGTCTTAGAGCACTTACATGTATGTGCATGTAATGCTAAGCCATTACAGATAGTAGTGTTCATCTGATGATTTTTAGCACCTCTTATCAATAATGACAGATAGTTTTGTTTTTGTTTTCCTTTTTCAAATACCTGGATAGCTGTTTGTCCTTCAGAACAAATAAATTTTAAACGTTTGTTTTTTGGAGTTACTGGCTTTTTTATTTTGTCTTTTATTTTCTGCCCAGTCATCAGATTTGATTATAGACCAACAATATGAAATGTGATTTCATGGCACTTGCTTGGGAGTCAATTTGAAAAGAGGTTAATCCTCTTACCTATAAGTTCTCATTGAACGTAATTAAATTACAACCAAGAACTGCAATAACGCCAGAAGGATTTTATAACTTGAAGTTATAACTTGTATAAGGGGTGGAAATCTCATAAAATGACAAAGGTTTAAAAGATTAATTATTGACAACACATATTTATGATTCTAAAAAAAGCTTTCATGCTTACCTCACCAAAGCCCCCTTTTCCCAGAGTCCTGAATTCATAAAAGTATTTTTCACCAATGGGCTGCTTTTCATACTCCTTCCATTGAAGGAATTTGTCAAAGAATGGGCTGGCCTGATATTCTGTAAAAGGCTTGCCTTTCAGAAATTCTCTTACACCCTCCTGGACCTTGGTTTTCATCACCTCTTCAAAGTTGGCATCTGTAACAGACTTGCATTTTTCTGCCGCCTCCCCGCTAAGAAAGGCCAGGAAGGATTTCGAATCAGCTTTGCAGTACTTTTTCATAATTTCTTGGCGAGCCTTCTCTTTCGTTGCACCTTCAGCAAGGTCCCAGTCATACAACTCATCCAGGAACTCTGCAGCAAGTTTGAACTCGGGGGTACTAGACAGAAAATCACGGAAAAGCTTTTTCCCTATAGGCTGCCTTTCACAAATGGATGTAAAGTCCTTGTCGATGGCCTCTCTGAGGGCAGTACACTGCTCCGGCTTGGGCAGAGACAAGCTCCGGCGGCGCTTTTTCATCTCCTTGTCATCCCCTCCTTGTGCTTTCAGGTAGGCCGTGTTGGCCACCAGGTTATCCAAACCCCCCATGTCACACATCTTGGCGGTTTTTTGTGTTCTGTCCCCCCTTCGTGACTGGGTTCTTCAGTGGCTTCCCAAGGATGCCCACTTGGAGTTTGTGCGTCTATGTGAGAGTGCACTTCTCTTCCCCTTGCCAGCGTGCAAATGAGCTCCTGCACATTGCACACCTGCAAACCTAAGACACACTGACACACCCAGTAATTACTCATTTAGAATTAAATACCAAGGAGGGATTTTAGCTTAAGGATCTTTGTGTAGTCTATTCAAGGATGCAGTACACGGAAAGGGAATCGTAAGCGGGCTCTGTCGTAAGAGGCTTTGAAGACCTCTATATCTGTCCCTGATTTTTCAAAGTCTAACAGTGGTCCTTTGGGATCTGTTGACCATGCATTTAAACAGTGAGGTGCAGAACAAGATCAGGAGTCAAAAGAAACAGGCAGAAACATTTTAAAAATGTGTTAGGGATAAAATTAAATGAATCAGAAAAGTTTGTCTGTGCATTTACTTTAAGAACAGTGAAATATAATTTAACAATGCATTTACTGTCTCATGTTATCAGAAGATATCATTTACTTGTGCGCACATGGAACAGGTAAGGATCTCAAGCATTGTTATGTTCTCCTGCCTGTCTCAGCAGAACATGCACCTCCGTTAGCTTACTTCTAATCTGTTTGCTTCTTTATCTCCCCTAACACTCTCACTGGCAATATTTACTCTCATTCATCAATGGACATCTTTTGGTCACCAAAATATATTATAATATTAAAAAAATCTGCAACACATTTCTAACACTATGCAACACATTTCTTGCTTCTTTATTGTCATAATGAAAGCCATGTTGAGTGAAATAATTACCAAGAACATCCTGGTTTGGAAACATACAGGTATTATAGATCTGACAAGCAGTTGAAACCATGTATTTAAACTGCACCCAGGGTCTACAACCTGCAGCTCTGGGGCCACATGTGGATATTTGGGTCATAATCATTTTGGACAAAGATTAGGTAGAACTGAGCAGTTTTTCTTCAATTTGAATTTTAATAAAAGTAGACTTTTGGCAGTTTTTCTTTGTGGTTTGGTTCAATATCTGCATAGAAACTACACAACAGAATTAAACCGATGGAAAAAGACATCTTTTTTTCCCATTAGGCTGCAAACTACACACTTTCTTAAAATTCCATAAGGATAGAATTTACCATTCAATATAGTGAAATGCCACTCAGTGAGGAAGAAGTCATTACCACAAAGGCAATTTCCTATGTTAATTTTGTTTTAATCAAATCAATTGCTTATGATTTTGATGTTAAACTAAAACAACAAAAATAAAATTGTTTCACTTGAATCTTTGATACTTAAGTAAACATAAACACAAAAATAGTTTTATCTAATAATAGAGCAAGGTCTTAGCAGCAGTTCAACAATTTAACAGATTGAGGCAGGTGCTTGGTAGAAGTCCGGTGGATCTGCTTATTATAAAAGCTGAATTTTCATTATTCTAAATTCCCAAAATAGAACTATAAATCTGGTTCTTTAATTTAGCCGTAAAACACACATTTTATATAGTATTTATATATTAAGCGTGATCATTTTATGAAGGGTTTGACAACTCTAGATAAATTTATTTACTAGAAGCGAGGGCAAAAATGACTGAAAGGGGTGCTGCCTCCTGCCATATTCTGCATAAAAAGACACAAAATTATTTGTTTCTCTTTATCTGACATTATTTCAGGCAAAACCTTTCTTGTTGTTGGTCAGATAGGATTACCAAAATTATTTGTATTTACTAAATGCTTGAATAATTGCAGAGAGATTTTTAAAAATATTATTACATTTTTCATTTTCAGAATTTTACATGCACACATAAATTACTATGTCTTTAAACAATTTGTGAAAGCTCAGATAATGATGTGATGAATTTGTAAGTTTCTGATAGGTTAGTTCCAACATTTTAGGTTAAATGTAGTCACACCTGTTGATGCATTTTAAAGCAACATCTTAAACACTCTGCTTCCTTTTGTGATATGAAAGAAAATGAAATCATCCAAGATATCAGGAAGAGAATTGTGATATAATTTCAAGATTGAAGGTGCCACATTCATCTGTTTAGACAGTTATATGCAAGGATAAAGTCCATGGCAATGTCCAGCAATAATATTCTTCAGGAAGAAGAATAGCCTCCCAGAGAGGAATATGTACCAACATGGGCTGAAAAGCCACTCAGTGAGGAAGAATCTATACTCCAAAGGCAATATTTAAGAATTCTAGATTATAGTTTGAAATGCACTCAGGGAAAATACATTTCCAGATATGTCCTTTGGTCTGAATAAACTAAACTTGAAGTGGGTTACACCTCACAAAATAGATGGCATCACAAGTAAAGAACATTATGTGGAAATATGGAAACAATATCACAAGACATCAGATACAAAGTTAAAGCTTGGGCACACAGGGTCATCCAAACAGACTATCACAGTAATATAGCAATAGCATAAATTGCTCTAATGTTTTTGAGCTTGAAGTTGTTTTAAAAGAGTAGAAGTCTGCTTTGGTCTTGGTCCCTCTGAGACTAGCAGTTAACTTCCGCCTTCCAGACCAACTAGTTTAGATTTACACTTAATAAATCACAAAGGGAGTTATCGACTGCATATTAACTGCTTATAACCTTTTAATAAACCTCACTTTAAAACTTCAGAACTATTTTTTTTTTTATTTGCAAACCTCAGATGACAATTATTATTTCATTTCTGTTTCTGCAGGCAACCCCCACGCTTCATCTATTATAATGTGTGGCCAATTCAGGTCGATAAACCTGGGATAATATTAGCTAATCCTTTCTCAAAGAGTCTCAAGCTGTCAGTGTCCTGCACAAGCTCAAAGGCTTTGCTTGCTGTCCACAACCACCAATCTCAGAACTTTTGACCCCCTCGAGTGGCCTAGGAGGACTCCTCACAGAGCATCCAGGTTCTAAAAACAGTCAAAGTGATCTGTTATATTTAAGGTCTTCACTTTATTGAACAAAAAAATACCAAAAAATACTAAAATTCCCAATTTTTTTTAGCCATTTCTGTGCAGTTTCTCACTGGCTTAAAAAAAGCTAAAGCATGTTTCGATCTAAGAGAGCCAGCAGTTAAACATGCTCAAGTCATTGAGTCAGCCATGACAGTGTGGACTTGTAAATGGATCATAGTGTCAGTGAAGCCCTTAAGCCTCCTGAGTGGATGAAAAGAGGCCATGAGTTTCATCTGTTTCCAGGTCAGGGAGGGAAGGCAGAGGTAAGCTGAAAGCTCACAGATGCCTCTATAAGTTTCACTTTTACCTCACACAAGGCTTCTGCTCCTCAGAGTTACTCTCCCGGAGGGTTCATCTTTTCAGTGTGACAAACATATTTATGCCTTCACAAGCCACTTTTAAAAAGATTAATGGGAGGAAATGACATGCAGGTGCAAAGGATCATTGAAGAGTTGTTGAAAATACAGAACAAAAACAGATAAGTTAATAGGAATGTTTCCAAAAAGTATTCTCTGATGTTTTATTTCAACTCTCCCGGTTTATATGTTTGACCTGTGAGCAGCCTGCTCCTTTAACCTTGGGATAATTCGCCTAGCTTGGTGGTGGTGGGGATTTAGCAAGGGTTAAGATAAGGGAGCCACCCTCAGCTAGTGCTGCACAAGGTCCGTTATGTAGTCTTCACACTGTTTTGCTCAAGTCTCTTAACCCCCACCAGACAGTTCTACATAGAGAGGCAGCTCACATTCCTAGTGGAGCAGGGAGAAGAATTAAAGGGACAGTTCACAATTTTATATGTTTGATTCTGTTAAAAGATTTGAAGCAGTCAGTATCTAACATAACTGTTTTTCTTCTTCTGCTCATGTTCCAACATGTCATCTACTTTTTATCCTGCCTTTGTATTAATTGAACATGATTCTCTGGGGTGGGCCTGTGGGGTGGCCAGCATTTTCAATGGGGGTATGGCCCCCTTTGGCCCCACTTTGGGGTTGCCACTGAACATGGTCACAAAAATCTGGGCTACATGCTGCATCTGGAAGGACCCCAAGCAGACCGTCGCAAGCAGAGACGTATGTCACAATTTACCTCACAACGACTTTGCGGTTGAGAAAACAGCAGAGTGGATTTAAAGATATAAACTACACCTAAAGCTAACAAAGGTCCAGATCCTTCATGTGTTAGAATGACCTAGTCAAAGTCCAAACTTGAATCCAATTGGTAATTCATCCATCCAATCTCGCTGAGCTTGAGCTGTTTTTAAATGCTGAATGGGCAAACATTTCAGTCTCTAGATGTGCAAAGCTGGTAGACATTCATTAAAAGACTTCCAGCTATAAGTGGTTCCACAAATGATCACCAAGCTTAATAAAAATGCATGTCACATTTTTCATATTCAATTTTTAGAAAATTATAAATTATACATTACACATTAAACTATGTATATTAGTCCTTCTACCTAAAAATGATATACTACCTATTATATAGTTTGTACAAAATTCCAGATAAATACACTGAAGTTTGTGGTTGTAATGTGGTTGTTCTGGATCAGCCTCTGTAACCCTGCACCCAATAGGAGCTCCTCAAGATCTCCCTTTTCCAAATAAAGATAATGTGTGGAAACAAGAGAGAGCAGAGACAGGCTTAAGTAGAGGTGACTTTTCCCTTTCATTCAACAGAGCAGACTGACTTCAAGCTGATCTGGGCACAAAACTCATTGTGTGATTCAGTCGTGGACAATCATGGGCAAAAAAGTTGGTCCTGACACTTGTTTTACCGCTTCAGTTTTTGTGCTGACAACTCAAATCAAAGTCAGATTACTGTGTGAAGTGATAAGATGCATATTTTGAGAGCTTTTACTACCTTAGCAGATTTACTTTATACCTGAAACTCATTTATGCTGTAATTTTGTTCCATTATTGCTTTGCAGCAAAATGGCATCAGATGGGAGCAAACTCATTTTCAGAATCTTACACCTGTGAGACCAGTTTTCTAGACCCAAACTTTTCCATGCCATGGTCCCCCAGACAGCTTTAGCTTCTGCACGGGGACCCTCTTTGCAAACCCACAGAATATGCTACAAAATATGTAATAAAACATCAACTTATAGAATGTTTTTTTCTCAATTTTATTCAGATATTCAATAATTCTTACATTTGTTTAGCATACATTTTGCCTCATACCTTCTGATTTTAGTTGGCCCTGAGTTCTTACAGCTTCTCTGCAGCAGTGTCCTCTGCAGCAGCGCTGCTGGACAGGTTCTTCAGTCTTTTTCTTGTCAGAAACTTGTCGACTGGCGTTTGTAGCAAACTTAAGGAGCAAAGCAGCTTGATAAATTTGACTGCCAGCCAATCAGAAAGATGAGCATGGCAAATATTTCAATAAATTATTTTAACTTATATTTTATAATAATGATTGAAAAAGAGATTAGATTTTATGATAAAAACTTTATTAGATTCTTTTTATTTTTTTGCATTTTTTTTTCTCATCTTCCCTCCAGCTTTCTGAGGTTTTTTAACCCTTCAGGATCTCCAAGAGTCTCCTGTAAGCTCCAGGAAAACCTGCTACTAAGCAGTGTGCTACAGAATCATGTTGCCACTGCTGCAGAGCTTGCTCAGTGCTGGCAACACGTGGGTGCAAGTGTATCTGTATACACAGTGCTTCAAAGACAGTTGGACAACGGCCTAATCACAAAAAGGAGAGCAAGCCTATTCTGTCTCAAGAAAAACAGAAAAGACTGATAAGCTACAAGAATTATAAGCTATATGCTATTGTGAAATAGTAAATGGGTATTTGTCTGTTTCTTTCACGTTGTCTACTGCTTTTCTTTCAGTATAATGACACTAATTTTGTCAGTGTAGAAGAAAACTGGAATCTGATCAAGAATATAAATACTACCTCCCCTACATGTTTACACATACTTTACATTTCCACCAAATAAAGCAGTCCAAGCAGACCGGCAAGGAGACGCTAAGAATAGAGCATCCCATTAGCTTTGGCTGCTTGTCCCCCCTGGGGGACTACTTCTGAATCCTAGACACCATTAATGCTATAAACACTCTTACATTATCTGTGTCCTGTTCAGATGAGCCAGTGCTGATGTGATGAAGTATGGACAAGGCCAAAAATGTTGGCACCCTTATAATATGCTTTTCTACAGAAGCCAAGAGCAGTCATATTTTCATGTTTATTTTCCCAGTGGTTAACTTGAGAACGACTTATTTATGTCATTATAACGACATAACAAATACCGTTTTCTTGAGATAACGAGATAATTATGTCGTTATCACAAAATAATTATGGCCGTTTTCTCGAGATAATGAGTTAATTACTCAATGGTTTAATCATACGACCAACGACATGGTGTCATTATGGTTTACCTATCACATATTCTCAGAATTATTCAAAGAATTACACATGCATGCCATGACTTACACTTAAAAGTCACTTAATGCAGTTGGATGATGGAATCAGGTTTAACACACACCAATCATCTCGTGATTTTGAGAAAATAAAGTCTGTTTTCTTGAAATTAGAGAATCTCGAGAAAACCACTGGGAAATTAACTCGTTATCTTGAGAAAACCGTCAGAAAAAAGTTTATGCGTAACATATCTGCTCTCGGCTTCTATACTTTTCTTTCAAAAACACAACAACAAAAAAAGTGTGGAGAAGATGATTTGAGATGGAAGGAACAGTTGATGATAGTTTTACAATCAAATAAATTTAAATCTGATTCTCACAAACTAATTCTTAATTTTGGATTATAACTTTAACACGAGAAAATTCCTGAATAAATTTAAAAGAGGCCTATCAAAGTGTGTGTATCGGTCAGACCTAAATCAGAATTTCGGATGCTGAGTAAGGTTCGGTGGGTCTCAAGTTTGAGCGTCAAACTTTAAGTCTGCTTTTTTTAAGCAGACTTAAAAAAAGATAGTTTGTGTATGTGTTTATTGGATGTCATAAAAATGTTCAAAATTAGCTAAAAGAGACCTCCAGTAATGTACTCCATATAGTGTGCAAACAACAATGTATACAATAAATTTAGCTAAAATGCTAAGGTTAGTCAAAATTATGTCAATAGCATGTTGACTAACATTGACTTAGTTCATTCAGTATGTTAACTTTAGCTTTTATATCAAAAACAGCGAAAATGCTAATTTTAGGGATATCATTAGTATCTTGACCTACAGTAACATACTCCATCTAGTATGCAAACAGCTGTGTATAAGCTAACATTAGCAAAAATGCTAAGGTTAGCTAAAATGATGTCAATAGTTTGTGGGCTATTACTAGCATGTTAACTAACATTGACTTAGTCCAGTGGTGTCCAAAGTCAGTCCTCAAGGGCCGGGATCCTGCATGTTTTAGTTTTCTACCTGGTCCAACACACCTGGATCAGTTGATGGCTCATTAGCAGGCCTCTGCAGAACATTGACATGCTGAGGAAGTAGTTACTGCCACCAGGGAGAGAACGAAAACATGCAGGATGCCAGCCATCGAGGACACACTTTGGACACCTCTGACTTAGTTCTTTCAGTATGTTAAGTTTAGCATTTATATCAAAATTAACTAAAATTCTTATTTTAGCTTAAATGCTATCATTAGCATGAGGGCTATCATTAGCATGTTGACCTCCAGTAATGTGCTCCATCTGGAATGAAAACAACAGTGCATAGCTAAATTTAGCTAAAATTGCTACAGCAGGCCCCAATTAATATATATTTTTAATTTAAACAAATTAGCTCTTCATTGTTATTAATTTGTTAACTAAAATGTATGCTTTTGGAGGAGCACTGAATATCCTGTTTTCATTGCCATCATTTTTGAGTATGAGACCACAGAGCATGCTGATCCACATTCACTGAACCGATCAACAGCTACTTAATAACAGCATAGACACTGACTAACAGAGTCTGGTATAATTTGTAAATTATAATGTACAATAACAATAAAATGATTCTTGTTGCTGTAATACAATTGACAATACTGTGCAAATAAAGTATAATCAACCATGTAATGACCACAAATTAATAAAAAACATGTTTAGATATTTGAGCACACGTTAATAACACAACTATAGGTCGTACACTGAAACTTTAGCAACTTTTGATGAGAGGCTTAAATAAATCAGATTGGCTCCGTGCGTTTCCTACTCCCCAGTTCAGCTTCCTGTTTTGAGCGAACGTCTCTACCTCAGAGAACTTGATATCCTCCCTGAGACAGTCAGCAAGGAGCTTTATGGACTCCTAGTCACCTTCTGGATCAGGGCCAACATCATGGCATGAGTTGTTGTCAAAGTCTGGATCAACTTCAGCACCAGAGAGAACTTCCTCCTCCAGCGCCTGAGCTTCCATCGGTGGATCCCTGTGGGTTTGTATCGCCATCATACCCTTCCGGTTGCTCCTTAGCCTTCAATCTCCTGCGGCTGAGCAGCTTCTGCAGCTGTAACGTTGGTGATGAAAACTCTGCGCCAGCCAACTTTAAGTGCCAGAGATGCCACTTCAGCTGAAATGCTGCAGCAACGGCAACGCATTGCCTGCTCCCAGAACTTCTCTGACCCACACAGCTGAAGAGAAAAAATCTATTCAAGGTACAGTGTCATAAAACAGGATTTGCTGCTTTAGAGATTTTGTTTCTGTTAATGGTTTTGTCACACTTAATGTTTCAGATTATCACATAACATTTTAATATAAGACAAATATAAACTTAGTAAATACAAAAGGCAGTTTCATTGACTAAGGGAAAAATCTATCCAACCAGGCTCTACATGAAAAGTAATTGCCCCTTAAACCTAATTAAATTCAAAAATACTTTATTTATCCCAAAGATAAATTAAATGTTGTACCTCATATCCTCTAAGTATCTTCAAAGAGTTATGGATGGTGATGCTGTGGGCAGGAAGGATCTCTGGTAGCAGTCATTGTTGCAATAAATCTAAAGAAGCCTCTGACTGAAGACTGTTGCTGTATGAAACTCTCATGATTATCGTGACATGCTAACAGCTCAATTTCTGGGCAGCAGAGACAATGTTCTACGGTAACATGTCCTGGATGGCACAACCAGTTGTTGGTAAGTGCTGCTAGTCCACCTCATTTGCTTTTGCCACTCCCCTTAAAATCTCTATCTATCTCTGTCTGGCCATATGTTTAGAAAGCTGGACAGAGAGACGTTGGAGTCAAGGATTTGATCCTTGCCTATTATGATTGATGGAATAGATGGTTTGAATTTCCTCTTTCTCGCTCTGCTCTTTGGTCCTGCTCTGCATCCATGCAGCCTTCTTTTCGACTCCTCTGGGATTTGGGGTTGTATTATTATTTGAGCTTTTAAGATGCTAATCAGAGGCTCCCAGTTAGTAAAAAAGTTAGTAAAAATATCCTGTTGCCAAGGTTATGCATCATAACTGTACAAAATAAATAACTTACAAAAAAGTAAGAGCAAAAAATCTTTCCAGCTACACAGCATTCAAAGCCAGAGGGAGAAATTGTCTAAAAAAGCAATGGCTCAACCAAAAAATGTGAATAAAAATGTACAAAAAGAATAATTCAAACTAATGTAACAGAGCTATTCTAACATGCTGCCACCATGCCTGGCGATATTCTAGAACAGAAAAGAACTGTTTCAGCCACCATTTGTGGCAACAGCTAACATCAAGTGAAAACATAACCCACCACTGGGTGGTCAGGTTGGTGTGGATAGCTTTCTGTATTTACTCAGGTTATCTTTGTCTCATATTAATATTAGTTAGATTATCTTAAACATTTAAGTGTGACAAAACCAAAATCAAAAACAGTAGAAATCTATTTTTACAGCACTGTAAATATTGACCCCATAGATGCCATTTGAATTTCATGAAAACAATTAAAAGAAATGCAACATTTTTTTGCTCAATGCATTGGTATAACTACTAGAATTGCTGTATTTTTTTCCATTTTATGTGTTTTTTTTCATGTGTTTCTGCAACCCACCTGCTTAAACCTTCGTGAGGTCTGTGCAAGCTGATGCACATCCTTAAGCTCCAGACAGTCTATTATCCGCAGAAGGGTGGAGTCAGGTAGGCGCTCAAGATAATTGTAATGGCCTTCGCACAAAGTCTTGGTGAACTCCAAGATGTTTTGTCCAAAAACCCTCTTGACTTCCTCTGAAAAAGGAGGCCATATTTTATCAGATTATGTGCTTGAAAATATTTAGTGCTTATTAGTATTAGTATCACTCTATGAGGAAGTTTCTATTGTGACCAGTTGAAAAGACAATCACAGACACAATCTTTCTACAACAGTAAGTTTAACAGAAAATGAATTTCAATCATCAGACCAAAATCAGCATTTCTAGCTAATCACATTTTAAATTAAGCTGAATAATGGCCTGAGTAATAGAGGAGTGTTTCCATGTACTGGTCCTCGCTTTTGGCTCTGAATCTCTTACCAGATGGCAGGAGCTCCAATTCGCCATGCAGTGTGTGATAGGCAGAGCGGAGAATGTCTCTAGCTTTTAGTTTGACTCTTTTTTAGTATGTTTGTGTTAAATCCACACCACTACTCCTTTTAATATTTGGTTGATCCTGTTTTTGTCTCTTGACGCACAACCAAATACATGTTTCATGTTTGTGATCTCCAAATAAAGGTAAATGTAAGAACAGATTTGATCATAGAATAGTAAAAGAAATAGTCATCTTTTTACACAATCCAAATTGATTTAATTTGCAGAGGAACCACAAAAAAATGTTCATTGAATGTCAGCTTCCTGTTAACACCCAAGCCCAGATACTTAGAACATGGTCCACTTGCTGACTGTAGGAGGTAGTTGGAGAGAACTTCAGACCTTCCTGCTCTAAAGAAACTCTCAGAATAACTAATTTTGCCTTCTCCCTTTTATTTTTTTATGACAAAAGGTTTATATTATTGCCTGTGACTCTTTGATTGAACGAATGTCAATACATAGTCGTCTTACTCTGAATTTCAGGGTCATCCAAGAAGACACTGTGAGACATCTTCTCCTCCCCAGGCTTGGAGTTTCTGTCCACAAGTCTGAGAGATATCTTCCACCATCTCCATATCACCTAGAAATAGTCAATGTAAAGGAGTTCCAGTTCAACTTAGAGGGAAAAAACAGACTTGCTCTTTTTATTAAATGAGTGAAACCCGTTTTCTTCATCTAAACAATTGTCACGTATGATGAAACAGAAACAAATTTACAAAGTCAAACTGTTCGACTACAGTCATGCCCAAAAGGCAACGCACTGACACAAATATCCTTTGCAAACTTCCCTTTTTGTGGCAACAGTTCACAATTTTTTTAGTTGAATATGAAGATGTAAATTACTGACTCTAAAAAGTATTTTAAAAGTTTAGTTTATAATAGTAACACAGTTGTTGGGTTGCAGTGAGTTTCAGGAGCATTCAGCTATTGTCAGGACAGTCTCCAACTCAGGAGGATAATCCATAATCATGTTGCCACCAGTGCAGAGCTTGCTTAACACTGATGGCACCCAGGCATTAGCCCATCTAGACACAGAGTGGTACAATGATTTTTTTTTTCTTATTAAGAACAACACCATGAATAAAAAATGAGACCAAAATATCAAATCATTCTCAAAGATCAACACTTTCTAACAATGCAAGAACAATTTGCTAATGATCTGTGTATTTTTCTAGCATAAGGGAGCACTGTGTCTCAGAGCAAAAGTGATAAAGTGGTTCAAAGATTAGAATTTTGGACCTGAATAAAAGTAAATTTTGCTTTTCATTTGGAATTCAAGCTCCTAGTATCTAGAGGACGAGTAAAGAGGGACAGAATCAACAGTTGCTTGATGTCCACTCGGAATTTTTCAATCAGAGATGATTTGGGGAGCCACATCTTCCATCTAGCAATACTTGCTTCAGTGACCATGGTGTTACTATGACTGGCTGGGGAACAAACTGGTCTGACCAAAAGCAACAGACAAACTGCAATATGTTGTCAAGAGAAAGAGGAGACATCGGAATCAACAATACAGATACACCTCAGCAGAGCCACAGGCTGATCTCCAACATGCTATGCTGCATTAATACAGTAATTCATGCAAAAAGAGCCAAGTACTGAATGCAGATACTGTACAGTACATGGACATACTTTATTTTTCAGTAGGTCCGCATTTCAAAAAGAGGATTAGGGCCACTGAAAAAAAAAAACCTCAAAGTTCTGACTGTAAAATTTAACAAAAAAAAAGAAAAAAGAAAAGAAGTCATAATTCTGATTTAAATTAAATTTTTTGTGGCCATAACGCTCATATATATATATATATATATATATATATATATATATATATATATATATATATATATATATATATATATATATATATATATATATATATATATATATGAGGCTTGAAACATCCAAGATCCATAAATACATCAAGGTCAAAGCCTCAACCGACGATGTGCTCAGCGAATGTCTCAAACAATGGGGACCAGAGGATGAGGTGCTGGAGGAACCATCATGGGAGGATAAGCCCCTACATGGGATGTACCACCGACAAATAACTGAAGTGGCTGATATCAGGAAATCCTACCAATGGCTGGAAAAAGCTGGACTCAAGGACAGCACAGAGGCACTCATCCTGGCTGCACAGGAACAGGCCCTAAACACCAGAGCAATAGAGGCTCAGATCTACCACACCAGACAAGATCCAAGGTGTAGATTGTGCAAGGAGGCCCCTGAGACAGTCCAACACATAACAGCAGGGTGCAAGATGCTGGCAGGGAAAGCGTACATGGAACGTCATAACCAAGTGGCGGGCATAGTGTACAGAAACATCTGTGCAGGATATGGACTGGAAGCCCCGAGATCAAAGTGGGGCACACCCCCAAAGGTGGTGGAGAATGACCGAGCTAAGATCCTGTGGGACTTCCAGATCCAGACAGACAAAATGGTAATGGCGAACCAACCGGACATCGTGGTGGTGGATAAACAACAGAGGAAAGCCGTTGTGGTGGATGTAGCAATACCAAGCGATTGCAACATCAGGAAAAAGGAACACGAGAAACTGGAGAAATACCAGGGCCTCAGAGAGGAACTGGAGAAGGCCTGGAAGGTGAAGACCACAGTGGTGCCTGTGGTCATCGGGGCCCTCGGGGCAGTCACCCCCAAGCTGGAGCAGTGGCTAAAACAGATCCCAGGAACAACATCAGACATCTCAGTCCAGAAATGCGCAGTTCTCGGCACAGCCAAGATACTACGCAGAACCCTCAAGCTCCCAGGCCTCTGGTAGAGGACCCGAGCTCAGAGGTTGGGAAAGACCACCCGTGGAGGGTGAGAAGGGAATTTTTTTTTTTTTATTTTATATATATATAATTAAATAGACAAATAAAAGTTCTATTGGTATGAACAAATTATTCCTATTTTCTGAGAAACTGGAATTTGTTTTTTAGCCGTTAACAATTTATCAAACAGAAATGTATGTTTGAAATTTATCAGTGCGTTTTGAAACTTCACATGAATTACATTTTTCTTACATTAAATTATTGTATGGAATTAAGTTTTTGATGACTTCTAATTGATTGAGACGCACCTGCTTTTTTGTTTCCGAGTAAAAACTAATGTCAAGTTGGTAAAGCTCGTGCATTGCGGCAGGTTTAGCTAACGCTTACTTCATGCTAGCCATTTAAACCGCCGAAATGTGAAAAAAAAAGTTCTTCTATGCAGTACACTGTAGTTACTTACTTCTGACTTGGTGACAAATAAGTGAAAATAATCTTTAACTGGGGGAGGACCCCGTCCAGAAATCTCAAATAATGGCTCTGTTAGAAGCGACGCCATGTCGGGTGTTTAACCGTTGCCAAGACAACGCCTGAGTTGGCTGAGTAAATTTAACTGTTGTTAAAGCGTGTATTCATGCAATATGTTACTCCTGCGTTAAGTCAATCAACTGCAATAAAGACTTACGAGCTAAACAGTGTAGTTAAAAATCTTTTAATTTATTTATACATATATTTATAAATGTACACATTTACTATCTAATCTTGTAAAAACAAGAAACATTTTTTTTAAACATAACTGAAACCCAAATTGTCCACAGTCAGGGGCTGGTCCAGTGGTCTATGTAGTCCCTGAAGACTTCACCTCAATTAAAACAAACCTCCATCTCCCCACATTTTGCTTGTCTAATCTGATTTAGACAAGCAATCTGATTTAAAAACATGGCAAAGAGGACAGATTCAAAGAGAGGATCATGAACACAACATTGATCTCTCAGATGTTAAGTCAGTCAAATGCTGAAGATGCTCTGTTTTTAAAAGGACAAGCCACCTCCCACCCCACCCCCAACAAAACTGAGATCTTGATTTCATGTGTTCTGAGGTAGCCCAAACTGGATCACAAGCCTGAGGCTTTCAATAACAGTCTCTTTCTGTCATTTTTATTCATAGAATATAGAGAATATCTGAATTATGCTCCCAAGTTACAACAGTATACTTACCAACTTTAACAAGGACTTATCAGTTTAAGTAACATGAAACAAAGAAATTCTCCTAACACCTACCCTTTACTTGGCTCTCCTCCATTTATGCTCAATGAGACGCGTCTGTTCCTTTAACTGTGGGTAACACATGACAGACTCATAATCTACTTAGTATGAAAGCCAAATTGTTGTGCATTGCCAACAGGCATGGGCCTCTTCCTACAGCTTCAATTCCATTTAAAGGGGATGTCAGGGAAAGAGCCAGAATGGTTAGACTTTTCTCCTGCAGTATGGAGCCTACAGTAAGATGCCCTGCCCCAACTGGCTGCTGCACAGGAAGACTAACTTAGTTTGGAGATATTTGTGTGAAGACTAACAGAGAACCACCTATCACTCTCCTGAGGGTAACGCTGTTTTATTCAACAGTTGGCAAGCTATGAGCATCACCTCTGTTAAGCATCCACTACCTTAGCCTTAGCAGATCAGCTTATATCACAATAAGCACTTAGCTAAATTTAAACAGGTATTTACTCTATATATGTGCTTTAGTCTGTAGGACAATAATAAATATTCTTATTACTGTAATAACCAATATGTAGCAGTACTAGGAATTACTTTTCAGTTTAAAAAAATGAGTTGATAAGCTGATTAAAGTTATGTAATTACTGCAAAAACGTGTTAATTTTACTTAAAGTCATATGGTGAGAGTCTCACACTGGCCCATGCCTAATTGATCATCTTTGAAGGTTGGCCTGTAGTTCCAGATCAATGCCAAGTTACATCAACCTGCTATGCATGTTACATTTCAAGTTTTGTTTTTTTTTTTTAAAGTCCTATCTGTCAGCTTAAAGCCTACTTTTATATTTCAAGAATTGCTGTAACGGAAATGTGGCTTAATACAAGAAACCTGATGCCAATCAAGAGTTCTTAAATCAAAAAGAAAAGAAAATTTACCTTTTATGAACATGGATAAAAAAATATATAATGACCGCTTCAATTTACCAAATGCAGATTTAGATGGGACCCTGTTAACATGTAAACTGTTATCTATTAGTTTGAAGTGATTTTTTTCCCCCTTTGTTTTTTTTGTTTGTTTTTAAACACAAGGTTTGTGGTTACGCATCCTTGTTAGTTCAGTCCTTATTATACATTACATGTACTTGTTTGTGATTACAAATAGTGATATGCACAAAGCTTACAGTTATAACAAAAAAATAAAAAGCATACAATATCAGAATATAGTCCAGACAGTACATTTCCCCCATAACTGTCCCTTTGTCCTAAATATATTCCTTTGTACTCCTTCATAGCGTTGTAAACTTCTTTCATGGAGAAAAAAATAAAGATAATAAGTCTTTTTTTTTTTTTTGAAGAAATGTATTGCCACTAATCACGTGACGGAACAGGTGCGTTCGAGTATGAGCTGCATGCTGCCCTCTGGTGGCCAAAACCAGGATCTGTGCTACAGGAAAGGGTTCGTGGATGAACCTCCAGAGGGGAATGGCCCAGCTGGCGCTCCTGCCTGAAATAAAGAAATGTCCAAGATTAGATCCCACACATTAACAGGAATAAAAGCACCGCAGCAGGAGAAACATCCCTGGTAGGCTTAAGTTGTTATGAAGAAAACAGGGGAAAACACAGGACAGAGCATGCTCACCATAAATGGGTTATTGGACATGCCAGGAACAGCCATGGGCTGCCCAAAGGGCGTAATCGAGGGCTTGTTCTGACCGTAGACTGGGAACGCGGGCCCTAAGGGGGATAGAGAGGAAGGAATCTGGCTTCACTTCACAGAAAAACATTCATTTTAAAACAATTTAAACCACAAAAAGTCAACAATTCAAAACTCTGAAAGAAAGGGATGTAGAGAGGAAAAATAAATAAGAGTAAAACCCCAGCATATTCTGTTGCATTTAGGTGTAAACAGAGCCTTTTTCACAATGTTAGTTTTTTATGATTGTGTTTCTGGACAAAAACAATAACCCTAAAGCTTTGCACCCTAAATGCAACCTTTAATAACTGTGCAGCAGCTGCCAAGACAAATCACTGTCCATCCAGATTTTAGCCAAATTTTAATTACAGATCAAGTAGATACAAAATATAAGGCAGTAAAGGAACCAAATTAAAGGCAGGTACTGCACAGGTACAACACTGTAAGAGGTCAGAGGGGACAGGGCACTAACCATTAGACTGAGGGTGATAAGCCCCAGGCTGAGAGTAAGGAATGGGGGCCTGGCCGGGGAATTGTTGCTGGAAGTTTCCGCTGAAACTGGTCGGAAGGCAGTAGGAAGACGCATTCCCAAAGCCGGCGGGCATGCTCATAGAGCCGGTACCAAATGAGGCTACAAAACACACACATCATGTGTGCACAGCAACAGTACACACATACACACACATACACAGATACTTTAGATACTTAGCATATCACTCTACTACTTATCAATGTAACATAGTTACATTAAAATTACACTAGTATCTAATCAGACACATGGATTAATTAGTCTGTTTTCTACATGTTCTCACCTGCAGCTGGACCTCTGCCGTTGGCCTGGAAGGGGTTGGAGGCCATGTCAGGAGCTATCACTGCAGCGACGAAAGGATTTGTGGATGGCACCGCTAAGACAAAAGAGTAATAAAATCAGCTTGCACATTACAAATCACTGAATGGCTGAGCATCAAACTACATTCAAGACCTGTTGCTATATGAACCTTCCAGACCACTCAGGTCTTCTGGTTCTGGTCTGCTATGCATCCCCAGAACCAAACATGGAGAAGCACAATTCAGCTTCTATGCTCCTCTAGTCCGGAACAAACATCCAGAAAACTACAAAAATGTCGAAACACTGAGTTCCTTTCCATCAAGGCTAAAAATCCACCTTTTTCGAGCTTTGATTCATAGTAACTGGAACATTGATCAATATATATGATGTATATCTGATTGATGATTTTAATGATGGCATTTAACAAAATCTAATATTTATTACTTGTTTCAAAATTGGTTACTGTATTATGTTTTTAGCGTGTAAAGCACTTTCAACTGCCTTGTTGCTGAAATGTGCAATACAAATAAACTTGACTACAAATATTATCTCTCTCTCTCTCTCTCTCTCTCTCTCTCTCTCTCTCTCTCTCTCTCTATCTATCTATATATATATATATATATATATATATATATATATAAATATATATATATATATATATATATATAGAGAGAGAGAGAGACAGACAGACAGACAGAGAGATAGATAGAGAGCTAGATAGATAGATGTGTGTGTGTGTATAAAATTAAACTTTGTAATCAAGACTGAAACATTAATGGGCCACCTCCAAAACCAGGCTGCAAGTTGGCCATCACAGGTTGGTTCTGAGCTGGCGAAGAACCAAGGACAGGTCCAAATATGGCCCTGTGGGGAACAAAAGAACACACCATATTATTTTCAAATGTCTGTTTAACAATTGTAGACAATGATAAGTAATAATAACCTGTCAGAGCAGGAAAAGCATGATTGTCACATCACTAGACCTGTCACAATTACAAACTTTGCTGGACGACAAATTGTCCCAGAAATTATTGCAATAAATGAGAACATTGTCGCTTTGAGGCCATTTTTAAGTAATATAATGATAAAGGCATAATAATGCAAGTTCACCCTCTCAAAGATCAATTAACTTTAATTTCTAACGAACAATTAGCGCTGGAACTGGAAGATATTTTAAATATCCGAGATAAAAAACAAAACAACCAAAAACAATGACAGGCTCAGACAGGGAAAACAGGCAAAACCTTTGTGATTATTGAGCTCATTTTAATTTATCATGCAATTAATTGATTCATTGCTTAATGCGACAGGCTTAACCATCACAACCATAAACTTTATTCTGTTTTATTGGGATTTTATCTGATGAAACACTAAGCAGCACATAATGATGAACTGGAAGGATATTGAGACAGGATTTTCAAAATATTATGCCAATAAAAGTCTGAAAGGTACGACATGCGTATGTATTTATCCTATAGTATGGAGAGTCCTTTCATTCAAAATTAAATAAATAAGGACTGTTATTAATACATTATTAATAAATATTCCATGAAATAAATAAAGGTCCCCATTAAATAAAACAAAATAAATATTTTAAAAATAAATTTTTACCTTATTTATTTTTTATTTATTTTAAGATTTATTTCATTTATTTATTTCAAAATGTATATATTTATTTCAGATTTTATTTATTTATATAAAGAGTTATTTATTTAGTATATTTATTTCAAGATTTATTTATTTAATTCAGGATTTATTTATTTCAAGAGTTATTTGTTTCAAGAGTTATTTATTTCATGATTTATTTATGTAAAGATTTATTTATTTATTTCACTATTTATTCATTTCCTAATGGTGTGTTTTGTGACACTTATTTTGTAAAGCAACTTTACGAATTTCATGGTCTTATTTTTTAACTCTTTTTTTTTTTTTTTTTTTTTTTTTTAAATTTCAAGTTCTTTTTATTTCATGTTCTTACATTAAATGAGGGGGTGGAGTTTTCTCTGTGGAGTGGGGCTGCCGCTGGTCAGAGTGCTGCAAGCTGAGAGACCCTGAACTTCAGTGCATCTGCATGAGGGTGGAACATGCGAGCTGTAAGGGCTTGAACTGAAGTCCAAGGACAATAAAAGTGGTGGAATATGTTTGGAGTACAAAGGGAACTTGTATCCATTTAACCAAAAGCTCTTCACAACCCGCTCAACACAACCCAGTCGAGGCGATGACTACCCCAGAAGAACCATACGTTTCAAAACAAGAGCACATGAGCATAGCTTAACTCCCCCGCTTACAAGAGAAAGCAAGGCCTGTCATGGCAACGCAGGGAATACAAACTCTGTCAGGGATAACTACCTTGTGTGAGAAAACAACTTTGATTTGAATGATTTTTAAGTAGTGTTACACTGTACTTAGTTTTTCATTTATGGGTTAATCAGATTAATCAGATGTAGTTAAGATCAGTAGGGTTTCAGAAGATAGAACAAATTCTTAGAGGGGTGTAGAACATCTATATATTCACTTACCTTTTACAAAATCAGAAACCTCAAGTTTAATGTATGTATTGATCTTAAACTAATAAACATTATATGGTATGTGTATTAATCCTCTGTAATCGAATCTGCTGTCTAACTCTGTAACAGGTGGGGTCAGCGAGGGGTCAAGGAGAGCGCTGTGTGGCTTCAGGAGCCAGTTTGAGGCTGCTGAGGAGGATGGGGAGGACAACTTAGTGGAATGCACCAGAATACTGATAAACTCGGTCCCACGTCCTTGGGTTGAATATTTTGTACAAAACAACACCTGCATTGTTCCTAGGAAGAAAATCGTCACGCAGGAAAGCGTCCACCTCCTGATTGCTAATGTCAGGACGTCCCAGACAGTAAAGAACCACCTGGACGTAGTGAGGTATAAATGTATGTGAGCTACAACCGTTAGTTAGATCACTGGGGTGAGATGGCCTTTTTTCCTGTGCACACGGTGCTCGCCGAAGACGCGTCTTCGTATTTTTCTAAAAGGTGATTGTTTCTTTTTCTTGTGGTAATCAATGATCATGTTGGGATGTTGGTGTGATTTCATGCTGATTTCATGTTTGAATGAATAAATTGCTGGATGATTTTGAAGTTGAACAGTGACTGTGTCCTGGTTTCACTTTTACACCCGGTATCCACGGGCCCGGGGAGACGAAAGGGGACAACGAGCAACAGCTGCGAATTCTCGATCTCAACACTTGGCACGACACCGGTACGTCAGTTCAAACCCTTATAGTTCGCAGCTTTGCATGTTCCACCATCATGCTGAGATGTACTGAAGTTCGCTGTCTCTCAGCTCGCTGCACTCTGACCAGAGCTGCTCCACAGAGGAAACCCCGCCCCCTCATTTGAATATAAGATCACAAAATAAAAGAGCCTGAAATAAAAACGGAGCTAAAAAACAAAAGTCCATGAAATACGTAAAGTAGCTTTACAAAATAAGAGTCACAAAATAAAACACCAATTTGAAATGAATAAACAATGAAATGAATAAATAAATCTTGAAATAAATAAATAAATCTTCAAATAAATAAAAAATAAATAAGGTAACCATTTCTTTTTCAAATATTCATTTGGTTATATGTCATGGGAACATTTATTCCATGGAATATTTAGTAATAATTTATTATTGACAGTATTTATTTATTTCATTTTGAATGAAACAGCTCTCCATATGATAGACTTAAATAAAATCAGAAAAATTAGAAAAAATATTTTTTGTGAAGGCCTTAGAGGTTTGTTCGAAAACATTAATGACGAAACAGGCCGAAATGAGTTTCCTCCGCAGGGTGTCTGGGCTCTCCCTTAGAGATAGGGTGAGAAGCTCGCTCATCCGGGAGCGACTCAGAGTAGAGCCACTGCTTCTCCACATCAAGAGGAACCAGTTGAGGTGGCTCGGGCATCTGATTAGGATGCCTCCTGGACTATGTTTCTCGGCTGGCCTGTTCAACACCTTGGGATTCTCCCGGAGGAGCTGGCCAAAGTGGCTGGGGAGAGGGAAGTCTGGGACTCCCTGCTTAGGCTGCTGCCCCCGTGACCTGACCTCGGATAAGCGGAAGAAAATGGATGGATGGAATGAAGAAACATCATGAAGCTCAAGGAGCACAGCAGACAGGTCAGGGAGGAAGTTTAAGGAACATCTCATTGGTGAGATGCGAACAACTGTGCTCTGATCTGATGAGAAAATTCAACTTTACGGTCTAGTATGTGGTGAAAAACCAACATTCTGAACAAACCATCCCTGTGGTGAAACACAGCGATGGCAGCTTCATGCTGCGGGGAAATATTTCTTTAGCAACAGCAGGGAAGCTGACTGTTGGATGGAGCTAAACACAGAGCAAATCTAGAGGGAAACAAGTTGAGATTGAGGCTGCATAACATTTTGAAGGTTCACAACGATCCTAAAGGGACAGTTAAGCCCAAAATTATTCATGACTCCAGCAGATTTAGGTTAAAAGTAATCTTTTAATTCAATCAACATGCATCTTCCCACTGGAAGTAACAGAAACATTTTGCTTGGCCGAGCCAGAGTCCCAGCTTGAATCTCAGAGAATTTATAGAAAGAGTGAAAGATTAGAGTGATGGCAAGGAGTCCTTCTAACGTCGTATAAAGACATGCAAAAAGCTGCCCAGTAATTATAAGGATTTGATTGCTGTAAAGCTTAGATTTTTGAGAAAAGTATAAATAATTTTCAACATATGATTTTTTTATATTTGATATAAATTACAATTTATATCTTTTTATCTTTTGAGAAGTCTTCACTTTCAGTCAGAAACTTCTTCTTAACTGGAGAGCCACAGCTACAATGCAATTGTATAAATCAAATAATAATTCATGTGTTAGAATGGCCTAGTCAAAGTCCAACATAAATCCACTTAAGAATCTGTGGCAAAACATTAAAGCTGTTGTTTGCAGATACTCTCCATCCATTCTGTCTGAGCTTGGGTTATTTTGCCACCCACTCTGGGTGTGGTAAGCTGGCAGAGTCACACCCTGTAGGACATAATTGTAACTAAGAATTTGAATTCAGATCTATGTAGGACTTTTTCAGATTTTTGTTAATAAGATTTTTTTTAGAAAGTCCTGAATTGTTTTCCAAATCATACACTATTTAGTGATGGTCAGTCACCTACAATTCCAGTAAAACACATTCAAAATTGTGGTTGCAATGTGGAGAAGTTTAAGAGGTATGAATATTTTTCAAACACCTTGAAGAAGTATAGTTCATATAGTATGCTTCCTAGTCTGTGTGTAAAAGCCAGCAGTTGTAATGGACCTGTGTGTGTGCCAGTCTCTCACCCTTGCACGTTGCTGCCTGTGGTGACGGAGGAGCTCAGCTCGCTGTCTAACTCGGCCAGCGCAGCATAGCGGTCCTCCGTGCACTTTGCTGTCTGGGACTGAGCTGAAACGGCACTGGACATCGAGGGAATTGGCACACCTCCCCCTTAGAATAAACATTAATACTGTGTCAAACAGTATCGCAAAAATATGCAAGAACACCCTAATAAATAGACTGTTACTATAAAAATTAGGGGTGTACTGATTGCAGTTTTCTGGCCGATCATCGATTTTTTTTGTCTGAAAAGATGCTAAATAAAGCAACAGTGAGGTCTGTCCTCTGTTAGAGCAGAAGGAGAAAGTAGCAAATTTTCAGACCTTTGCAAAGGTAGATGAGCTCGGTTTTACATGGAAGTATTGGCTGATCACCCAAATTTGAGGAAATTAGGGTTGCTTTATCGTGAACCCCTAATGAAAGTGTACAAAAAAAAGATGGCTCTGTAGGTTTTTCTCATTTCTAACTGACAAAAAGCCTAGGTGTGACACCTAGCATTTACTTTCAAGATCTAAAATGGTGGGAGCTTTCACCGGACACTGCTAAATACTGGGTGGAGATAGAAGACATTAAACTGAAACAAAACATGAAGAAAAACAAACAGGAATGAATGTGTGGAGAAGATGAAGGGATAAAGGGTGACAGGGAAGGTGGTACCTGATGAAAAGGACTTTGAGGGAGGTGATGTGCTCAGATGGGATGAAATTGTAGTGTTTCCAAATGCTTCAAAGTTGGCAAAGTTGGAGTTTGAATTACCCTGAGATGCTGCAGCCATGTGGGAAGAAACCATAACATAAAAAAGGGATGTGGAAATAAAAAACAAAAAAAAAAACACGCCAGGAAATTGTATGGGGTAATGGATAAATGAAGTAGGATTTCACTCGACCTCAGTCAAAAGCAGACTTACCTGACTGGCTTGGAAAATGTGCAAAATTGGCAAAGTTGGTGGAAGGGGCAGCTTGAGTTGGAGGAGCAGCAAAAATATCTCCACCCAGATCCGAGAGCAAGTCGAACTTCTTCTCCTGAGCGGCGCTGTGAGCCTGCGGGCGGCTGAGCCCCGGAGACTGGAACACGGAGACACATGACAACTGATGACCGGAACCCAGATGGATGGGAGATTTACTGGGCGGACAGAGCTCGGAGCGGAGTCCTACCTGGCGGAGTGGCGTTTTGTTGAGTTGCAGGGTTTTCAAGGGCTGGACTTCCGGGGTGCTCCCAGTGCTGCTCGCCGAGGAGCCAGACACCGAGGCCTGAACACTTGCTACTGCCCGGGCCTGGTCTGGAGGAACATACCTGGGCATTCAGGGAACACCAGCAACAGAGACAACATTTTTTTACTTTTATTGCATTTTCTCATTAAAATGATTTACTGTGACAGTGGATGTTTGTTATTTTTTTAGGAAAATCTGCTGCCTTCTCTCATACATCGTTATTTCTTTAAAAGGTATTCTTCCATTCCACAAACTATGCGGCAGCAAAAAAACAGACACGTGGAAAATGTAGAGATGGTGTGCTGTCAGACTGAAACATATGGTTAAAGATTTTGGCAAAGGGAAGTAACAATTAGACATCGACACTTTCTTCACATCCCAGCTGACACTGACAAAGCAAAAGTGTCGAGTCATTCTGAGACAGACCTACATGACACAGGGCATAATTGTAAAGAGGAATTAAAATAATACACGGTATTCAAACATTTTTCCTCCCAAAAAATCTGAAAAGCGTGGCGTGCATTTGTATTTAACCCCCTGAGTCGACACTTTGCAAAACTGGGATTACAGCTGCAAGTCTTTTTCGTGTCTCTAACGCCTCGACAGCCGGAAGTTACAGCTCAAGTCAAGTCAGGAAGAGAGGATGGAGACGTGAACAGCGATTGCAAAGTCTTCCCACAGTTTCTCAGTTGATGTGTTTTCACTTAAACCATCCCATAATTTGGTTTATGTTTAGGGTTGTTGTCCAACAGAAAGGTGAACTTCCACCCCAGTTTCAAGCATTTTACAGCTTCAAACAGGTTTGCTTCCAGGATTCTGCTGTATTTAGCTCCATCCCACAACATGATGCTGCCACCACTATGTGCTACCATGTTTAGGGTGATGAACAGAGCAAGTTTTCCACCACTCATAGCATTTTGCTTAGGGCCACAAAAATTAATTTGGTCTCATCTGACAAATTAAAAGACTTCTGAAGGCAACTGGCTAGATGTTACTCTGGGACATCAGAGTAAAGGGGGTGAATAAATCTGCACTTTTCAGATTTTTATTTGGAAAAAAACAAAAAACAAAAAAAAAACAAAACCTGTAAAAACCATGCATCATTGTCTGTCAATTTCCCAATCATGCACTACTTTGTGTTGGTTTATGACAGGGATGTCCAAAGTCCGGCCCAGGGGGTCATTTGTGCAGTCCATGATTGCGGTACAAAAATGGCACAGACTTAGTTTTCCAGCTCAACTTTGTGCAGCTAAAAAGAAATTTCTTCCAGGGAATTTTTCCTCGCATATATATATATTTTTTTTGTTTGTTTTAAAAAGGGACATAAAAAAATTTAAGTCTTCTAAAAATGGAAGGTACAATACAAAGTATTAATCTTTTATCAAACAGGCTTTTCAAGTTTATTTTAACATCGTAGTAAACAGAACCACAAACATCCAGTGACTTTTACTCAAAAGCAGATTTTGGTGTACCCGTTTAGTAAACTCGGCTAAACAAAGCAAGAGTTTGCGAAGAACGATCGACCCACATCCTGTAAGGCCTTGTGATTTCTGCGATGCGTAAAACACAGACGAAATTGCAGAATTTAATAAACAAAATGGAATCCACAATAAAACGCAGAATTTCACGGAATTAGCCGATACTGGTTAGCAGGGAAGGTCATGCAGTGGTTTCTGTAGTGTTTTGGCCGCTACAGCTCCCGTACCCGCTGTTGCCTGGTTAGGCGGGGCTCGGCTCTCCTCTACAGACAGAAAAAACTGGTGAAGAAAAACTCTCTGAAACACCGACATCTTCCCCAAAAAAAAAAGTGCAAGCGAGTTTTATGAAATGGGAGAAACCTTTTCCGTATGTTTTGTCAGAACCCATTTGATTGGAGGCGCAAGGATAAGAGGACTACTCAGAAACATGGAGAAGAAGTTAGCTAGCTTCAGCCAGTCATTTGGTTAAAAACAAAAAAAAAAAAACAAAAAAAAAAAAAAACAAAAAAAAAAAAAAAAAAAAAAAAAAAACAAAAACAAAAAAAAACATTCTGTTGAACCACAGCAGTTTGTTTCATTTGTGAAACAAAATAACAGTAAATGTTGACCATTACCTATTGTTTTGTTCTTTTTTCTCATTCATGCCATAATTACAGACTTCTGGAATTAATAAATATGGTTAAAAAAAAAAAAAAAAAAAAGGATTTCAGAAAAATTTTAACAGAAAAAGTGGAATTTGGAAAATAATAAAACTGATTTTATAGGGCCCTAATCCTGTTATTGCTAAGAATAAACACGGAAAAAAACCACACAAAGATAATAGAAGAAAAAAAAACATTTAGGATACCGCTTGCAGCTTTGCTTTTATATAAATAAAGCAAACTGGCGAGATTTTTCCTACAAAAGTCAGACTTCTTTATTTTCTTAAATATTGGGTTTATATTTGTGCAGGTAAAAATAAAACATGTATCTCTTTTTTAAAATTTTATGAGAAATAAAAAAAAAATAAATTTTGTGGCCCTCGGTTACTTTCAAGTTGATAGTTTTGGCCCACATGGCAAAAAGTTTGGACAACCCTGGTTTATGACATGCATTAAATTTGTGTTTGTGTTGTAAAAAAAAAAAAAGGTGAGAAGTTACCATCTTTTCTTCTCGTATTTTTCCTGAAGAAACTCCTTTACTTTCTGCGGTTCTCGGAAATCTGGAACAACTGATGTCCTGTCGTCATAAAGGCCCAGCCAGATGTGTTTACAGACCTACAGGGGGGGCAGGAATGAGGAAAGAGAGAAGGGTAGGGAGGGGGGTAGAAGGCAGGACAGAGGTGAGAGAAAGTTAAGTTAGTGGAGGGGGGAGGGATGGTAAGGAAAGGCATTGGAGGGGGAAAATAAGAAGGGAGAGAGGAATCTCAGGAAGTTAACTAAGGACACAGATACCACATCTAAAAGAAGTCAGTCACAACGATAACAACAACTACAGGGAGGGTGTCCCAAAAAGCGTTTGGTGGGAAGACATGTAGGGTACCTCATTGCCGTGTTTCTGTAGGAACTCGATTTCCTGCTGTGTGAAAGTGGTCATAGAGATAGACTTCACTCTGTGTGGGGGGTTCAGTCCTCGCCTGTGGGGGGACGAGTTTTACGTTAGCAAAAGAACAACAGGAGCAACCTTCATACATGAAACAACCACACACACACACACACACACACACACACACACACACACACACACACACACACACACACACACACACACACACACACACACCTGCATTCAGTGCAGCCTCAGCATGTTGGGTTGAAATCACAACGATCGGAATGCCATGAAGGCAGTTCTAAAAATAAGCTCACCCCATATCAAATAGACTACGACTGTATTAAGTAGTCCAGGTGTGTTGCGAAACATTGATTCCAGTCAGTTACACTGTGAAACACAAATGCTGCATTTAGTTTTCCTCTAATGGAGCTGATAGAGGGAAGAATGGAACAGCTCAGGTATGAACCCCATCAGGTCTGCCAACAGGATGACAATTATCACCAATTTATTTATCACAGCGTATCATAAAAAAAAAACTATTTCTTTTAAAGCACCAGAGCGGCAAAAAATAAATAAATCTAAAAGTTAGGGATTATGACCCATCACATACCTGCCAGTTGGGAGAAAAACATGCTTAATTTAAACCATAACAAACTAGAAAATTAACTCATAATTAAGCTTTTGAGTCCCTCTAATCTATGTTGCTTCCTTTTATGGAATATTGAAATGGTTCTCTCTTAAAAGCTAAACATTTTTTTCTTATGATTTGATATTAATATTGAGATTAGTTGTTACCTATTTCTTAAACGACAATAAGAAAGAGAGCAACTGTGAATGCTGTATGTTAAGCACTAAAGGTGCACCGATTACAGCTTTCTAGCCGATCACCAATCTTTAAAAAGCCTGACCTGCCAATTCCGATTTTGGCCAATACCGATTTTTTTGACTGGAAAGCCGCTAAATATAGTGACAAAGTAGCTAAGTTGGCAACAGTGGCGTGATTACTGTTAATCGTGCACATGCAGATGTGATCTGGTGGGCATGACATGGACAGTGGCTGATTTTTAGACCTTTGCGGAGGTGGATAAGATCATTGGATACGATCGCTTTCACATGTAAGTATCGGCCGATCTCCAGTCTCCCAAAATTAAGGAAATCAGGGCTATTGGTAAAACCCTTTTTAATATTAAAATATGTTGTGGCCTATTCCTTTACCGACAATGAGGGAGAGAGTAACTGTAAATGCTGTATGTTAAGCAGCATCCCTGACCTTGCTGATGCTGATTTTCCCACATGATGCACTATGTAGGTCTGCTGTGCAGTACGTTGAGTCTCAAGAACTGAATGCACAAGTTTGAATTTATTGTGTTTTTTCTCTGGGGTGCACTGTGGTGCAGTCGTTAGCCGTCTAAATCAGTGGAGCTATTCTGTGGTGGGCAAAAGGCTTTAAATCTGAATTATATCTCTCACATTCCTTAGTCTTCTCATCCAAAACAATTTCTGGCTGTTGTTTATGTTTTCAAATCTTGCAGGTGGGAGGCTGCACAAACCGTACAACGTCACTACATCAATTCCTTGGCCCACAAAGCCAGCTTACCTGTATACAAGTTAGCTAACGCGGGGCAAGTCAGGGGCGTAACAGAGTTGGGCTGCCTTTAACTCTCCCCTTACTGCATCGTTCCTTTCACAAAAACACAGAGATGGCAAAAAAAGAGCCTTAAAGTGTTTTGTGAAAGGGGCTTTGGTCACGTCAGCAGGTGTTAATATGTTGGAAAGTTAAAAGACACTGCACCAACATGTATAATTTTGACCCTATGTGGATTAGAGAAAATTTTTATTTTATATAATGAAATTCAATTAAATGCTGTAACTCATATTAACCAAGTACTGTCAAGGAGTCACTGTGAATGGTGATGTTGTGGGCAGGAAGGATCTCTGGTAGCAGTCAGTGTTACAATAAATCTGAAGAGCCCTCTGACTGAAGACACTAGCTGCGTTTCCATTACAAATGGCAAAACTTGTTCAATATTCTGCTAATGTCAAAAACAACAACAGAATTTTGCAATTGCAGTGTTCCCGTTAAATAAGAAATGCAATTAAAATCACACGTGAATAAACATGTTCACATGATATGTCATTAAAAATCATGGCAGCGACAGATGCAAACACTTAATGAGATATATCAATCGTTCCTCATCAACCATCAAAGGAGACGTCGGCGTCTTATTCAGGCGTTGGAGCAGCAACCCCCTTATATTTGGGAGCGGCTACGCTTTTGGGAAATTGTAGACTTTACAGAAGAGCTATCGATTCAACAAATGTCAAACTCAACCTTTGATGAACTTTGCGATGCTGTGAAACCTGCGGTGAAGCCAGCTGCGAATTGTCTGAGCAGGCCAGTGCCTACAAATAAGTGTGATGCTGCAGTATACAAACTGCCGTGATGCAAAAAAAAAAAAAGTGTTTCCATTGCAGTTTTGTGAAAAAGACCAATTTCAAAACGGTTGAAACACCACCTTGTCCTAGTGGAACTACTTTATATCAAAAAAACATAAGTTTTCTAGAAATTGCTATGTTTCAATTTGGTAAATTTATTTTCGTGATTCCAATTTGTGTAATTTTATGGTCAATGGAACCGCAGCTACAGACTGACATGACATGCTAACAGCTCAATATCTGGGCAGCAGAGATTATACTCCACACCAACATGTCCTAGATGACACCGTGAGTTGTTAGCAAGCAATGCTAATCCACCTCATTTCCTTTCGCTGCTGTTTAAACCCCTGTCTGACCGTGTGGTTAGGAAGCCGGGCAGAGAGACGTTGGAGTCGGGGATATGAGCTTTGCACAGCACCCAAAACCAGGGGGAACAACTGTTCAAACAAGCAATGCCTCAATCAAAAAAAAAAACTGTGAATAAAAGACAAAAGTCTCCAAAAAAGAACAAATGATAACTAACGTAACAGAGCTGCTCCAACACGCTGCCACCCAATTCTTGTTTAACAAAAAAAAAAAAAAAAATGCAGCAGCATATTCCCTCAACTATGAACGATGGTTTAAATGAATCACTACAGGTCCACAACTTATAGGACACTCATGCCCATGAGGAGTTCATGTAAACTTTTAACCACAACTCTATATTATGTTCTATGTCCTGTGGTCTGGTGTTATGAATATGTTTTATTGCTATCTACACATATGGGAAACATTACATTAAAACACAGCAGAGATTTTAAGACCACACACCTGTATCGTCAGATCGCCTTATATGGAGAAAACTCTAATCCTCTGACTGTCACTGTTTAATTCACACCCTGTGTGTATGGTTGGCTTATTCATACAGTCTGAGTCAAGGGGAAAGGTCATGAATCAGATTGTTCTCAGAAAGTGCTGTACTGCTGGGATCTTGAAACTCTTATGAAACATTTTTAGCTTCCAAGTCATATTTGAAATACTAAGTAAATGGTTGGTGAACAATACTGTCCAATGCAACATCTCCATATTGCAATCTAACAATAAAGAGGAGAACTGCTGTGAGCAGTTATAACAGGGCATGGATGGCATCTTGCAACACCAACACTTGAGTAAGGCCCATGTGACGCCCAGAGAGCAGGATAAGCAGAAATATGTTTCATGTTGAGACCAAGTTGATTGCTCAAACCTGAGCAGCGACTTTCTGATGGTAACATTTTTTCCCATCCTTGTCAGTTCCTTTCTAGTTCCTACATACAGAGTTGTGTGATTCTCTTCTGGGAGGTTTTTAATGCAGTTTTAATCTTTCAGCCAAACATCTGAAGGTTTTCAGGAGTTCACAACAACGTTATATGAGCTAACCTTGACCACAGATGCACTGTGAGTGAGACATTGATCCCACACATACAAATCAGGGCATCTCGTCATGCTGAAGGGTGGCTGTAAACAAGCCAATCTGCCTCCTGGAGGACCATAAAGCCCAGCCCAACGGCCCTCCGGCTGAACCAGAGGGAGCGACAGCGTTACCTGTCCTGACTTTCCCACAAGCTAACGAGCTAACGGTATCGGACCTCCCGGGAGCTTCATGGCGACAGCTGCGCCTCGTCGCTCCCTGGTGGTCGGTGTAAACAACAAATACCACGCTGAAGCTAAAAGACACACTCACAGGATTCCGGAGCAGGTGGTGCAGACGAAGGAGCCCACTGTCATGTTGACATAAGTCGGGCCGCGCTGGTCACAGTCGAAGCATTTCCTATTCGCAGGCAGGCTAGTCATTTCCCGGAGCATCTTTAGGTGAGTCTCCTCCTGCTTTCGCTTCGCACTCGTTGCCATGGCGGGGAAAACGGTAGCTGGTATCACCGGGAGAAGTTTAGACAAACAGCCCGGCGGCGGAGCGTGTTTCTTCGGGGCAGACTCTCCGTGTATGACGGCTGGGAACCGGGAGACACCTTACTGAGGTCCAGCGGGCAGATTGGGCGACTGACAAACTTCTTCTTCTGTAACTGAAACGTCGACAAAACCCAACCCCCTCCCCCAGAGCCTGCGCCATCTGTTGGTTTGGAATGTTGCCTTGTATTTTGTTTCACGATGACAAGAAAATTATTCAGGGGAAAAAATGCTAAAACTTGGTCGTAAATAAATATGAATATGTTTGTAATAATGAAAATAAAATATGTATTTAATAAATAAATACGGCTTTACAACCTCAGAACCAAAACTGAATAAGTCGTAAATAAATATTTTATTTATTTGGTAGGGTCAATGCACATTAAGTAACACTGTAAATGCGCCGGAATTAGCCAAAAGGCAATTTTTCATCTGTTGACCCTGAACAATGCTCAATTTGTCTTGCTAAAAACAAACAAAAGTTGTACAAACAAGGTTAAAATGACTAAACTACACAAATTTTGTCAATAAACACAACAAAATACAAGCAATACAAACAGCTGATACACAACAAGGACACAATTATCATAAAAAGTCGTAAAAAATATAAATGTATGTAATAATTTAAACAAAATGGTTTATTTAATAAATAAATATGACTTTAAAACCTAAAAACATTTTACTAACTGGTAAGCATGAGGGTGGCAGTATTATGCTGTGATGCTGTTTCGCTGACAGAGGAACTGGTTTCTTGCATAAAGTATTTTGCATTAAAAAGGACTACCTTCTAAATCTTTTAACTTCACCCCAAATCAACAAATTTATGGTTGAAACTTATATACATTTTTTTTTCATCAGGATTCTAAACACACATCAAAACAGGTTTATTAATAAGTAATGATCAGAAAATACATCATAATTTGTCTTTATTAAGTCAGAATCATACAAAATTATGTCCATATTTATGTTATTTAGTTATTTCATAGCCCTTTGTTGTAGATAATCAATTTATTTCATGTGTCAGCTTAACTCAAAGTCACTACTTGGGTCCATAACTGCTATATACAACTATATATGGTGGGTAATTCAATTTGATACACAGGTTAACCAGTAAGATGTTAGGAATTATTTGAAGACCCATAGTGAGAGTTTAAAATATTTCATGATGAGGTGTAACATAGGAAATAATTAAACACTAAAAATATACATATATCTGACTTAAACACATGATTATTTAAAATTTTATTTTATTTTGATACATGTGTATTTAATAGATTATTGGCACATTAATATACTCCTTTTTTTTTTTTTAATTCCGTGTGTTTGTAAGAATTGTATTTTTTAAATCACATGTATAAATATTTAACACAGTTATTTAATACAGTTCCCACCAGGTCACAAAACACCACACGACCAAATACAACTCAATGTCATTTTTATTTTAAAAGAAAAATAATTAAATATAAAAAACAAAAAACAGGATTTACATTTTAGTTTCTCCAAAATATCTCTTTCATTATGTAGACTAAGTAATCTCACTTTCTCTTTCTGAAATTAAAGCAACAAAGTACACGGTTTAAAATTCAAGCCTTTAGTGTCTGTCTTGGCTCCTGTTACACAACAGGTGCTCATTGAATATCCAGAGAAGAGACATCGCCTGTCTCCAGTTTTGGCCACCCTGACAGTGATCACTCTGTTCTCTTTCATGGCCATATACCTCCTGCTCTGCTCGTCTCACTAGCTCTGCAGGAAACTGCTGGATGTACCAAGAAATTAAATTGAATTGCATTGTTTTCTGAACATTGCTGGTTATACAAGGGCACAATACTGTACTGTCAGAGGCAGCAGCATTCCAGTGAAGAGATGAAGGGTTGTGGTCAATACATTTCCATGATTCCCAGTTCAGTTTCTTTTAATTATATCAAAAATATGGTCCCTGTCAAAGCAGTCAAATTTTTAGCTGCATAATATTTATCAACCAGCAGCTGTCTGAATTTTACTTTTAAATCATTGGATAGGGATAAAAATGTGCTATCATAGGGAGATGTAGCCTGATGATTTTTGTACAAATTATTTACTTCAGATTTCCATTTCTAGGTTGAATCATTCTTAGAATTGCTACAACTTCAGCAGGGAGATTATTGAAAGCCAATCCCCCAAAAGAAAAACAACAATAAAGGATGACTATTATGATCTTGGCCTCTTTTTGTTGTCACCTAATGAGGATAGTGCTTCCACTGGCTGTGGAAAAGAAAAGAGAAAAAAATGTTTAGACAAATAAAAATAGAAAAACTAAACACTGAAAAAAAAAAACCCACATCTAAGCACAATCACAATCAATGCCAAAAGCTGAGGAAGTAACACAAATGTGTTTTACAATCCTTCCCCTTCAATTATGTGATGACTCTTCACATTTATTTTACATCATTCTGAGTCAGATGTGTACTGATTCCTTACAAAGACTTTTATTAGCTGAAAAAAGTTTTACTTTACTATTTAGTCATGGCACAAAATGATCAGCTAACATTTCAGCATACACTTCTCTTCAGCACAGATAAAACTGCAAAAAACACAGGCTAGTCACTCATTAATCAGTAGGCTGGTTGTTAATGAAGCGGGTCGGATGTGTTCGGAATCATTGCCTTATAGTATTAGCAATGGTTACCTCAAAATCACAACCACTTTGAATTAATATGACCTCACATGTAGAAAACTGCAGGTATGTATATTGCAGCGGAGAAAACTTGTTTTCCAGATCATCTCCTGAGTAACTATTGCCACCAGTGCAAGGCTTGCTCAGCTATGGCAGCAGGTGGATGCGAGTGAATTTGCACGCACAGTTAGGCAAAGGCTTCTGGAATTTGACTTTGTAACAAGAAGGGCAGCAAAGGCAGCATTTTTCCTGGGGTGGGCATGCCCCCGCTGGCCACCCCTCAGGGGACGCCTCTGACCAGAAGTCAGGGTTTTGCCAAGGAGTTGACATCCAGCATGTCAGAGTAAATTACTACAGATGTTATGAAAAAAGGATTAAAAAAAACATTGTAAAAGTCTTTTTTTTCTGAAAAGAAAAAAATTGCAATTAATAAAATGCTTTTAAATCTTCTTCAATATATCATAGAAACATGTTAAAAATAATAAAAGCTCCAAACAGATTTGGAATACTGTTTGGGGATGACTAAGATTAAATTCATCATTGATGAAGTTGTGAAGCCATTCATTTTTTTTAACATTCATGCATATGTTTGTTGATTTTTTTCCCCTTTTGCTCTAATTACCTGTTGTCTCTTTCTGGTAACTCTGAAGAAGTTCTCCATGCGAGTCTGCCGGACACATCCCGCCGCCGCCTCCTTTTTCCTCTCCTCTCGCCTATTTTCTCGATTTTTGTGAAACGTCTTCAAGCGATGACGGATTCTCTCCTCCCTAAAAAATATACGAGGACAAATGAGTCTTCTGCTAGCTGGAATCCCACAGCTGTTCCATCGGTCCAGATCCATATGAAAAGAAAGACAAGCTCTACAAATATGTACCTGACACGTTTGGTGTGACAGAGGAAGTTCACCACGGCTTCTTCGTCTGGCTCTGTCCACACTAAGTCAGGAACTGGAGTTTCTGTTGCGTTCAAGAAAATCTTCCTTGCCTCTTTGTATTTCCACAACTGTGGTACAGGATGGGTCTAGAGGTATGTGAATATATTTGAGTTTTTTTTTTATTTCTGTATAGCAAGATGTAGATCAAAACAAGAGATTACCTGTCTATTGATATGCAAAACCACATTCTCGATAGTACGATGCTTCTGGATGAGCGTCAGAGCTCTTTTAGGACCTAAACCAGGGATCTTGTCGCAGTAGTCACAGCCCAGCAAAATACAGAGGTCAACAAGCTGAAAGACATTTGTGAAATAAGACGGGAAAAAAGGCATGATTATTTATCACAAAACTTTAAACGATTCCAATAAAAGGAACTTCTGTGTAGCCAGCAGAAAGTGTTCAGAGATTCATGAATGTTTCACTCTTACCTCCTCGTGACTAATTTGCAGTTTCTCTAGCAGCCTGGGTAATGAGTATTCCACGACTTCACTGAGAACATGAGCATAAAATCAAAATCAGATCAGGCTTGCCATCTCTCAAATAAACCAAGACACTGAACTCTTGTCACTAGAAGTACTCTGCCTTGTTCCACACATCACCTACTGTAAGAAGTAAGTTTCATAAGCTTTATATGAAAATGGGGCGGGGAAATGTTTCTTCTGCTTAAACTGTAATTTTTCACTGATGTTATTTATTTGTATATTTTTTTATTTTAGTCTATAAAATACCAGAATTTGCTCCTAACTTTATATTTCTTGTCTGATGGCTTCACGATCAAATATCAAAACAGAACTTATGATCAGTTAGTCCCTAAGTAGAGAAAATACTTTTTCACTCTCTTCCTCTTTTTTTTTTTCCACTTTTTGGATGACTCATCTGAGTCATTTTTTGGATGACTACTTTTTTACTTTTACTGGAGTGAAAATATATTGAAGTAGTGCTTCTTTTACTTGAGTACAATTTTTGACCACTCTACCCCCCTCTGTACACTGCACATGACAGGCTTTAGTGGTAGATCCTTATGGATACTAGTCAAAACAATCCCAAATGTTAGAATTATGAAGATCTTTTGATCATTTCAAGCTAATAAATATAAATATAAAATATGACACAATATTATTTGTTTTATAAATAGAATAAATAAAAAGAATACCTATTTCTACAAGAATAGAAATATGTATTTTTTTCAGGACTATAGGTACTTTCTGTGACACTCATATATTATATTGATTTAATATATATGGAGTGAAATATTTCAAGCCTTTATTTCTTGTACTGTTGATGATTATGGCTTACAGATAATGAAAATCCAAAAGACAAATTAGAAAGCTGTGAAAAAGTTAAATATTGGAAACTCATGGTGTCACACTGTAATGAGCTATTTAACTCAAACACCTGCACATGTTTCCTGATCCTCTAAATGGTCTCAGTCTGGGTCAGTTGGACACAATCATGGGGAAAACTGCTGACTGGACAGATGTCCAGAAGACGGACCTTCCACAAGGAGGAGGTCATTTCTGAAGAAGCTAATTGCTCACCGAGCTTAAATGTGTCACATTTGCACCAGAGGCTACTTTCTTGATTGGCACCCTCTCAGTCCCTAGCAATATAAAACCTGCTCCCCAGTGGACAACAACACTGGTGTTCCAGTAGCTTCCAGTACACGGCAGGCTTGAGCCTTGGAGCCTTTAACATGAGGTGACAGTTTGGGTCTTCTTTCAGACCTTGACAAAGCGTACCAAAATAACTGGTGCATGCATATAGACAACTGTGTGAACTGATGATCTCATCATTTAGAGACTTTAACACAGACTTCTTCTACAGTCACATTCAATAAATTAGAATATTCTGATGCTCTGATGAGGCTTGTTTGTCAGATGAAAAATAAATTTTGAAAATAACATCCTAAAAGCAGGTGTTAAACATACTGTTCATTAAGCCCATATTTTTGGATTAAAATAGTTTTTTATTGGTCTGCTGTAAGATTCTAATTTTTAATGTTGTGTTTTCATTAGATGAGAGCAGAAAATCATGATAATTAACAGAAGTAAAGGCTTTCAAACATCCATCTGTGTGTATTTAATCACTATAATGTCTTTCCCTCAGTGATAAAGTTCCTGAAATAAATGAGCTTTTCAATAATATTCTAATTTATTGAATGGGTCTGTACACCTGCAACTGTGAGCAGGATTTAATAGATACTTGATCATGTCGGACTGATTTCTCACTCCTTGGCTATAAAATCACACGGTTTGTGTCCCATATTGGCAGTGCTGCAGCCCAAATCAGCTATTCGTTGTAAAGGTTTGGAGCAGGATGAGAACGGAGATTTATCAGAAAAAGTCCTGTGGCATCTGAAAGGTTTGGTTCAGCTCTAATGAACAAAACAAGCTCAACTGTTTTTCTCTGTCTTTCCAAATCAAATTATAGAGTTGTATTTTCTACAGACATTTCTAATTCTTAGTGCTTTCCTCTGTTCAAAAAATACTCCATTAAAACTACCTAAATATAACGTCAGTATTAGATTTATAGTGTATCTAAACAGTTTACAATTTAGAAATTGGATTATCTGGATTTTTTTTTTTTAGATTTTAAACTGGTGTTAATTAATTATCAAACCATAATATTGAAGTAATTCTGTTTGGCAGTCCACTCTTGGAATTCTGCGAGATAAAAAGAAAGACGATTTTCTAGTTCATTTTAGCAGCAGTTAAACAACTATTGCCTAAAATAGCTCCAGCAGCCAACAGGATGTTCTCTGATTTTAGGACTTGCATCATAGTTTTCTATAAATACAACTAAATCCTTCAAAGGGAGCTGCTTCAGTTGAAATCTCTCATTTTCTGTACTAAAAACAAAAAATTCTGTGTTTGTTCACTAATGAGTCCTAAAGCCAGTGCTGTGGTCTGAACTCTGAACTGCAGAGCTGGAGACCTGACCACCTGACTTTATTAAAGTCTTGCTTCTGAGCTCATGAATCATACAGCATGCAAAATCATGGCTGGAATTGCTAAATACTTGAATAATACTTTACTAATTACAAATCTCATCCATAATCCTAATCCCTCCAAAATTGTACTTTTTACCCAAATATTTAACTACATATAATGTTTACAGTGTTTATGAATCAAATGAATTATTTTTGCCAAATTATTCAAATATTTATTTATTTAAGTGGGGCACCTAATAAACGCAATATGATTTGGAAATTCGCCAGCGTCAGTGTAAATTACAGTGCCTGTTAAATATATTCACACCTCTTTTTCACATTTTCCCCCTGATAACCACAAACTTCAACATATTTTACTGAGGCTTTTCACACAAAGTAGTGCATAAGTAAAGGAAAATGATACACAGCTTTCAAAATGTTTTGCAAATAAAAATCCAGAAAAAAGTGTGTTGTGCATTTGTATCCAGCCCCCTTTAGTCTGACACTCCAAAAGAAAAGCCAGTGCAACCAGCTGCCTTTAAAAGCAGAAACTTGTGGCTGTGGCTGCCTAAGGTGACAGGCTGAATAAAGAGAGCATTAATCAGAGTAGCAGCCAGGAGGTCCATGGAAACTCTGAAGGAGCTGCAAAGATCCACAGCTCAGATGGGAGACACAGCAAACACGTGGAAGGAGGTGATCTGTTCAGATGAGACCAAAACTAAACTTTTTGGCCAACATGAAAAGTGCTATCTGTGGATGAAAACTAGCCCTTTACTTTGTCCTGAAAACACAGTCCCCACTGTCATACATGGTGGTGGCTGCATCATGCTGTGGAAATGCTTTACAAACCCATGTATAAGATTTTCTTTCCACTTTGTGGAAGTCTGTGGTTGCAAAAATGACTAAATGTTATTAACGTCTTAACAGACCTCTGGACCAGTGTCCAAACATTTTGCCATGAGGGCCAAAATCGTTGGGGGCCACAAAAAATTCCTTTCTTTTTTATATTTTTTTTATTATTTATTTTATTTGTTCAATAATCAACAAAAGATGGATGACTTCTGTTGTAATCAACAAAAATTTGAGTGATCTGTAAATCGATACAAAACATTAAAAAGCTCTTGCATGATTGTGTTAAAATAAGATGACAGTTTGTGAATTATTTTGGGTTACTGTTTTCTTTTTTGGGCTGGATTTGCTTTTGAGCTGTTTTTTAACTCCAAAATTAAAATAAATGCAGAAACCTGGTTAAAAAATAGAGGAACTTTTTTTTTTTTTTTTTTTTACCTAATTTTTTTTTTTAAGATTTTATTTATTTGTGAAAAAAGTCAACCTAAATGATGGGAAAGTATCCATCGGCATCAAACATCTGCTTGCAGGTCAGACTTGCTCCATTCTAGAACTGAGGTTGGAGGGCCACACAAAATCATTCAGAGGGCCGCAAATAACTGTACCTGTCCCTCTTTGCATTCAGCTGACGAATAAGAACATTAGCTCCAAAGGGCAGCGTGTCCATGTCCTCGGAGGCCACTGCATTCACAACCCCAGCTCTCACCAGCCGGGCACACTGTGCCTCTGCGTCCCCTGGAGCCTGAAAGGTAAAATCTTGTGCATGAAGTGTGAAAATTACAAAAAAAAAAAAAAAAAAAAAAAAAAATTAAAAGGTACAAGGGTGGAAACTAAAACAAGTTGTACCTGGATGACAGGCACACCCATACATTTCAGTAGCTCAACAGAATCCTTAGTCTGGGATGATGCTGCATAAAAGAAAAACTCAATGACAGAATTTTAGAACATTTAAAATGACAATGAAGCCTCCTTTTACTTTCTCTGTGTGTGTATGTACCCATTCCTGTTCTTTTGGGGGAGCTCCAACCAGCTGCCTCTGCTCGCCTCTCCAGCTGCAGAAAAGCAAGCCTCAATCAGCAAGAGCGAGTTTTATCTGGAATCAGTCAACAATCAGTCTGCTGTTTCTATAGCAGACCAGTTGAACTGCTGATCTCAGCAAAATCATCTTGACCCACACATGTTCTCCAACTCAAGAAAATGCTCAAAAATGAACAGTGTGTAAACGTTTCTTACAACAGGTGTCTTTTCATCAGGAGGCTTTCCATCCAACACAAAGACTGGCTTTATGTCGTGTTCCAGGAAGGTCAGTGTGCGGAAAAAGAGTCCAGTCAGGGGGCTGCAGAGAAGAAACCCAACATCATCAACAAAGAACAGAAGTACTTTTGGCATTTGTAAATGAATTGTTTTACTTTTCTTTACTATACAGGTGTTTCTATTCTTTCTGGTTAGTAGTTCTCAAAGACCTCTCACCTCAACGAGGGTGTTACTGCCCGAAACTGGTTCAGAACCACTGAGGTATCCAAGGCAATGACTTTCCCTGTGGAGGAACACGGTGGCAGCGCAGTGAACACAAAACTACACAACTGTTCTTCAGTTGCTGTGGGTTTCCTGTCACTGACATGGTTTCTAAACTGAACAGATATTTACTTAAGGGCAGAACAAAAAGCATCAGTTTAAATGGAGAACATCCAATGAATATAAAAGCTGTTGTCTTTATTTGATAAATAAATATGCCAAAATACATAAACTGTGCAAGTTCACCCCCAGATGCAATGGTCTGTGGAACCACCTGTAAGCAACAAGAACTTGAGGTAACAATCAACGACTTCAGTCTCTCATGTCATATTGGGTTGAATTGGGTTTAAAGCTGCAGTATGGAACCTTTATGAAAAATATTTTTTTTACATATTTGTTGAAATCATCATTATGTTGTGACAGTATAAAACAGATAATCTGTGAAAAAAATCAAGCTCCTCTGCCTTCTCCCAGTCCTCCCAATACTAACTGCAGAAATAACACTCAGTCAGAAATGACCAATCAGAGCCAGGGGGAGGGTCTTAGTGCTGTCAATCACCCTTGTGTAAGTGCCGCTCACACTCTCCACCTTGCTCTCTGCTATGCTACAGCTGGTTCAAAAAGCAGCAGTCATCAAACGACTGATAAAAAAGAACAATCTGGATAAATCACTACTGCAGAATTACAGGCCAATCTCTAACCTTCCATTCATCAGCAAAATTAGTGAAAAAGATGCATTTCAACAGTTAAACAGCTTTTTAACAATGACAAACCACTTTGACGTCTTTCGGTCCGGTTTCCGTGCTCACCACAGCACTGAGACCGCCCTCGTCAAAGTGTTCAGTGACATCCGCATAAATACAGACTGTGGAAGAACCACAGTGTTGGTTCTGTTGGACCTCAGTGCAGCATTTGACACTGTTGACCATGAGATATTATTAAAGCGACTGGAGAGCTGGGTCGGACTCTCTGGTACAGTACTCAGTTGGTTCGAATCCTACTGAAAGAACAGGGACTTCTTTGTGTCAATAGGCAACTTCTCATCAGAGCGGACAAAAGTCACATGCGGGGTACCCCAAGGTTCAATCCTGGGACCCCTCCTATTTAATATCTACATGCTTCCACTAGCTCTAATTATAACAAGTAATAAGATTAGATACCAAAACTACGCTGATGATACACAGCTCTATATCATGATGTCACCAGGTGACTCTGAACCCATCCACTGAACAGATGCTTTGAACAAATCAATTCATGGAGGTGCCATAACTATCTTCAGTTGAACAGAAACAAAACCTAAGTTATTGTCTTTGGACCTAAAGATGAATGATCTAGAGTCAGCACGCAGATTCAGTTATTACAGCTAAAAACTAGTGATCAGGCCCAAAATCTGGGTGTAGTGATGGACTCGGACCTGAACCTTCAGAGACACATAAAGAGAGTTACAAAGTTGGCCTTCTATCACCTGAAGAACATTTCCAGGATTAAAGGACTAGTGTCTCCACAAGATCTAGAGAAACTCATCCATGCGTTTATCTTTAGTCGCATTGATTATTGCAACGTCCTCACGTCTGCCCAAAAAGTCAATCAGACAGCTGTAGCTGATCCAGAATGCTGCTGCTCGTGTTCTCACTATGACCAGAAAAATAGAGCACATCACCCCAGTTCTGAAGTCCTTACACTGGCTCCCTGGAGCTCAGAGAATAGACTTTAAAATACTTCTGTTAGTTTGTAAATCACTGAATGGCTTAGCACCAAATTACATAAAAGACCTGTTGTTATTATATAAACGTTCCAGACCACTCAGGTCTTCTGGTTCAAGCCTACTCTGCATCCCCAGAACCAGAATCAAACATAGAGAAGCAGCTTTCAGTTTTTATGCACCACAAATCTGGAACAAAATTCCAGAAAACTGCAAAACAGCCAACACACTGAGTTCCTTTAAATCAAGGCTAAAAACTCACATGTTTAGAGCTGCCTTTGGTTAGTAGTAAGTGGAACATTGACCAATATTTTCAAACTATTTGCTTGATGATCTTTATGATTTTGGTGCATTGATATTTGCTCAATGATTTTCATGTATATTTGCTTGATGATTTTGATGATTTTATGTTGTGAAGCATTTTGAACTGCCTTGCTGCGAAAATGTGCTATACAAATAAACTTGACTTGACTTCACTACAACATAGCCTGCCATTAATGCTAATACTAGTTAGCATAGCCACCGATGACAGCGGATAAAGTTTTCCTGGAACGGTAAGTTGTTTCTTCACCATTAGCACTTTTAGCAGCACCTACACAAGGGTGATTGACAGCGCTAAGACCTTCCTCCTGGCTCTGATTAGTTGGTTTAGGTCGGGAGCGATGCATTTCTTTAGACGGCAATAGTAGCTCAGAGAGGAGGTGGAGGAGATCTAGCTTTTCAAAGATCATCTGTCTTATACCATACCATCACAACATGGTGACAGTTTTAACAGACATGCAAAAAATCAGTTTTGTAAAAGTTAAGTCCAGACTGGGTGACTGAAACATCTTGATTTTTTTTCTTTTTTGAGCCATCTCGTTGCAGATTTGCTGCCGTTAGGGATCATGGGGGATGATCACTGAAAACCCAGTTTGAGCCAAGCTTCAGTTGTCGGCCAGATTGAGTCATATTTGACTCTGAACTACTTTAGTAGAGGGAGAAAATAATGTTGCGATGACTCAATGCAAGGTGTCTGGGTCTTGTGGCTGCAAAGCAAGTCCAAATTATCAGCCTTCCATCCCATGCTTGGCAAGTAGCATTAAGTGTTCCTGCTGATATGCCATGTTTGATTTTCCTGGAAACATCTTTACTTTTTACCTTCAAAGAGAAAATGTCTTCTTGTGATTTGTGAATGACATCTCTCTGTAGAATAGTGAATTATTTGGAAAAGATTTTATAATCCTGCCCAGAGTAATGGTCTAGCAACAGCTGCTTCTCTAAGATCATTGCTGAGGTCTTTCCTGCCTGGCATTGTGGTAACACACACCTGCAAGCCCCAGAACAGCTGGCTGGTCAGACTTACTGATGATCAATGCATTTTCTCAGCAGCACATGGCTTTTATTTACATTATTTTTGTAATTTCTTCATAAATTCTTAGATTTTACAGAGAATGTACCTATATTCTAAAAGAATGTTATTGTCTTCCACTTATGGCAGAAGTCTGTGAACTTACTGGACTCTGTTTAATATCAGGGTGAGACCAGTTAACACGGTGGTTAATTTGACTTCATGTAAAAGCACTGTGACTTCATTCACTGTTTTAAGCAACACCAAAAAGACTTTTGTTGTATAATTAACGTAGAAGCCTGGTGAATCTGTGCTAACGTTAGCTGCTAGCAAGCTTTGTTAGAGACAAATAAGAAAGACCAAGCTGGGCGGTGATCAGGCCTGTTTTACCTGTATAGTCACTGATATCCTTATAAGAAACTGCATCTGGAGCATCCGAGCGAATTAAGTCAGCCAGTTTAGTGATCCCCATCTTCTTCTTATGGGCTTTTGTTTTTTTTTTTCTACTTCCGGTTTTAAACAAGAAGAAAATAAAATAAAAAAGCGTTTGGTTCTCAGTATATCTTAGGGTAAATCTCTTTTTATCCGTTTGGAAACCGAGAGATTGACTAAAAAGTTTTCTCTTTTACGAAATTCAGCTATAAACACAACATCGTCTTCCTGGTCCAGCACATCACCGAAATGGACAGTAGGGGTCAGTACTGAGCAAACAGACAAGCTTTGAGGAAATGAACCTCCAGCATTTATTATAACATTTAGACATTTCACAATTGAATAAATTAGAAACAAATATTAACTTAACGTACCCCAACTTTAAATATATATAATACATATATGTATGCAATGTTCACAGAAGAAGGATCCACCATAGATAAATATATACTATTCAAAAACAAGAGTATTTCGTTTCCACTGCTGCCATCTACTACACCTGAGCATAAACACACTGGCTCTTGGATTTACAGCAAACTCCATGATGAATAAAGCAAGGACGTTAATGGCTTTAATCTGAGAAACAAAAACAAGCTCCACCTGTGTGAATAGTATGTGAAACCTTCATGTAACAGATCATAGTAAGCCTTTTTCAAATACCCAGGTCATATAAAACATATGAGAATCTTCTAAACATTTGACATGCAGGGTAATTGCTATGGCAACTGAAGAATTATTCATATTTTGACACTTTACGTATGGTTACTGATGCCCAAGGCACCGGACCTAAATTTCAGCCTACAGATCTGAGACTCAGAAGCTCAGACCTGAAACAGTGTACCTAACCATTTGTCACTTAAAGAAATCCTTGTTAGTTAAGAGTATTTCAATTTTCAAACACATGCTGCTCAATTTAACAAACGCCGGTCAGAAACAGCTGACTTTTTAAAATTTCAATAACTTTATTTTTCCTTTCTGTACAAGTCTTTAAATTCTACCAGTATAAAGCTTATCTTGCTCTAGAAATGCAAATAGATTAAAATAATGTATATAACATAGTTTTGCAAAGAAAAATGGGCATTGATATTACAGATATTGTTAAAACTCTTCCTTTAGATTATGTAATAGGATTTTTAGCTTTATAAATATTTGTAGTTGCAGATTGTTACTGTCAATTGAACACCATTATTATTTTATGGGTTAGTTATTTTTGTAAAGTTTAACATTTTAACTAACTTCTAGATTGCTTTTTCTCAGTGTTTGATAACAAGGTTATTCATTTAAAGTCACAGTGAAATTCATCTAACTCTAAAATAAATAGCTTTGAATTTGATAACTGTGGCAACAGCTCACAAGTTAAAATCACAATGACTGGGCTTCATTTGGTGGGAAATAACTGGCAAGAACCTCAGGAACATTGAATATATACAGTGCATCCAGAAAGTATCCAGAGCACTTCTTCCAAATTTGGAACACTTTCTGGGTGCACCATAAACTACATAACATCAGGTTTCACTGATCCAGGTGCTCCCTGGTCAGAGATAATCTTGAACTCTGTAATCACACAAAATTTGCAGAAGCTTTCTTTAATTATTGTGGAATATCAGAAGAGACCCATGCTGACTGCACAAGGATTTACTTTGGATTCCAGTGTTTTGGGGACTCCAGCTATATCCTGGTTTAGCGACGTAACCAGATCCATGTGTTAATGAGCCAGAACGCCACCGTGGCCGAATACAGGACGACCTCCCGCTTGGAACGTTCTTTGTTTTCTTCCTCCAGCAGCTGCAGACGCCGGTTGAGCTTCACAATCTGGCGGAGCACAAGAACATGTGAATGTTTACTTTCCCGCTTTTTAAAAAGTCAAACACTACCTCTGCTGGGCCGTGATAGGGATCCCAACACATTAACTAAACAATAACACATCCAGTCCTTGTTTCAGACCTAATTTTTTCAAATGAAAAACAATTAAACCGTGGCAAAGACAGTTTAAGATCACAAGACTTTTTACCTGACGTCGCAATGACGAAGCATCAACTAAGCCAGATTCATCAGGGTTCATATCCAGAGCCAATTCCAAGTGGGTTCTGTGGAAATGAACGCATCTTTGGTTAAATTAATGACATAACCAGTATGCCTAACAAAATTCTGACATCCAGTACATATCCATCCTGAATACAAACTTTCAACAAAGCTAATATTCTTGTTCTTTAGTTGTTTTAGGCCAGTAACCCAACTACTTTCATTAACATTTGACAACCAGTTGGACAACCAAAGGATTTAGGTCTGAAGACTGACGGCCACAGAAGAAGGTTGATTTGGTGTCTGGTGACCCATTTCTATGTTGATTCGGCCACATGCTTTGGATCATTATCCTGCTGAAACAACTTCCATTTTCAGATTATTAGCAGAAACCTGCAGATTTTTATTTCAGTTCTCATGGAATTTTATAATTCATTATGCCATCAACTCTTAACAACGTTCCCAGAGCCTTTAGGCCCATGGCATCACAGATCCTCCATTATATATGGAGAAACAAAGAATGCTCTGATTAATGGGGAAACCAACAACAAAAACAACTCACCTCCGGTGGCTATCGTCCAAGAGTTCGAGGACCTGCTGGTATGCACGACGCGTCGTTGACTGAACGTAAGACAGAAACCCCGCAGCTGTAAACAGGTTGATGTTTGCGTCCTCTGGAGAACAGAGAGGAGGACACAAACGGACTAGAGGGGCGGAAGGGGAGGGAGTTACACTAGCAGTGGGGGAAAATGGAAGAAATGGCAGATTAATAAATGTTGATGAAAACCGTACTTTAAATAAACTAGTGGGGATAAAGTAGGGACTGCTGGTCATCAGTACTTTAGGTGTCCTTACCCTAGGTCACCCCTGCTGACGTGACTGCTGTGACGGCCAGATATGTTCTCACTTGCACTGCGTTCCCTCCGAGATCGGGTGTTATAACTGGCCTTTAACACACAGAAACAGCTTAATGAATGTCAGGCTCACATTTCAGCTAACGTTTACTCATTTAGTGTTCTATAAGCCACAATTTTCACCTTTTTACTTAAAGGAACACCAGGGAGGTGTTCCTGGAGAAGCAGCTGCTCTACTCTGAGTCCCTCCTGGACGACCAAGCTTCTCACCTTATCTCTACGGGAGAACCCAGACACCCTGGGAAACTTATTTCGGCTGTTCGTATCCATGATCTCGTTCTTTTGGTCACTACACAAACCTCATGACAATAGATGGGGATCGACCGGTAAATCAAGAGCTTCACCTTTTGGTTCAGCTCTCTCTTCACCAAGCCAGACCTGCATCACCGCAGACGCAGCACCAATCCACCTATAGATCTCCTGCTCCATTTTTCCCTCATTCAAGTCAAAGACTCCGAGATATTTAAACTCCTCCACTTGGGGTAGAACATCCTCCCTGACCCAGAGAAGGCACTCTACCCTTTTCTGGCTCATGACCGTGGCCTCGGGTTTGGAGGCACTGATCCTCATCCTGACTGTTTAACACTCTGCTGCGAACTGCTCCACACAAAGCTGGAGATCATGATCTGATGAAGCCAGCAAGACCGCATCATCTGCAAAAACCAAAGATGGCCACCAAAACGGATCCCCTCAACACCTCGGCTGTGCCTAGAAATTGTGTCCATAAAAGTTATGAACAGAATCGGTGACAAAGGGCAAAACTTGGCGGAGTCCAACTCTCACCAGAAACGAGCCCGACTAACTGCCGGCAATGCAGACCAAGCTCTGACACCAGTCATAGAGGGACCTAACAGCTCATATTAAAGGACCTGGTACCCTCTACTCCAAGAGTACCCCCCAAGGTCAAGCGCCTATTCCAAGTCCACAAAACACATGTAAACTGGTTGGGCGAACTCTCATGCACCCTCCAGGACCCTGCTGAGGGTACAAAGCTGGCCCAGTGTTCTACAACAAGGACAATCCCAGGAAACCAACCAATTAAAGGGGCAGTATTATGTAAAATCAATTTTTTTTTAGCTTTACATCATGTTATAATGTTATTCTCTCATTAAAAACATGCCTGGAGTGTTGCCTTGATTCTTTCATGCATGTTTGACAAATCCTTTAATCTCCTGTGGCAACCATTCAGCTGTGCAAAACGCCTGGATGGACCTAGCACCGCCTTTGAGACCCAGCTCCTCCTCAGAGCTGCAGTTTCTAAGCTTCCAAGCTTTCATTTCACAGAATATCACTCCCCCACAACTTCCCCACTCAGCCCCTTCAGACTAACCAGCAGCAATTAGCAAACACCTGGTGGAACCGCGCATATGCTGCTACTTCTCAATGCAATGCTGGTAAAAACGTTGTTAAAGGGTTAGCTGTTGTGATGACTTCCTGAAAGCAGAGTTTTAGAAAGAGCAGGACTTTCTTAAAGAGACAGAGGACCACATTCAAGGCGATAAATTACAAAGTCAAATTTATTTTAAGTCATATTTAATATATACAGAATTTTTGTAACAACTGAAGGAAACATAGTTACTTGATTGTGCTATAAAATGATTCTATGTGCCTGGAAAACATAATACTTCCCATTTAAAATCAGCTCTATTAGCTACAAAAGTCTATGGTGTCTCTGCAACTTTAAGAGACATTAGACCAAATCTTAGTTTAGGTCTTTGTATTTATATAAACATATGTGTAAAAAGCTGCTAATTTTGATCATGTATGAAATATTGAAAATCCTGAATCATTAAATGGCCAAAATTAACAGCTTTTCTGCTGATGATCTTCTCAGCATAATTAAGTGATGCAGAAGACTCAGATATTTCATGCAAGTCAGGTGTGTGGCAGAAGGGACAGTGGGCCCTGAGGACCAGGGTTCAGGTCCTCTCTTTGATAATGCTCCACTTAAGATTTTCAGTGACAGGTTGTAGAAATTCCTACCAACAAAAACAATCATAAGGATTTTAGTCTTATTTCTTAAAAATCTACAAAAAAATAAATAGATACTATGGCCTTTTGGATGTTTTGCCTAATCTGACAATAACCTCAAGATTACTGCTGCCATAGACCTTCCATCTTTGGCTGTACTGACAAGACCCGTAAGCAATGTTCTCTCCAGAATAGCCTAGTTATTACCAGGATTGCAACATAAGATCTGAAATTTCCTGTAACATCGAAGTATTGTTGGAGATCATGAATAGAAGTAGCATGTTTTAAGTTTAATTATAATATTTATCCACAAAATAAACAGAAACTCTGATCATACGTACAACTTGGCTGGGATTACTCTGTGCGTTGGCAGCTTGGTCTGTTTCAAGAGAGTCCAGAGGCTGTTCTGTAAGGGTGAGGACACGTGGTGGGGCCTTCATGTTCAGGAGGTCCACAGATGGAACTGACTGAATTAGATCTAAATCTCTTGGTTGAACAAATCTTGACTCTCCATCATTGCCTGTAAGCACAACAGCAATTAAAGGGACTTTTCCTTTTACCACTTCTACCTTACCACTGATGATGGTGTTTTTACAGCTGTTTTTTCTGCATGGTCTCAGTTGGTTCAAAAACTTGAACCATTTATGTTGTATTTTAAATGTTTATCAGTGATGCAAAAATCAGTTTTTTACCTGCAACAACAATTCTTTCAGGAACCTGCATCAGAGTTGTGTGAAGCGGTAGAGGTGGCTGAAGCAGAATGGGCTGCGTCCCACTCTCGGGGGCCACCTTGAGGGTCTCAGGTATTCGCATGCGCTGACTGATGCCCTCTGTATACTCCAGCTCATAATGGATGCGGTTTATCTCAGCCACCTCTGCTGGTGGCGTAAAACTTGGCCCACTCATCCAGCCTGCTATCAAATGAAAAAACACATTTATTTGAATCTAGACATTCTGAACTTCTTCCCTACAGAATTACAGATGCAAACGTAGCTGTCAAGTTACTTTACTTTAAGATTCACTGAAAGTACAATCATAAGCTTGATTTCTTACTGGCAATCATAGAAAAATTCAAAACGTTGATGTTTTTCCCCATCAGTTATTGCACTATACCGAAGCACGACCAGGTTACAAAGACAAAAACACTCTTCATTGTGGAAGTTGTTACTGAGTGAAGTTGGCTGTTGTCAGTAACACGTTCAAAATAAAGTCAGAGGAAGCACATGCCTGTGGCCACAAGTGAGAGGCTTTCTGTAGCAACAGGGCAGTATGATGACTGCTTTCTGACACCCACCCCTGCCGCTCCTAATATAAATAATTGATGAGCACTGTCAACAGCACGGCTAGAAAACATTTTTTTTCCAATTCTTTTCTCATACTTTCTCATATTATAGTCCCTAAAGAAAAATTGAAATTGGGTAAGATCCGTAAAAGCAGATCAAAGCTTTATAAAAACTGGGGAATGGAATTTTAAAGATTAAAAAAAATTAAAGAACACTATGAATATACATTTATATGTACACCCAATCATTTTGTTAAAAATGGTGCAAATATCCTTATTTTGTTTTATAGTAGAGTGGCTCAGACAAACAGCCTGGAGGAAGAAACTGTCGCTTGGTTTTTTCCAAATAGCATTCTGTAACACTGACCCGAAGGTAAAAGTCTAAACCGTTTGTGTCCAGGATGTGTGGGGTCTGCAGAGATGTTATATGCCCTTTTCTTGGCCCTAGACCTGTACAAGTCCTGGATGGAGGGAAAATCAGCCCTGATGATCCTCTCTGAAGATCTGATTGTTTGTTGCAGTTTTGTCCTGTCATGTTTTGAGGATGATCCAAACCACACAGTGATGGATGAACTCAGCACTGACGCTAGAGTAAAGCTAAAAACATGTTAGGGCAAACCTAAAGATATTCTTCTACCAATTTTACTGCTGCATATTTCTTAGTAGCAAAATATTGGAGTGGGTGAGATGAGAAAGAAATTGCACCCATCTTTAGGGATACCCCCCTCCCCAATTCCCTGTCTGGTATTCCCTAGTCCCACTCTGACTCTGATGCAGGTGGTGGTCAATTCGGTGATCCCTAGCATCCATCACTGTGGACTGACCAATTCATCTTTTGAAGTTCTTTATTATGAATTATTATTACTAAATCTTATATTCTTCGTTGATGTCAATTTATAATCTCACACACTCATAATGTCACATCTTTAATGATAAAGATGATGAAATCATAGGATTTAAATCAAGCTGTCCGCCTCCATGCCAGTGTATAACTACGTAATCTGTTGCATTTACTTCGAGCAGAACCATTACGGCTAATTTAGACAGGCTCAGCGTTAGCACTCCCTCCAAACCGCTGTGTAGTCATAACATGATGTCTGGCTCGTCTCAACAGACTGTCCGGTAGCAGAGTCCTGTGAGGACTACAGTGGTGAAAGATATTGCGTGTAGCAACTGTGCTTCATGAATACTGGATGAAAAACAGCGTTTCTCGCAACACTGTGTTGAATTACATAACAGTGACATGAGTGTAGCCGTTGCTGACAAGCGGTTTCAATGTCACAGAATGAAAGACGCCATGTTCAGCCTGCATATCAGCTAATGTCACGCCAATTAGTTAAAACTTGCTAATGTACTACTTGACATCAGCAAGCTTTGAACAGTAGCCTGTAGTATGTTAGCGAAGCCGTGAGCTGAGAACCGCGTACCGTCCCCAATGGAGAGGCAGAGCTGTGAACCCTGACTACTTACCGTTTGGGTTTTAGGTCCAGTATTTAAAACGTCATGTCAAGGTGTTCCGTTCGTTAAATAAATAGCTAATATGGGAGAGACTCAACCGCTCCAAATGCACGCACTGAGTGGGTGTTGCTTCCAGTCACAATCTCTTGCATGATTTCGGAGGCGGAGCTTGAGAATTCTGTTGCTCGGAAGCGAGAGCCGCTACAGCTGGTGGTACAGAGGTTACAAAACGAATGCAGGACAGTGGCGGCCCAAACAATTTTCACAGGGGTGGCCATAGCCACACCTTCAAAGAAAAACAAAACCAATATATGTATATGAATGTAGTTTTATAAACTAATCCTACACAGTTGCACAACCCTGGGATCGTGAGTATTTTTATTCTGATAACTGCACAGTATCTTTATGTTATAATCTATATGTAATCTATGAATATTATTATTATTACTGTTAATCTTGTTTTTTTTTCTGTATTTAACACTTTTTGTGTGAACCTCTATATCTGATGCTGCTACTGTTACACCTGAATATCCCCTTTGGGACAATAAAGGCTATTTCTTCCTCTTGTTTTATTTGGATGAGTAACATGCACACATCCACCCTAATTATGTCACTGTATTTCTACAATCTTGTATTCACCCTTTTTGTTCTCTTGTTTACATAATATCTATCCACTTCTAGTATTATGATTATTATGTATGTAGTAAGGTGAGATCCTTCCATAATCCCATGCTGAAGATTTTAATCGAAGCGAGAGTAAAGAATGGAGGAGTAGGGCCTACTTATGAGGTTGTGCTTATGTATTTTGTTTCATATGAAACTTGCATTAATTCTTCTCTTTCAGTAAGTAGATTTAGTAAAAAAGTAGTAGTAGTTTATGATCATGATGAAGATAGTGTAGTGGAGGAAAGTTGAATTAAGATGTGTGGGGTTTGTAATTGACAAGTTAAAATTGAAAGCAGTCAATAGAAAGATGATTATTGATAACTGTGGGGAAATAATCATTACAATAATCAATAATGAATAGTGACAATGATAAATTAAAATGGATGTTATTTTTGAAATGACTATTGTGTTGATTGAAATGTTCTCTGTTTAAATTATGATTTTATTGATTGATTGGCATGTATTTAATAATAATTAAAAATAATATAAAATGGTCGATTTTTTTCATCCTTCAGCTGCAGTTAGCCTTGAAGGATGTATTGAATAAATGTTTAAATCAACTTTTGAGTTCCTTTCAGATTTTATTAATAAATTGTGTGAAAAATGATCTGTTCCCCATCCTTATCCCACACCTCATTAACTATATTTTTCTAAATACTAAAGATACAGATATGCTGAATAACGACATATCCATGTACTTTGTGGTAATTCCACATTTCTTGTCTTGTTGGAGGAGATTCTCCAAATAATAAAGTTAAGACTTCCACTGTTCAAAGATAATTATGAAACAACAGAGAGTTATCACTGCCTTTGGAATGATGCCTTGAGCAGTACTTGCCAACAACTGATGGTGCCATCCAGGACATGTTACTGTGGAATATTGTCAATGCTACTCAGAAACTGAGCTGTTAGCATGTCCTGACAGTCATGTATGGCTGTCATACAGCAACAGGCTTTAGTTAGAGGCCTCTTCAGAACCGCTGCAAAACCGACTGCTATCAGAGATCCTTTCTGCCCACAGCATCACCATCCATAACAACTATTTGAAGATACCTCGATCACGACATCTAATTTCCCTTTGGGATACATGGTATTTTTGAACTGAATTGAAACTCAGTATGACCAATAGAGAACCTATGGTGAAAATTCTTCAAAGATTGTTTTTTTTTTTGTTGTTTGTTTGTTTTTTTTTTTTTTTTGTAGTTCATGGGTCAATGGTTTATAGGTTTCTCTCATACTAATGATTCTGAGTGGCAATAAGTGGGGATCAGTTTCTGACACTGTAGAGTGGTGTGGACTAACACATTTTTGGAGTTGTATTTAGTCTTTAATATCTTTAAGAGTCACTATAACTACAGCTTCCAGAAGATTTGTTGCCATTTAGTAAAACAACACAATGCCAGTATTACAGATTTGAAATCTGGAGAAAAATTAAAATTCACAACAAAGTATTACACAGCAATATAATGTTAGGTCCCATCTGACTAGCTGTTAGTCTCTCAGTACTCCGTATTGTTTATTAATTTGTTACAGACTCATTGCAAACTGGCATCTGTCAACTACAGGAACATACGCTATTACTGACAATAACTTCACACTATCTAATTTAAAAACAAACAAACTATCCCTTTAATGGTTCCATGTCAGCGTCAAAATATTGCTATAACTTTTAAAAGCAGTCCAAGTACCAGTTTGAGAACTTTCTGTTGCAAGTGTAGAAATACACCTCCCAGAATTCCACCGGCTTCCTACACAAAGCGCATGCGTAGTCGGTCTGGGCCATTATTTTGTCCTCCTCAAGCTTTAAATGAACAACAGGCTAAGCGCTCCTTGAAATGAATTAAATATTAATTCACGGAAAGAGAGTTTTTTTCTGCTTCTGTCCTCACCGAGAACATACCATGGAGCGTGTCGGTCAGTAGCTCCCTGTTTCGCCGGGCCTGCTCGGTCCTCCGTTGGACTTGAAGGCCGAAAACGGTACGCGGGGTTACAGCCCCGTTAAAGGCAGGAGTTTGGGTGTTTATCTGCTCAGCTAGCCTCTCAGCTAGCTTCCTAGAGAGCAGCGACGGGAAGGGGAGAAAACTGTAAGGGCTGATAAGTTTAGAAAGACAGAGCTGTGACTGTCGCTCTGTCCAACCCGGCAGAAGAGATGGCACACCTCGGAGACTTGCAGAACCAGGTACAGAGACCCCTGTCAGCTTTCTTATTCTTTGTTTAATGGATTCCTGTGGCTGTCAGGCTTTTCAGGAATAAGGGTGGGTGGGGGTCCAAGACATCGGGGCTCACGGTTAAACCAATTTTCACAATATGTATCTTTTATTATTATTATTATTATTGATAGAAACGTGATTGGAGACAGTTTGCTAGATCGTTTAAATTTTAATATGCTGTTTTCTAATTAAAATTCTCCATTGTTTTACATTTACAGTTGATATATGTGTATCCTGAGACAACCTCTTAACGTTGAGTTTATTTGCTGCTTTAGTTTATTGCTGGCAGCAATGAGTCCGTTATAATACATGGTTTTTGTAATGTATACTAGAATTTACTCATCACATTTCACAATAATATTTGCAGCGCTGTAACACATGGAGTATGCATTTAAGATAGCGATAGTAGTATTGCCTTCTGTGCTTCTTGTAATTAGAAACAAGCTCACACACGTACATAAAACATAAGCACTTTTATGAGGATTTACAAGATACTTAGATTTGCCTGTCACTCCACCAGAACACCAAGCTGGACCCTGAGGAGTACTTCACTAAGCAGGAGCGAATCGGAAAGGGTTCTTTTGGAGAGGTTTACAAAGGCATCAACAACCGCACCAAGGAGGTGGTGGCCATTAAAATTATTGACCTGGAGGAGGCAGAGGATGAAATAGAAGATATTCAGCAGGAGATCACAGTCCTAAGCCAATGTGATAGTCCGTTCGTTACCAAGTATTATGGCTCATACTTGAAGGTGAGATGAGAATAATAATGGGATAACTGCATAAAGAGCCTCACACTAATGCAACTTTTTTACATTTTGTCATGTTACAACTGCAAACATTAGTATTGGTATTTTATGTGATAGATCAGGGGTCTAGAGCTGCAAAAAAGGATTTTCAAAATATGTACTACGTACAATGTTTTATGTAAGCTAACAAAATTAACTTAAATTTTATTTGTATTTTCAGATTTTAAAACAAAATGAATTCTCTTTTACAAGAGAAAGAAAAAAACAATTTTGTAGAATAAAATGAGCTTTTCTATAAATATGAAAAATGGAAAAAGATGGGTCGCATAGTTTTAGGCTGTTTACTTTTAAAAGTTGTTTGTAGATATTATATACAGATTTTGCATAAGAACTTATGGAAAAACTCCTAAAATTACAATTTCTTACTTTGTCCATGATCAAAAACATTTCATTTTTGGTTTTGTAAGAGCCACAGTGCAGGGGCCAAAGTGCCACATGTGGCTCTGGAGCCACAGGCTGCAGGACCCTGTGATAGACCAACACAGAGTAGCACAGAATTGTGAAGTGAACAGAAAAGTATTCCTTGTTTTCAAAATCTCTTATAAATAAAAATCTGAAAAGTGAGGCATGCTTTTGTTATCTGGCCCCTTCACTCTGATACCCTAAATGAAATCAGCTACAACAAACTGCCTCGAGAATTTACCAAATTAGTAAACGGAGTCCACCTGCATCTCAGCATGAATGTAATTGTTCTAAGAAGACCTCAGAGGTTTGCTGTAGTACACTGAAGAACAAACGGCTTCTTAAAGACCAAAGAACATGCTCATGTTAACTACGAAGGAGCTGCTGAGAACCACAGCTCAGGTGGGAAAATTTGTGCGTATGGAATACATGCAAAATGCTATGCATACTGGAAAACGAACACAAAACATAACCCTGAAAACACCATTCCCACAGTGAAACATGCATGGGTGCTCGCCATGTTTCTTCAAGGAAACATGGAGAAATTCCAGACCTAAATCCAATCGAAAATCTGTGGCTACTTGATAATTGATTTTAACAGATGCTCTCCATCCAAGCTCACTCCGGTTTGCAAGGAAAAATGGGCAAAAATGTCAGTACGTGGAAAGATTGTAGAGACATACCCCAGAAGACATGCAGCTTTAATTGCACCAAAAGGCGCTTCTACAACGCTTTGACTCAGGAGGGCTGAATGAAAATGCACACTGCACTTTACAGCTTTTTATTTATTAAAGAAGTTTAAATCACGTCTAGTTGCCTTCTGCTTAACAGCACCATTTAGTGTTGGTCTATCATAGGGCTGCAGCTGACAATTATTTTAGTAATCAATTATTCTGACAATTAATCAGATAAAAAAATTGCCACATTCTACAGATTTTTCATTTAAGCACTTAAGCCTTTTTTATACAGTATTTGGAAATGCATTAAAAGATGCAAATAAATAATTCTATTCCTTTTTTAAATGAGAACATTTTATTGCCTAAAATGCAAAAACAGTATTTCTTTAGTCAACACTTGATCATTTGTTTAGCATTTACAGCTAAAAAAAAATACTTGTAGCATCAACATGAAAACAACAAGCATTTATTTTACCTTAAATGCAAAATGTGTATATTTTTATACAGTTTTGGCTTAATTACTGCTCTGGATGTGTTGTTTTTTTCAGCAAATCGCCTTTTTTCAGTTTATATCCTCCAGTTTACAATTAATCGGTTATTTGTTGACGATTACTTCAATAATCGATTCATCACAATTAATGGCTTTTGCCAGAGTCTGTTACATAAAATCTCAAAGTACTTCAAAGTTTGTGGTTGTAACCTGACAGAATGTTAAAAAAAAAACCCAAAACTCAATGGGTATAAGGCACTCTAAAATAAGTGGTACATCACAGACAATGGGGACACTCTGGTTATAACTGTCAGTTAATTTCACCTAATATTATACTCTTTTTACCCATACAGGGGACCAAACTGTGGATTATCATGGAGTATTTAGGTGGTGGATCTGCTCTGGATCTGGTAAGAAGTTTCGACCTTTTATACGGCCCGTAGTTGTTGCAACCAGACTGAAAATGAGAATCAAAACCCTTCCATCTCTTATGAACCCAGCTCCGTCCAGGACCTCTGGAAGAAACGTACATTGCCACGATACTGCGGGAAATTCTGAAAGGCCTTGAGTATCTGCACTTCGAGAGGAAGATTCACAGAGATATCAAAGGTAATAAATGGCTCTGAAGTTTCAAGCACTGATGTGTGACTACAGCATGACACTCTCTGAGCCTTAACCAGATGCTTAGTGGTGTAAAGCCTCTCACTCAAATATGCAGTCAAGCTGCACACATTCTTGATTTCACAGTGTGTGTGAGGTGGTAATTTCGCAGCCTTCTGTAGGTGCCAAACAGATCCGCATTTGTAACTTAGTTTAATTTACAGCTTTTTTTTTTTTTTTTTTTTTTAAAGATGTTTTTCTGTGTTGGCGACGTAGTCTTAAAACATTTTTCTCTTTGTCACGATGGTAATAATCCCACAGTGACAAAAGGGAAAAGACATTTTAAAAGATGGACCATCAGTGTGTTTGGTATTCTGCAAAAAAAAAAAAAAGCAATACACCCTTTTGTTTCCCTATTCCTGACCCCTCTCTAGAGTGGGTTTGATGTGCTTTTTGGTGCTGAAACCACACAGATATAGTACAGCCGCTCTCTTTTCAACAGTGTTCTTAGCAGCCGGTTTCAGGGATTGCAGTGAGCCACTTGACTCCACTCTGTTCCACTCTTCTGCAGGGTGTGCTGCCGAACATTTAGTCCTACAGCTTTGTGCTCCTGTTGAAACATTTGAAGTGAAAGATGTGGATTATTTTGTTGCATCAGCATCTTGCAATGGGGAATAGCAAGCAAGGAAACATGATGTCTTAGAATCAAGTGAACTGAAAGTAGGAAAAAATGACCAAATGTGACGATTTTGTCATCTTTCTCAGCGGTCAATTTTGATTTCTTTACATTTGGGCCGTGCTGGCATAGCTATAGCTTTTGTGAGATTTTCCTTCCTTAGGTTTTCCAAAAATAATTTTAAAAAAAACCTCAAAGGCGGTGAGCAGGTGACTCCATCATGGGTGCCCAGGGCATCCAAGTTAAGACTCTTTTTAATTGGCTTAAATGTGGTAAAACATAATCAGCTCCAAACAAAATAATAAATAATTTTCACACATACAGATACTTGCTGTATGTTACCGTGGAGACTAGATGCTAGCTAAAGACGAGACCTTGCTGACTGATTTCTCGGGCAAGTAACCCTTCTGTGAGCGATGGTGACCCCTCTGTTTGATCACCGCCATTTAAAGGGAGACATCTGTATCTTCTATGTCCTTCAGAGAAGAAAAAATCAACTTTGTTTCATTTCATGTGTTGAATAAATATGACATTTTTCATATTTACATAGACTTGTATTGGGTGTGATGAGTGCAACCAATCAACTTAGGCTGCAACAGTTTTACTCCTGGCCTGGTGTTTATTGGTGACCCAGTTTCACCATGTAACATTTAGGACTGTTGTAACAGATAGCAAAGGCAAACCCAGCTGGTCTCTCTCTCTCTCTCTCTCTCTCTCTCTCTCTCTCTCTCTCTCTCTCTGTCTCTATCTCTCTCTCTGTCTCTCTCTCTGTCTCTGTCTCTGTCTCTCTCTGTCTCTGTCTCTCTCTCTCTGTATCTCTGTCGCTGTCTCTCTCTGTCGCTGTCTCTCTCTCTGTCTCTGTCTCTCTCTGTCTCTATCTCTCTCTGTCTCTGTCTGTCTCTGTCTCTCTCTGTCTCTGTCTCTCTCTCTGTCTCTCTCTGTCTCTGTCTGTCTCTCTCTCTCTCTCTGTCTCTCTCTGTCTCTGTCTCTCTCTGTCTCTGTCTCTCAGCTGCCAATGTGCTGTTGTCAGAGCAGGGCGACGTGAAGCTTGCAGATTTTGGAGTTGCTGGACAGCTGACAGACACCCAGATCAAGAGGAACACATTTGTTGGCACGCCGTTCTGGATGGCACCTGAGGTCATCAAGCAATCAGCTTATGACTTCAAGGTAAGAGAGAGAAATAGTACAGAGCCTTACAGGACTGTGTTACAACCACAAGCATCATTTTTGACATTTTGCGTGACAGAGTTACTATCACAGAGGTGATGGTCTTTCAGCTTTGCACATCTAGAAACTAAACTGAGTCGGGTTAAATGGATAGGGTTGATAAACATCAGTTTTCCATTCTTGCCTCAGATTCTCAGCTGGATTTAGACCGGAACTTTGACTGGGCCATTCTAACACCAGAATAGGCTTTGATCTGAACTACTCCATTGTAGATTTGGCTGCAGGTTTAAGATGAACCTTTGCCCCAGTCTGTCATGTTGGTTTGGATTTATGCCAGGAAGTTCGTTTTTACTCACATCTGACCTGAGCTCCCACTTCCTCATGTTTGCTGTGTTGATGGCTTGCAGAAAACTCTTAGAAGTTACTTTCAACAACAGCTTTTTTTTCTTGCCCCTCCCTTCTATAAAAGCCAGATTTGACTGATGGTTGTTCTATTAACAGATTTTCACATTTTAAATGTGATCTGTAGCTCCTCCCAAGTCACTATAGGCCACTTGATGACTTCTCTAAAGCTCTTCTTGCCCAAAGTGCTACATTTATGATAGATCGAACAGTTCTCTGTAAGATTTTTAAAGCTTAGAGATATTGTTCTGACCTAACCCTGCTTTAACCTCTCCACAACTTCCTCCCTGACCTTGGTCTTCATGATGCTACTTGTTCACTGATGCTCTCTGGCAAACCTCTGAGGCCTTCATAGAACAGCTGGATTCATACGAAAATCAAATGCACACCACACTCTTTAGGTTTTTGTTGCAGACAAATTTTCAAACCGTGCTTCATTTCCCTCTACTTTCTGTTGATTTATTCCAATAAAATACATCAGAGTTTTTTGTTAAAGTGTGGAAAAACAGTCAAGATTTTAGATTTGAAATGTTGTTCATATTTGCGGTGTGTCTGTGAAAATCAGCTTGTGTCACATGAATGTTTTTACTCCCTTTCAGGCCGATATCTGGTCCCTGGGAATAACTGCCATCGAGCTGGCTAAAGGAGAACCACCCAACTCAGAACTGCACCCCATGAGGGTCCTGTTTCTCATCCCCAAAAACCCGCCCCCCACGTTGGAAGGCCCCTACAGTAAACCTTTTAAAGAGTTTGTGGAGGCCTGCCTAAATAAAGACCCACGTTTTGTGAGTACAAGAGCTGCGTCCATCTGCGTATGCTGATGGCAAAGATGAAGCTAAATAAAGAGAATAATCTGACATGATCCAAAGCAGTTTTCATGATGTTTGATAAGAGATTTTAAACCTAGAAAAGAGAGTTTTACTAATCAAAACACCTAAGAATAAGTAAATGCTGTTGGGCTGTGATTGTTGCATGTTGCTTCTGTCTGCATAGAGGCCAACCGCCAAAGAGCTCCTGAAGCATAAGTTTATCACACGTCACACCAAGAAGACAGCTTATCTCACAGAGCTGATAGACCGTTATCGCCGCTGGAAATCTGAGGGACACGGGGAGGAATCCAGCTCTGACGACTCAGATATGTTAGTTTGGACATGACTCATGCATTCACAGCATACGCACACTGAATCATCAGTGTTTTCAGTTCTTCTTCTTCATTCATTTTCCTCGTCTTCCCAAACCTCTCCCACTTCTCCTCCATCCTACAGGGATGCAGATGGTGATGTTGACCAAACTCCCATGTGGAATTTCCCCACAGTCAAATCTATTAGCCAGTTACAGCAGGGCTACCCACAGCCAGATTCAGAGGTGAGGCACACCGCTGCGGACAGAACTAACGGCAGCTCCGGCAGCTTTTTACCAGCACCTCTTCTCCTCTCTTTAGTCCGGAGATTCTATGAAACGACAGCCCAAGTCACAATGCTTGTCTGCTTTGGTAACGCCCATCTTCAGAGAGGTAAGTCAAACGCTTCCTCCTTTTAAGAACTTCAAGTCATTGACATAATTAGCCAAAAATGCTTCATCTTACAGTGATTATTGGGTTTTTGTTTTTAAATTTATGGACAAAATATTTTTACTTCCAAATCAGCGTATTACTGACAAATTTTCATGTAAATTAGGGAAAATAACTCAAGCAGCAGCACATGATTGCTAATTACAGGCTGTAATGTGCTTCGGGACTGCTTAGCAAATAGGACAGGCTGGATGTTGGGGTTTAAAAATATTCCAGTGCTATGAAACATTTGCCCCTTGAGCTTTTCACAGAACTGTGGAGGCATTCAGGTCCACTTCTTAGGGTTCATACAGGTGCTTGAAGTCCTTGAAAATGCTTGAATTCAAATGAGATGTTTTCAAGGTTTGGAAAGTGCTTGATTTCTGTATAAAGTCCTTGAAAGTGCTTGATGTCCAAGCTGCACAGTTTTGTAATAAAGTGCAATCTAATGCTTGATTAAAAGCCTAAATTTAGAAAACGTTATTTACAGTTAAAACCAGATATATTCATACGTGTAATAAAAAGACACTAACACATTTTTTTTTTTCTTCACTGTCTTAAGTTAAATCAAACCAAATTTCTCTTGTTTTGGGTCAATTAAAATTACCAAAATTATTTCTATTTGCTAAATGCCAGGAAACAGTAAAAAACATTTTTAGAGATTTTTTTTGTAACTTGTAAAATATGACTTTTGTCTTGTATTTTTTGCCAATTGAAATTAGGGGATTTTTATGTTAAATTTACATTTTGTTCTCAGACCAGTCAGGTGTATAGGGTGTGAGAGACATTTCAAAACTTAAAACTGTTCTATTTTACCTATAGTTTACCTTGTCCCTGCTGGAGAGCGTAGAATCCTATCACATCACGTTATTATTGACAGGAATAAATGATATCATATAATGGTGAATTGAAATGGTCTTCTTTAGTTCATCTGTATTGATTTTATCTCTAAAGTTTGATGCTGGAAAAGTTTGAAGACTTACCTTGAAAATGCTTGAAAAGTTCTTGAATTGTACTGTGGAAAAGCGTACGAACCCTTCATTGCAGAGTTCTGTTAATTAGGGCGGCACCGCTTGCAGTTTTCTGGCCGATCACCGATCTTTAAAAAACCATACACAGTCAAAGAACAGCCTGTTTAAGGTCACCCCACTGCATCTCAATCAGATCCAAGTCCTGACTTTGACTAGGCTACGCCAAAACTTTCATTTAGTTTTGTTTTAGCCATTCAGATGTGGACGTGCTGGTCTGCTTTGGATCACTGTCCTGCTGCGTAACCTCACTGTGCCTGAGCTTAAGGTCGTGGTCTGCTGTTCGCACATTCTGCTGCAGGATTTTCTGCTAGAGCAGAATGGAAGGGCTTCTTAAAGACCAACTAATCCATCTGTGAGAGACAGAATTATTGCTGCTTGGTAGGTGATCAAGTACATATTTCATGCAGTAAAATGCAAACGAATTATTTAACAATCATACAATGTGATTTTTCTGGATTTCTTTCGATACTTTCTCTCACAGTTGAGAAATCACAGATCTCGCCACTCTGTGTAAGTGGGAAAGCTTGAAGAACCAGCAGTGTATCAAATGGTTATTTCCCTCACTGTACTCAGTGAAACAGTCCCTTAATTTAATGCTGTGTGTGTAGCTGTGAGTTGGACGGCTTCTCCAGTGTCAGTACGCAGCTGTGCTGCGCAGCCATGTGCTCTCACAGTGCTCCCCCTCTGTGTGCGCGCGCGTGCACACACACACACACACACACACACACAGGCGGCGCCCACTGCTCATTGATGGGACATGCAAGCAGTACAAAAGTAACTGCTTGTTTATCATTAAAACATGAGAACGGATAGTTTACTTTTTAAAATGAAACATTTCACTATATTTCAAAAGCAAGACAATTTATTTGTTTTTGTTTTTTTTAAATGAATCCACTAAAGAACAGAAACAGTTTTGATCTGTTAAGAGGATGATCATGCAACACCCGTATATACAGTGCACTCGCCTCAACACCCGTCTGTTAACACAAGCAGCAAATCAACCAATCACATGGCAGCAACTCGATGATTTGGCATCTAAATGTGGTGAAAACGACTTCCTGAAGTTCAAAATAAGTGCCAGAATGGGGAAGAAAGAGGATTTTAGTCACTTTGAACTTGGTATGATGGCCTGAGTGTTTATAAAAGCTGCTGTTCTGCTGGGATTGTCTCTGGTTTGCAGAGAACGATCTGAAAAAAAGAAAATGTCCAGGCGAGCCACAGTTGTGAGGAGCAAAAAGCCTTGTTGATGTAAGAGAAGAATGGGAAAACTGGCATGAGAAGATAAAAAGACAAAAGTGGCTAAAATAACAACTCATAAGAGCTAAAGTATGCATAATGCCATCTCTGAACACACAAGCACTGAACCTTGAAACCAGCTGGGCTACAGCTGCTGGACACCACCCCGCGTTTCTCTTCTGACAGCCAAGAACACGGAACTGAGGCTACGGTTCACACTGACTCAATAACAGCTTGGAAAAACATTGCCTGTTCCAATAAGTCTCAAGTTCAGCTGCAGCATTGAATTTAGTGTAGTCAAACAATTAAGGCTGCTGGTGGTGGTGTGACGGTGAGAGCCTCAGTTTGGGTCACTTTGGACCTCTTTGTACCAATCATGTCACCTCCATAATGCACCATGTTAAAAAGACAACGAGTTCACCATAGTCCAACTGACTCCACAGTCACGAGATCTCAATCCTGCAGAACGGCCCAGGAGATCCACGTCATGGAAGTTCAGCTGACAAACCTGCAGCAGCTGTTAGATGGTGTCATGTCAGTGTGGTCTAAAATCGCTGAGGAATCTTTCTGACACCCTGTTGAATAAATGGCACAAACAATAAATGCAGTTCTGAAAGCAAAAGGTTGTCCAGCCCAGTGCTAGCAAGGTGTACCCAGTAAAGTGGGCAATGAATGCATCATGTTGAAGGACAAAGTCCAGGTAATCCTTCAGAGTAATTGAGAAAATAAATTATATGAGGTCAAAATGCTCGAGTGAGCAAGAAAGACCTTTTAAATGGAGCATGTTTGCTATTTGCTAAATTAATCTACAATAATTCCATTCTCACTTAACATAGAAGATATTTCCATTAAATGTGTTTAAAAGTTTCCCATTAATTCGTGATTAAACTGCTTACTATTTGGAACTTCACAGGTGAGAAATTCTGATTTAGAACAGTTTCTGATTGGGATACACGATATATCGGCACTAACCTCGGTATCAGGACGATGAATAACGCTGGGTTGGTATTAACAGCCGATTTTTTTTTTATTTTTTTTTTCCATCTTGTTGCCATTTTTTCTGGATGGGAGGAGGTTGGTCATGTGGTGTTGGTTTGGTCATGTGAAGCAGTGCAGGACTGTGAAGAGTTTTAACTGAAGCAGTGAAGTCAGCAGTGTGGACATTTTTTTTAAGGTGTCAAAAAGGTAGTGAAATGCGTATAATATCGGTAAATATCAGCTATCGACCATAACAGCAATACTAATATCAGATATCGATACCATCTCAAATTGTCATATTGGTGCATCCCTAGTTTCTGATTGGATTTTTTTCCCCCAATAGTTAAAAGACAAGCGACGGGCCAGTGGTAGTGGAGTAGGAGCTATTGAGGAACTGGAGAACGCCTTCAGCCTGGCAGAGGAGTCCTTTCCAGGCATCTCTGACCGTCTCGTCACGCACATGATGGAGAGAGTGTGCAGGTGCTGCGTCTGCCGCGGTGTTTTAAAACCGAATACTTTTTGGTTAATTTATTGACTTGGGTTCTTTTGTCACATCTGACTCTAACCTGCTAATCCACATTCTCCTTTCAGGTTTACTTTAAATGGTAACACAACTCCATCTTCACGGTGAAACCCCCACTGGATGTAATGTGACCCAGCCTCATTTTTTTCATCCGTCTGCCCCAGAACACAACTGCTCTGATGAGGACCTCAAATAGACCGCCTCCGACCTGTTGTACCACTGCCACCTTTCCCCATCTCCACCCAAAAGAGATCTTATAATTAGTTACAATTAAATATTTTTACAGTTTTTCTTTAAGAACGGAGAGTATTTAACACTAAAAGAAGCCATGCCATTTAGACCGTTGTGTATACCTGTTAGTGAGAAGAAATCTGCTATAATAAAGTCTATTGAAAATGACCACTTGTCTTTACTTGCACTGTGAAATCAACCTTCTGTCACCACTCCTACTTTTACTCATAACATAAATTCCGTTGAAAAGTGACGTGTTGATCTTACAAAATGAAATTTGTTCAATCCACCCCTCCGTTTTCACTCTTCATACCGTGAGCTCAGGATTTGGAGTGATTGACTTCAACATACTCTGCATATTAATTACTTATGACTGTCATTTTGAGGTATCTAAGCTGCAAATGTATTATTATTATTATTATTATTATTATTATTAGAGTCTGAAATATCTGCATCTAAACTGAATCCCTGTCTCTTGCTCTATCAAAGGTAGCTAGAAGCTGGGGTGTCGTGATGGATGGCAGACTGACCTCTAAAGATCATGTTACCTCCATTGATCAGACTGACCTCTAAAGATCATGTTACCTCCATTGATCAGGCCGTAACTAACCCAACGCCACCTAGCTCCTGGTGAACTCTGGTCATCTCCAGCCTTGAGTACTGCAACGCTGGTTGATCCTAACTGGTCTCTCAGCCTGTTCAGCAGCTTTAGAACACGGCAGGTCCGTCTGATCTTCAGTCAGCTCAAAAGGGCAAACGTCTCCCCTCTGTTTGTTGAGCTCCACTGGATACCGTTAGCCGCCTGCATCAAATTCAACTTATTGGTTTTAGCCTACAAAGTGTTTAATGGAAGTGCTTATAATGACTCGGTCACTACGGTCAAGTAGCAGTGCCTGTGCCACGCTCCATGATGGTGGAATGAACTATCAGATCAGGCGCTCCCTGTCTATCTTCTCGAGACTTGAAGACCCAGCTCTACAGAGAACTCCTACCTCACCACCTGCCCTTACTTCCCTGCATGCCTGCAGTCTATTTCTATATGGTCACCTCTGACAGACTGACTGGTGGTCTTCCTTCCAAGTAGCTGATTGTTAGCTTTGATATTAAACTGCACAGTTACATCCTCATTTATAAGTCACTTTGGATAAAAGCGTCTGGCAAATGCTTTGCTTCCAAGACAAATCTGACCATTCAGTTAGTTTTAAAACCACACCTGAACATTCAGGTGACTTCCACACCACTCCTGAGTAATCAGTCAGCATTGGACCTTACTTAAGGAACTCTCGTTAGCTGAGCCAAAGACATTTGAACACTTGGAGAGTAAGAAACAAATTCATCATGCCAGAATCATTTTTAAAAAGAAGTCTGGACCTAAGAAGAGGAGGATAGTAGATGCTTATCTTGAGGGTGAAGGCGACACTGCCATTTCTAAACGTTTTATTGCATTTTATCATTGCAAAGCACCAGGAGACAAATTCTGTTGCAAACTAACTTGAGCGTTGCCATAAGCACAAGGTTTCAAAAACTTTGGAGAGAAAAATAACCGGAGATGTCAACAAGGATCCATGTGTTTCTGCAAGGTGAAAGTTGCTCAGCTGGCTTCTACTGGAGATTATGTGTCAAGGAAGACAGCAGAGCTCCTCGCCATGGAGGACTCCAGGTCACCATTCAAGAAAAGAGACGCCTCACTATGGAGCATTAAATGTCAGGGCGGCTAATAGTTTTGGCCTCGTCATTTTTCAGTTTTGTTTTTTTTTTTTTTGCTACAGTACAGATGAAACTGTGTAGGTTTTGTGTTTGTTCCTTTGGAAGCAACACAAGTATGAACACTTTTCATTATGATCGCTTCCATGGAAACATTAAGAGTTTTGTGTGACTTTATCAGGGGGCTAATAATTCTGACCTTATCCTATATAATAATAGATGACGATGTTGAACATGTTTTGATATTTTTGCAAACATATAACATTTAAAAGCAAAGGAATCACATATTCAATGCCTTGGTTCAGTGCTTTATTGATGCACCTTTGGCAGCAATTCCAGCCTCCAGTCTTATTGAAATATGCCATGAGCTTGGCACACCCATCTTTGGGTTATTTGGAACATTCATCTAAACATCACCTCTCAGGCTCCGTCAGGTTGGATTGGAAATGTCAGTGCACAGTCATGATCAGATCTCTCCAGAGATGTCTCATCTGATTCAAGCCTGGACTCTGGGACAGAGGACTCAAGGACATTCTGGAGCAGGTTCTCATTCCGGATGTCTCTATCCATAGCTCCATTCATCTTTCTCTCTAGCCTGACAGATCTCTCAGTTCCTGCTGCTTGCTAAAAAAAAAAAAAAAAAAAAAAAAAAAAAAAAAAATTCCCACAGCATGATGTTGCCACCACCATGCTTCTGTGTAGAGATGGTATTGGCCATGTGATGACCAGTTCCTGACTTCCTCCAAACACCACCTACAGCATTCATGTGTTCTTCAGAGTCCTTCAGGTGCCTTTTGGAAATTTCCAGGCAGGCTGCCATGAGCCATTTTATTATTACTTTGCAAGTCAAATAAAAACAGATCAACAGTGTAGAGCAACTAAACACCAACAGACTTAAAAAGAAAAAAAAAAAAAACCCTGTGAGTTTCACACTATGATCTTTACTTTCCAGAAACTTTTGAAAAGTGCAGCGGCGACAATTTGACTCAGCCCCAGGATAAACTGAAGGGGCTTATGCTGTGTACCATCCACCTCTGAAGTGGGAATGAAACCGAACTCAGTAAGCGCAAATGTTGTCTGAATGTTATAAGGCAGCCATATTTAATCCTGGCTCTATGGTTGGTGAGAAACCATCAACCATCACGTGGAACTCCGATATCTAGAGAACCTTTCCATTTAATTTGACCAACTTCAAAGGTCGAGATCATAGGACGGAGCAGGAGCTGTACGGCCTGAGTGGGGCCTCGTCTACAGTAGTGCGGGTGCTTCTCTCTGTGGTGAACAAAGAGTTGAGCCACAAACTTACTTGTCTACATTCCAGCTCTCACCCTCTGTCCAGAGATATGGATCCTGACTGAAGAAACCAGATCCAAGATGAGAGCAGCTAAAACGAACTCTTTCCACAGGGCGACTGAACTCAGCCTCAGAGATGGGATGAAAAGCTTCGTGATTCAGGGAGGAGCAGGTCTAGAGATCTGATCAGGATGCCTCTGAGTTTTTCCAGTATCCACTGGGAGGAGACAGCTGGGTTTTTTTTAATGATTATTTTTAAAAAAGAATTACTATTTATAGGGTTGTCCTGGTTAGAAAAGGTTCGACTATGCCTGGTCTAAATGAAGCATTCAAGAGGAAGAGGAAAAAGTGCTGCTTTCACACAGGAGTTTATTAGGATCTCAATACTACTTAAAGCAGGGGTGTCCAAATTAAGGCCCAGGGGCCAATTGTGTTCCTCGGGCTAGATGTCTTTCTTTTAATACAGCAAACATGCAAAATCCTTTTTAAAGTTTTAGATCTACAATGAATAACATCCCTTTCTTACAAAAAGAAAAAAGTACTACTTTGAGTCTTAATTCTTAGATTTCCCAAAGTTTGGACACTCCTGACTTAAAAGAATGTTTTGGAATGGAGTAGGGTTGGCTGCAGTAGTTGATAAATCCCTGCTGCTGTCCGACAGAAACATATTCCTCAAGTAAAGGTCTGGGGCAGTAGTTGTGTGATGAGCCTCAGTAGGCCTGATGGGAAACATGCCTATTAGTTTTACCTGGGTTTGCATTATTTCAGAGCTTGTAAAGATTAAAAAAAAGGATTCAAAATACAAATGAGTTTGTTAAAAGTTTAATAAACATTTTTTATTCAATATATGCATTTAGAACAATATTTGGTACTTAAAATGTTGGGTAGAAACAGCACAAAGAGGAATGTCAAGAACCCAAATTTTGGCTGGTTTGAGGAACGTTGGCTACGTCGGTCTCGTTGGGTCGTCTTCTGACCACAGAAGCACAACGTTCTCAGCAGTTGGGATGAGTTCAGGGTAACACCATCACAATTCACTTCATCAACCAAACACACAACACACCCACTGCTACTGCTGCATGACTTCACTGTAAATGAGAGTAAATGCACCCAGTTAGTGCAAAGCACCGAACAGGCGGCACGCCTCAGTGCTCCAGCCTGTGATAGTCAGGTGCACAGGAAGACTGTTGGAGCTTAGAAGCCTCAGCTTAACCACAGTGAAAGGCAGTGTTAATATGGCTACCCTGATCTGAGATCAGCACTACTGGATAAAACCAGACAGGGTCAACGATGCCTGGACAAAATCCTTTAACTTCTACCTGATGAGGCTGAAGGCTGCTTGCTTTTAAACTGGGTAATAACACTGAGCGGGATAAATTCATAGCTGTGTAACAGTAGGTTAAAAAGGGGTTTTCGGCATTTTAATAGTTCCCACCATAGTTGGATCTCCCAATAATTATTTTTCACAAACCACTGAACAGATGCAGCAATACTTTGGCTTTCTGAACCCTAATCCAAAAATTAAATAAATGTAACAGTAAAATGTGTGTCTCCATCTTAGTGGGTGGATGGCTTGACTTCATTTAAGCATATTAAAAAAAAAAAAAAAAAGGATACATAGAAAATGAAAAAGACCTTTTATATGTAAATATATAAACGTAACACTGAATATACCAAACTAAATGTAAAAAAAACAAAAACAAAACAAGATTTCAGATCCTATGTGGAACTAAACATTAGGGGTCAGTTGGTCGCCGGTTGAAATCAGTCATTTAACCGCCTAAAGGGAGAGAATGAAGAGAGCACACATCATTGCTGGAGGAACAACTGCACTGCACTTCCTGCTTTGTAATACAGCCAGAGGTTTGATGCTCACCAAAGGTGATGTTTGCTCGTTTGTTTTTCTCTTCTACACATGTTGACCATCTCCCTCTCCTTGAATCTGCATTTGGGCCTGCATCTTCGCGATCATCTCTTGCATTCTCCTCAGCTGCAAGACACAGAACATCCATATGTATGACAGCCAATCTGCACTTAAAACAAGGTGCAACAAATAACCAGTGTATCGAATGCATCACAGATCCCTGATAACACAAAAATGACATGAAAAGCACAATCTATTACTATCCAGACAAAAAGCAAACTTGGATGAAGGTGTGAAAATACAGATGTGGACAAACTTGTTCTTACCCTTACACTCTAAGAAACAATCTTAATTTAGCCTAAAAACCTGCTGCGTTGTGACCGGAATCGTTTGATTTTCCACTTGATCGATCATGACGGATGAGCAGCCAGTCAGAGATGTGAGAATCCATTCAACAGGAAACATGGCATGTCTCGAGCCTCAGATGGCTCAGAGAGCCAGGCTTTTAAGCTGATAACAAGAAGGCTGAACAGAGTACAGCAAAGTTGCTCCATTTTATCCTTTTGAGCTTTCAGCGTGTCTGGAAAGGAATGTGCTGGATTTGGAAATGTTGGCAGGCTTTGGGAAATCTAAGAGTTAAACTAAGGATCCGCATTCTCTAGATCAGGGGTTCCCAAACTTTTCAGCCTGTGACTCCTAAAATAAGAGCGCCAGAAACTGGCAACCACCTAAAATACATATAATTATTTCCCTCTATTTATTTAAAAATAAAATAAATAACATACGCATTTTAAAATGATTTTCTTTTATAAAAACTATTAAAAGGTATATTACTGTACATCATTTAATGAGACATTTATTGGTACAATTATCTATGTACTTAATTTTGTCCCTTTTGGCCCTACATACACCTTACCACTATGATTCTGGAAATCATTTTGCGATCCCCACTTGGTGTCTCCTGGTGTCATTAGGTTGGAAACTGTGCTGTTTTTTTTACATTATTTTCTAAAAAATATCAACATTCCATTAAAAAAAAAAAAAAAAAGTATTTATCCTCTGTTTTTCCCAAAAAGTTTTGTTTTTCTTCATTTTAAAATCTAAAAATGGAAATAAAATGGCGGTCCTTCAAAAAGTACCAAATTTCCTATAGCAAATATTTATCAAAAATGATAATTTGATGTTTTTTTCAAGTGGTCATGTAACATTAGTGGCTCTAAATGATTTTTATTCAGCTGGACCGAGGGCGAAATAAAGGTTGCAGACTCCTGCTCTAGATCTTTTAGTTTCCATCTGGCTCCAAAGAAAACATCTTTTTGTTATGGTGGGTCTGGTCAGCCTCCAGGATTATTTTAAAACACAGGAAATCAGCTCTGCCCATGAATCTGAAAGAATGGACTAGAAATAGCATCTTATGACTGTGTTAGTCAAAGCCAAGGACTCCAGGGGAGACGAGGAGGATGGAGAAAGCCGCTGGGACCTTTTCTGGACCAGTATTGGATAGTTTTAGATTTCGTATGTATTACAGGCCTTTTTATTGTTATTATTGTGGACTTGATTTCCACTCATCCTTATCTTATCTGTTCTGCTCCTGTCACCAGCTGATTCCTCTGTGAATCTCTAGCTTCAAGTTATTCCAGTAACAGATGTTTTTGCTTATTGTGGAAGGGTATCATCTATTTGGTCCACATCCATTTCTTATCATTCCTCCATTTTTAACTCCACCCAGCTTAAAAATAGTATACATTTTACAGCTGAACGTGCTTGTACTGTGGCGATGTCCATGGCATTCTTTCAACCTACCCAGCAAAGATGACATTTTCATGTTATTTTGAGTGTTGGGGCTAAATTGTGATGAGTGTATTTACAAAAAGTATGGCAGTTATGGCGATGTGGCTAACTAAGATGGATGCCTGCATAAAAAAACATTTTTTCATGTCTGCGATATCTAACCTCAGCCTCCTTCTCCTGCAGAATCATGTCCTTGTCCATTTCCTCAGGCTCTGGTGCTTTCCTGCACAAGTGAGACAGTTTTGGTCATTTTTGATGTCACTGCTGGCTGCTGTGGAGAGTGAAGAGTGCCAAATTAGAATTAATGAATAATTTATGGAATAGGTATTTAAATGCATAAATTTATTAAAACTGGAAATAAATACAAAAATAATTTATTAAATATTGACTTAATTATGTGTGCCTCAATTAAATGTATTGATTTCATTTTAAAAACATGAATTATCTAATGATTTAATCGATTATTTCATGTTCCTGTGCTGAAGCACATCATGAGTTCATTTAAACTGTGAGCTTCACCCATCAAACTCAGTGGGCGGGATTAGGCCTGTTTCTTTAGAGGCCCTGAAGTCTGATTGGCTGCTTTAAACAGCATTTAAGACAACTTCTTCAAAGTTTGCTATGACTCTGAGGTCAATATCTTCACTGGAAAGTGCAGAAATAACTTCAACAAACTGGTATAGATTATTTACTACAACCTCTGGGTCAACAGCTCCTGCCTCTAGCTCTCTACTTTGGTCTAAAATATCTCTAATAAGTTCACAAGAGGGCTCACTGCAACAATTCAATTATGTTATTGAAGTTATTTCTGTACTTTCCAGCGAAGATATTGACCTCAGTCACAGCAAACTTGGAAGAAGATGTCTTGACTTGCTGTTTGAAGCAGCCAATCAGACGTCAGGGTCTCTGGAGACGCTGCCCTAATCCCGCCCACTGAGTTTGATGAAATAACATGAAATAATTATACCTACTTCTTAAAATGAAATAAATACCTTTATTTTAGGTACATATAATTAAATCAATTCGATATTTAATAAAAAAAAAAATTGTAATTATTTCCAGTTTTAAAAAACTAAAGACACATTTAAATAATTATTTCACAAGGTTCATTGTAATTTGGCACTCTTCACTCTCCATAGCCTGCATTACCAACCTGTAATATTTTATATGAACATCCAATAAATATGCAATCACTAAGCTAAAAGCAGTCAGGGAGGTTAATATGGCGCCATTTGCTTTGTGCAATGATTTTTAAACAGAGTCTGCTCAGACAAACTATGTTAGCATGTGAGGAAACGCATGTTACCCTGTTTTAAGCAGCATTAGGAAAACATGACAAAAGCCACATTGAGAGAGAGGGAAAATCATTAGTGGTTTAGTGTTTTTGGTTGCAGATAAACAGCTCCGGAAGGAAAAGTTTGCCTCTATGACAAATATCTAATAGAGTCAAAAGCAGGAAGATCCATCAGTGGCAGTAGTTGGTGCAGAAGTCAGGGAAACAGCTTGCCTCCCCTAAATAATAAAAACATTACCTCCCCCTGGCCACAAGTTGAGACAAGCACAGCCATCACTGGACAGATGGCGGAGCAGTCGGACGACAGCAAAACCACTCCCTGTGGTTGACTTCAGAACACAGACCTAAACAAGCTGATTCGATCTATTTTAGGGGGTTAGATCGTGATAGAACCAAACTATGTTACATGACACACACTAATCCTGTTTCTGATCTATAGATGCTCTAACTACACATGCTTTGTAATAAACAGAACTAATTCCTAAAAAAAAAATCTACAACTCCTAGCATCACCTCTAGATACTGCTATCAATGGAAAACGGACGTTGTTACCATGCAAAATATCAGCGGTAACGCAGCTTCCAACAGTTTTTCAGCTGTACATTATGTGCGTGGTATATCTTATCTAACATTCCTGCACATGGTTCCTATGACCTTTACATATCAGAGGTGGAGGTTTGCTGTTTGGAAGTGGGGGAGGTGGTGACAGAGCAAGCAGGCAGACAAGTACGTACGCAGGAGACAGAGGCAGAACGTAACCATGGGAGGACAACCTGCCACCCCGCTTCAGGCGGTCCGAGCGGAAGTTCTCATAGTGCAGGTCCTGGGTTACTTCCTGGAGATCCTGCATGTGGGTTCTGTGGGGGTAGTGAAAACAGCAACCAAGTTATCAGTTTCAAAGGTATTTACACAGATTTAGGCTGGACTGTTTTCCCTCTAAGGCAGAAACAGAAGCTTCTCTGTCCTTTGCCATCTTTGTTTCTTTAAAATGGCAGGAGCCTGAAGTCAACTGTGCAACAGGAGGAATAACAGGAGGAATGCCATTTCCCCCTTTTAAAGAGCTCTTTGCTACTGACACTGCACGGCAACCTGACCCACCATACTCTGTGCCTAGGGTGAAACAACAGGACCGACAAAGTTCAGTACTTCTCTGTTTGACCAAAACAAGCGTTTAACAAAAATCCTGGACAGAGGTCCCAAATTTACAAGACAAAGCTTTATAATCCCAACAAATGCTCCTTCTGGATTCCAGATACTTTGTTTTATAAGCAGAGAATTTCCCATTGATAAATGTTAACATGAACATGAGTTCAAGCAGTTTAAAAAGTGTTGAAATGAGCTCAACAAAGACTTTCCTCTCAGACTGCTGGACAGTGGTTACACTCTGAAACTTCAGGAAAAAAACAGTCTAATTTTGTAGAAATCTGGAATTGTAAAAATTCTGAATGAAATTCACCAAACACCATAAATTCGCTGCAGGCATATTACAGAAGATTTTTCTTTCACAGCAGCTGTGCTACAAAACCAAGGGAAAGTTTCTCCAAATGCAGAAGGAGCATCTAGCTGCACTAGAGTGTATTTAAAAATGTACCAAAACACTTCATTGTACAGGGTCCTGGTCCATCTGTTTGGTAAGCAACTAAATTCAGAGGACAGTGTTCACCCTTCTTGAATGCATCTGCCCTAACAGAGGCACCCCCTGCAGGGGGGTGTTTTAATTCATTGAAACCTCTAGCCTTTTGTTCTCTTACATCAGCATGGTTCGCAGCTTCAGGAAGTCATTGTGTTCCGGGTTCTCCACTTCCACCACGCCCCACGGGTACAGGCGGCCCCTGACCTTCTTTCCTTTGGCCTCAATCTGCTGGTTGGACCCCACCACCGCAAACGGAATGCTAGCCTAAATAAGAGAAGTAGCATGTCATGTTACAAATGGAACGGTTCAGGAACTGAAAAGAAGATCTTAGGAAACTGATACTGAGAGTCAACAAAGGATACCTTGAGGATCCTGGTCTGCTCTTTGAAGTCTTCGTCTTCGTCTGACTCAGCATCAGGAAGGTGATAGATCTTGATACCATGCTCATCAATCTCATCAAGAATCTGAGCAATATTAAAGAGGAAGAAAAACGCAACGAATGATGAATTAGAGTGCCATTCCAAATATCATTCCCACATGCAGGATTAAGGTTGCTGTGATGGTGAGTCAGGAACTGGAACCATGGTGACACTTTGAACCACGTACCCTGCGCTTCAGCCTCTCCCTCTCTCTGAGGGTGAGCGTGTCAGCCTTGGCGATGACAGGAACCACGTTCACCTTGTTGTGGATGGCCTTCATGAACTGGACATCCAGAGGCTTCAGGCTGGTTTGGACAGCAAACCAAGAATTCAGCAAACATTAGTGAAAATGATGTGTTTATTCTCACACTGGGATTTTCAAAGCTAAAGCTAGTGCTTGTGGCATTGTTAGTGAAGTGCCTCTGATGCCTGGGCTTATGACTTTGGAAAGCCCTACGCTAACATACGCAGTGTAAGCATGTGTGTAGGTGCATATGGAGGCACACACCCATGGCCGAGCGGGGAGATGAAGTAGAAGCAGCAGTGAACTCTGTTGTCGACGATGTGTCTGCGGTTTAGGCCGCTTTCGTCGTGGAGGTAGCGCTCAAACTGGTCGTCGATGTAGGCAATAATGGTGCTGAAACTGGATCAAATGAAGAAAACAAATTCATAAACATTAGCAATAAAATCTAAACAAGGCACGATTAAAATTCTTATCTACTCATTAGATCTGAAAAGGATTTCCTACCAGTCTTGACTGTTGATGGCATCTCCGTATCCCGGAGTATCTACAACCGTGAGACGGAGCTTCACGCCTCTCTCTTCAATTTCTACCGTTGATGCTTCAATCTGAACGGTCCTCTCAATCTTTTCTGTTAGAGGGATGCATCAGAGACAAAACAACACCGGTAGTCCAGGACTTTTATTGCAGATTTAAGGTGGAATTAAATGTGCATGTGTGTAGGGGGGGGCTTCCACCTGCTGCTCCGGGGATGACTCTTTCAGGGTAAAGATCAGTAAGGAAGAGGCTGTTGATCAAGGTGGATTTTCCAAGCCCAGACTCACCTTTAAGCAAAAAGAGTACATGCTTTAAATCCGTGCTACACTACATTACCTGCAGAAAAAAATGAGATTCTAAGAGAAAAGGCTGAAAATAAATATAAATATCTCTGCCTACCCAACGCATGAGGCCTCCTATCATAGAAATATGCATTTTCCTAAAAAAAAAAAAAATCCTTCAACTGCTGAATAAACAGTCTCACGCAGTATCATAAAAGGGGGTTTATCAAGCATTTCCCAAAACCTTGATTTTTTTTCACTAATTAAAAAGGCAGTAACCAAAAAGGTTAGACCCTGAAACTGCCTCAAGATTCCACATTTCCAGACAATGCTGAAGTGAAACCATGTTTCAGTGAGCTTCCTTAACTTGTTTTTAAAGAACATAAAGCTGTGCCTCTACCACTGAGTAAACAATTACTGTCCTGACGCCAGTAGATTGATTAGCTGACCACCATCTGACTCCTGTAACCCAGGTGACCGCCTACATTGACACCCCTGGTAAACATGCGTAAAAAGTAGGGGTGCGCCGATAAATCTGCCCCGATTTCCTTCATTTTGGGAAAGCGGTGATCGGCCGGTACTTGCATGAGAAACCGATCTTATCTGCCTCTGCAAAGGTCTGAAAATCAGCCGCTGTCCCCTTTGCTCTGCCGTGAGAGAGGGCCGACTGACAGACCCGCTCACCAGATCACGTCCACATGTGTGCGGTTAACGATAGTCACCCCACTGTTGCCAATTTAGCAACTTTGTTGCTATATTCAGTGACCTTTCAGACAAAAAAAAAAAAAAAAAAAAAAAAAAAAAAAAAATCCGTATCAGCCAAAATTGGGATCAGCAGGTCAGGCTTTTTTAAAGATTGGTGACCGGCCAGAAAACTGCAGCTCCTACTAAAAAATGTAGAAATTCCAACTCATCACAAACTACTGGTGCCACAAGTATTGCCCCTCTTGCTGTGAAAGCTTTCTATGTCCAACCCTTTTATTGCCAACAGAACAGTAGTCCTCTCCTATAACATTTCACATGGTTGGAGCATGTACATAGAGCTTCTCTGACTATTTATTAATAATTTAAGATGATTATGTCCAGTATGACATGAAGTAATATTCATCATTTTCAACAGCATTAATTTAACACTATCGCTATTATTTAATTTCCCTTTTTATTTCCAATCTTATTGTTTTATTACTTTACTTTTTCCAGTTATTCTTTTCTCATTTTTCCTTATCCTCTATTGATTTAGCACAATATTTTTACTTATTGTCACATTTCTTTTTTTCATATTCTGTCTAAATAGTTTAGATGCCAGCTCAGCAAAGACAGAGGTCGTGTGATCAATTGAACTATTTAGGAATTTTATTTCAACACAGTTGTTACCATTGAGGCAGATGCAGCTGAGAAGAATGAGAACAGGGGGGGGGATGAGTAGAACATGCAATCAAAAGAGAGTAGAGCCACAGCTGCATCTAAGATAACCAATTGGGAAGAAGATTAAACGGATCAATGTCTTCAACTAGAAGTGAGAAAGTGACAAAATCTATTGTTAATCTCACAACTAGTACCATTTCTTCCTGAATAGTTTTCCATGTTTACAAATATGCTCAACCTACCTTTAAGCCCTGAGTTATTAAGAGGAAGAGATGAAGCAGAGGAAACCAAAGGGTTAAATAGCCAAGAGAGCGCAGCTAAAATGACAACTAGGAAGGTAAAACAGACAGCAAATTAAAGCTGCATGTTGGACTGTAGGACCCGCGGTCAAGCTCATATATAATTACCCCCCAAACTTTATAAATCCCCCCCCCATGTGAAGCATGTAAGGGGGGACTCACCGGCCCCATTTGAAAAAGGGAATTTCAGGCTCTGACAACACTTTTACAACATAGTATATCGCCCTCCACAGGGTCAAATTTGTTATTGCATACCTATCAGTATGGTTTGTGCTTGAGGAAGTGATTCTTTCGCTCATAGTTTTAATTTTACAGTTTGAGCTTTGCTAACGCTGTTGTTAATTTGGTAATTGACCATGGTAGGAAATTGTACCATTTTGGGGACAGAATAAAGGGCATTTGCTGCACCTCATTACAGGTGGGGAATGTGAAGAGAGGAAACCAAACTGTTGCATAAACAGACTTCCCCCACTTCAAAATAAGAGCATGAATATAATCGTTTAACGACTTGAGGAATTCTTAACAGTCGATAACCAGAACTTCAACACCGATGTTGAACTTTATTCATCTAAAAGGTTACGAAACAAAGTAAATTAGCACTTTAGAGTTTATTCAGAAAAATTAATTTAGAGGAAGCTAAGTGCACTAAAAATGGTCAACGTTAGCACTACACTGAAAAACTGCTCTGCTATTAGCTCATTAGCGGATTAGCTGATGGGTTTCACAAATCTTTACCAGGATTTCCAACAAATTTGTCAAACTTTCCAGTTTTAGGTGGAGTTTTTATTAATATTTAGATTATTTCTACCATTATGTGAACATATTCAACATAAGCTAGTGACCCAAATGGCTTAAATAGGCAAAATAAAATGAGGGTCATGATACCAAGACACAGCTTGTGTTTTCACACAGAAATGTTTGGCCTGTGGTTCCCAAGTAATGGAAACAAAATGTTTGAAACATGTAGAAAGTTATATTGTTATTATTATAATAATAATATGCAGACAAAAATCCAACACTGTCTTCATTAGGTGATTCATCATTTTTTGTCTTCATTGAAACCCCATCACTGTTATTTGTCAGGAAAAAAAATAAGCTTTGCTGATAAAACTGGAAACGGCTTATTTGCTTATGATCCAGATTCCCGGTCCAAATAAGCACTGAGTGAGCATTCTCGAAGTGAAAAGACCAGCAGGCCTCACTGTCCTCTGTGTGAATCAGTCCCTCGAGGCACACAGGCTACATTCCTCTCTGGTTTAATTTAGAGCAGAAGGATGAGCCATGTTCGGGGTAGTTTCTACCCTCCCCCCTCCCTTTTCCCAACAATCCCAGAGGTTCACACAGTCACACACATCGGGAGTTTACACCACGGCTAACCCCAGCTAAGCAGCTACACTGCACTCCCATGCAGTCTCCATAAGATTTACCTATCCTGTTAAAAACCTGCTATCACTGTCATTCCTCAAAGCTGATAAAACCAGTTTCACACAGTGGGAGGTAATGATATACTCACCTACAACCATAAGAGTAAACTCAAAACCTTTCTTGACAGACTTGCGATGAACCTGATTTGGAAGGTTGGCAAATCCAACGTACCCCGGGGTCTCTGGGTTGGTGAACTGCCCCTGCTGTGGGAGAAGAAAATGACAGAGGAGAAGTTTAGAACAGTTCAAAAACATTAAGCGTAGAGGCTTTTTACATTCTTGTTGTAAGACAGATTTAAACTAGAAAGTAATCAGGCGTGCTGCAGGCAGTTGTCTCTTATGCATTAGTATGACAGCCAGTTAGAAGACCTACATCAGACATCACGGAGAAGACATGCTCATGAACAAACATCGCATTACAGAAGGAGGGCAGCTGGAATCTCTCTGCACTATTTGCAAAAGACGTTCCCCATCCATCAGGACGAAGCTGGATATTTCCAGACCGAAACATAACTTAAGTGTGTATTCATTCAAAATCAACACTTGACAGCAAATTCGACACTTGACTAGCTAGTCCAATCTTTTTCCAAATCAGCGAACAAACCAAAGCTAAGCGCTAAAAGCTAACTGTGACAGCATCACTCTTCAGTGTGGATGTTAATGCTGAGTAAGTTACTTTCTGTGTCAGTGAGGAGTTGGACAATGAAGTCAGAGGAAGCACAAAAGATGGAAGAATCTTCTAGAAAAGAACCCGGAGTTTTCTACAGAGGTAAGTCAGCTGTTCCTTCAGCCTGCTGCTTCTAAACAGATAAAACAGGAAGCCGAACATTTCACAGCAAAGGCCAAAGTCCGACACAATTTTGAGTCCAATTCCTTCTGAACATGCTGGACTACTCATGGATTCAATGAGGTGCTTGTTTCCATCTTGAAAATGCTGAAATTAATCTATCATCTTTACATGCTTAACATTAAACTAATGCAATTTTAATTTTGTTACAGGACAAACTCCTACCTCCTGAGCCAGCAACCTGACAGAGCTTGAACGGTTTTGCAAAGAAGGACGGAGTAAAGCTGCAACATCCAGATGAGCAAGCCTGACTGAGACCCATCCACACAGATTCTATGCTGTGGTTGCAACCAGGGGTGCATCTACTAAAAACTGTCTTGAAGGGGATGACTATTTATGCAGTCACTTTTTTGTGCTCCGTATTTTTATTTAATAGTCATTATTTTGTAGAAATCAGTTTTCACTTTGATATTAAGGAGTTTTTTAGTTGATCATGATTGATTTGTAAAACCAATAAAAGGGTAAAACATTCAAGTATTTTTTTAGACACTGTACATGTTTGAATTACACAGAGAACAATTTTTCCTGGTATTTGTTCAAGACAAAATCAGTAATATCTGTATTGGCCAGTCTAAGCTTTATAAAATCAATCATCAGTGCTTTTTAAAAAACTCTTCCATGGTACCAGATCGATTGTGTATTCCTTTACAAAAGGTTCTTAGATCTGTTGGTCAGGAGCCTTGCACCCCCAGCATGACGTTCTGATTCTGAGTAAACAAATCTTGTCATCTAAAAACCTTTTCAACTTAGGCACAAGGAAGCGCTATATCAGGTTGATCTACTGCTGAAGCAGAGCAGAGAATCACGAGAAGTAGGAATCTGGTAATGCCCGCACGTTACGAGGTCATGAGACACAAGCCTTGACATTTCAACGCCTCACCTTCATTTTGTCCGCCTGAGACATTTTCTTTCCTCCTTGAACAACCTGAAAAAATAAAAATAAAAAATAAAAAATTAAAATAAACTGCTTAAAAACAAAATGACTGAAACACTATTAATGCTAAATATGCATCCTCACATTTCACCTCTGATTGATTTCCTGCCTTGCAAGTTATTCATGCTGTCACATAAAGGCTTCAAGCCAGTGTGTAAGAGACAGGAAGTCTACTTTGTGCTCAGAATGGCTTGTGAGAGTGCTGCATCTCACCACAAAAAGCTGCTGCCTCCCCATTCCACGCTACCACGTTAAGCCTGAGAGACTGCGATATGCCTCTTTATTTTAAACACCCATCCTTGTAATTTGCTTCATGAGGCTTTCTTCTGTGTGTCCGAATCTGGTATACTATATCAAAAACAGTCTTAATGAACGGAAACTGTGATGTGAACACACCCACTTCAAGAATCTAAGGCAATCTATCTAACTTAAACATGGAAAATGGTATTTATTTTCACAACAGATTTGAAGATATTTGTAGTTTTGTTTGTTTGGGGTTTTGCATAGTTTCAATTTAGCTTTTTTGGTTTAGAATGAGCAGTACAAGCTAGCTAATGATGTAATAAACACTGAAATTAGCTGGGTAATTAGCCCCCAGCTATTTATTTATAACAACAAAGGTTAGTGGGAAAGATAAACCATGTTTGCCAAACTACCAACCCTTGCTAACTCTACATTAAACTGCTCAGCTCAGCGTAAAGAGACGTTAGGTAGCCGCGTAGCTTCTGGTGCAGGATGTTAACTCAAACAGCTAATGTTAACGTCGTCCGTTTACCAGCCAAGCCGAGATTAAACACCGCGTCGGAGACACTCGGTGATAAATAAGAGATGAAGTCCAGAAGAGTGTCGGGTTAACTTACAGTTCCCAGCAGGGAGGGTGGAGAAGAATAAGATGGAGGAACAGAGAAAGGGAAGACGAGCAGCCGATGTAACGCAGACTTGGCGGACACCTCAAATTCTTCAGATTCCGGTGTAGCAGCTTCCTTTAGCACAGAGACCACAATGCACCAGGAGAGAGAGGGGAGCAGTCTCTGCTCAGCCATCAGCACCGTTAGCTCGGCTCTCACCGTCCAGTATCAGCGGGAACAGCGACCTTAAGAGCCAGTTTTACTCTCAGGTCAGCTAAATAACACTCGTTTAGAGCCGTACATGTTACACAAAGGTTTTGAAAAAAAAGACTATTTATAATTTATGATAAATATCTTCTGTAGGAAATATGTTGTCATTTTTAAAAACCACCATCTTATTTCCATTTTTAGAATTTAAAATAAAGATAAACATAACATTTATCAAAAAGGGGATAGATCATTATTTCTGTGGGATGGAAAATGATGTAAAACATTAAAAAGCACATCCAAGCTAATGACAAGAAAAACAGAACTAAAAGCAGATTACTAGTACTTTTACTGTCATTCTCCAGCACATATTGTAGGAATAAACTGAAAAACTATTAAAAACCTGCGTTTGTTATTATATCTACATTTAAAAACATTAGCTGGTTCTTTTTAATTTTTGGCCAAAGTTATTAAGAGACATTGTGGAAGGCCCAAAGAGCCACTTGTGGCTCCGGAGCCACAGGGTTGCAGACCCCTCAGCTAGAAGGACATTACAATGAAAAAATATCAGCTGTCATTAAGAGGGAAATAAATGTGATTGTGCCAAGTCGGGAACTACACTGCTTAATTTTTTTAAATTACATGATATGGTTCTTAAAAGTATGGAATAAAAGTTTGATCTTTAAAATTTTGAAAAAGAAACTAGTGTATGCAAAAAATAGTTCAATATCCAGGTGCCGTCCATAAGGATAAACCTCTAATATTCAGCTGAATTTATGAAACCAGTATTTATTATGCTAAACCAAATCTGTTGGGACCTCTTGGTTTTGATGCATTTAGCAAAAAGGACAAAAATAAATTACGGTTTACTATTTTACAAGATACCTATATGCATATTCATGGCTGTAAATAATTTTAGACAATTTCAGACAGTGCAGATTGTACAGCTTATTGAAAAGTTGAAATGAGATGGATTAGCATTTCTTGCCAATAACTGATGGCGTCATCCAGGACATGTTGCTATAGAATATTGCCTCAGTTTCCCAGAAATTGAGCTGTTAGCATACTATTACAGTCATGAGACTGTCATACAGCAAAAGTCTTCAGTCAGAGGCCTCGCAGATTCGTTGTGAGACTGACTGCTTACGGGGATCCTTCCTGCCCACAGGATCGTCATCCACTCTTTGAAGATACTAGGATGATTTATGTTTTGATAACATTTCATTTCCCTTTGGGATATATGAAGTATTTTTGAATTAAATTGAAGTTTAAGCAAATGAACTTTACTAGATAGGTAATGGTTCCTGCTTTGGTTTACCAGACAGTTTATAACAGTATTTATAACAGCACCAGTTATTAACAATCCATCACAAAGGAATTACATTGTTTATTATGTTATTTTCATATATAATGAAGTGGACTTTGGGGAGAGGGGGGGTATGAAGATCTCAATAATAAATACATTTTGTAACTTACCTAAATCTCTCATGCAGAGAGTTGCACAAACTATGCTTTCTGAAATGATCTGAAATGAACATTTACAGAAAAATAAAAAAATAGTGAATCATAATTTGTTTTTTCTTATTTTTCTAATACATAAAAAGTAAAAATTAACATTTTCAGGTCAATAAAGTCCTTGCACAACAAGGGTTATTTCTTTAATGTGTTCTAGTCCTTAGGGGGGAAAAAGATTTTTATGCATGTTATATGTTAATGTTAAAATAGTCTTATATGTTGTATGAATAATTTTGTATTTTATCAATTGGACCCTAGGAAGGTTAGTAACCACTTTGGTGGAAACAAATGAGGATCTCAATAAATAAATAAACGCCACCTAGCTTTTGGTATGGACAGGTTTATGAATTTGATAGACTGTACTTTCTGCATTTCATACATCCGGCTCGTTGGTCTAGGGGTATGATTCTCGCTTTGGGTGCGAGAGGTCCCGGGTTCAAATCCCGGACGAGCCCTTCTTTTATTTTTACTTGTGTTGTTTTTAATTGTAATATATAACGGTCAGTGTACAGACACAAAACATGATAATCTTTTACTTTCTTTTTGAAAAAAACAAAAAAAGAATACTTGCCGGATCTGCACAATAAGAATAAGTAAAAGGGGTATGTTTGTCTTCTGTAGAAATTAGTTTATCCTGACCTCTTGTGGGCTCTGATAGAACTACTGTTTGGCGTTTTTATTCGTTGGATGAACCAGTTATGTATAGTGGCTTATTATAAATTGACATTTATTAAAGAGTTTAACAAATTATTTTTTTCTTTTGAATTCAGTTCACTTCTATTCTATTTAAAAATACCTTATTAATGCCAAAGTGAAATTAAATGTTGTAACTTATTTTATCCATGTTCATTCAAATAGGTGTTGTAGATGCTGACAGCTGTTTTCAGAAAGGATCTCCTGTAGTGGTCAGTGTTACAACGAATTTAAGAATCCTCTGACTGAAAACATCCTGTTACTGTATGATAGTCTCATGAACAGGATGCTCTGAGTTGTCCATTATGCAAAGAATCTTTCTTTGCACCATGATACCCAATGTTTCCAGTCGTCCCCAGAACAGAGCTAGCCTTCTTTATCGGGTTGTTTAGCCTTTTTAAGGCACTGGTTTTGATGCTACTACCTTAGCAATTGATGGCAGAAAAGATTACACTCTTCACAACAGACTTATGGAAGATCTGCAGCATCTTGCTGGAAACTCTGAAGGACATAAGCTTCCTCAAGAAGTACAGTCTGCTCTATCCCTTCTTGTAGACGGCTTCACTGTTGAGTCTCCAGTGTAGTCTGCTGTCCAAGTGAACACAGAGATATTTATACTCGTTTACCACATCCACCTCTTCTGCTAGGATGCATATATTGTTGGACATATTCCTGTTTATTTTGAAATATATAGTTATCTTCTTTGTTTTGTTCACATTCAAGATAATATGATTGTTTCCACACCATGCCACAAAGCGGTCCACCAGCTCTCTGTACTCAGTTTCTTGTCCATCTCTGATACAACCAATGACTGCAGAGTCATCTAAGTATTTCTGTAGATGACAGGAGTCTGACTTATGCTAGAAGTCTGAGGTTTACAGAGTGAAAAGGAATGGTGAGAGTACAGTCCCCTGTGGTGCTCCTGTGCAGCTGATCACCTGGTTAGACACAGGACCCTTCAGTTCTCACAAACTGTGGTCTGTTTGTCAGGTTGTCATTGATCCAGGCGATTGTTGAGGCCTCCACCTGAGTCTTCTGGAGCCTCTGCACCGGAAAAATCAAACTACAAGATCCTCAAAGTACTGCCTGCTTTGTCCAGAAAAAAGTGGATTTGTTGAAGCAGGAGTTTCATGGTGTCTTCAACACCAACTCTATAAAGATCTTTGACCATTGATGACTAGTGGGTGAGTTGTACCAGAACAAGGCAGGATGTCATCCACAGCACTGGAACCTGGTTATAGGTATGATGCTATAACCTTGATAATACTTTGAGAAAAATAGTCAACTTGAATGAAATATGTTTTTGCTTTAAGAAAAAGTATGCGTGAGTAACAGTTTTGAGGCTTTGATACCTCTTTCTCCCTCTACAGGCTACACATCATGTAACAGCAAAATGTTCCAATGATTTTCAATATGTCAAATGAGCTTTATATGTCATCCTGGGACTATTTTGTACAAAATCTTTATCTAGTTGCTCAGGAAGAGCATGAGGTAACTTAAAAATATGCTCACTTGATGCTTTTCTGTCCTCTCTCTGTAGGAGCTTATCTGAGCTTGCTATTGTGACAGCGTCTCTACTCCCCCTCCCTCCAGCCTGGCTCATTCCTGAACTATAAAAAGAGTTCTGGATTGTCCTGTGTCTTGGTAAATACCACTCCCTTTCTCCTTCTGTTACAGTGGAGTATCATCTTCACAGGACCTACACTGCTTCTATTATTTTCCATAAGCTTCTTAGTGGTGCCATGCTTCACCAGTGGCCTCATATTGTGATACTGTGATATTGTGAGTTTCTATATATTTTAAAGTTCATCTTTCCTTTATCCACCCTGGTTATATAGCAGACGAAATTGCCAATAATTCCTGTGTTTTACACTGATGCTCTAATCCTGTTCTCCAGAGAGAGAAAAGGGAGTCATGGAGGACAGACTCTCTTCAACGTTAACCTTCTTTTTCATAGCACTGAGTGTTTTGATGTTTTCTCTTTAAAACAAAATATATACACCAAAATATATATATACACCAATTTGAAAATACAATTTTAATCTCAGAATTTCAACCAAAAAAAAAAAAAAAAAAAAAAAAAAGAAGAAGAAGAAGAAGAAGAAGAAGAAGAAGAAAGACAATAGAGGGTTGTACGGAAACCGAGAGCGGTCGCACTCGCATGTTTATTTTCCCGATGGTTAACTCGCGATAACGAGTTATTTATGTTGTTATAATGACATAACGAATACCATTTTCTTGAGATAATGAGATAATTATGTCGTTATCACGAAATAACGATGGCCGTTTTCTCGAGGTAATGGGTTAATTTCCCAGTGGTTTAATCAAACGACCAACGATGTGGCGTCATTATGGTTTACCTTATCACTTATTCACGGAATTATTCATAGAATCACACTTGCATGCCGTGACTTACACTTATAAGTCCTCTCCCGCTGGTGTGGCATGCAGTTGGATGATGGAATCAGGTTTAACACACACACCAATTATCTCATGATCTCGAGAAAACAAAGTTTGTTTTCTAGAAATTAAGCCGTTATCTCGAGAAAACCATCGGGATAACTTGTTATCTCGAAAAAACCATCAGAAAAACGTTTATGCGTAACACGTCCGCTCTCGGCTTCCGTAAAAAGCGGCTATTCATACACCCTTACCTTTTTTTTTTTGGCATTTTGTCACGTTAAAATTGCAAACCTAAAAGAATCAGTGAATTCAATAAGGACTCATCAGTTTTTCAAAAATGAATTACACTGTGTGCAAGAAGGTCCATTCCCATGCATACAAATATTTATTCCTTATGTATTTTACACAGTGAAGTCAAAAGTTGGGCCACTGTTGCAGATAACCTTGCGTTGACATTTAGGTGGCAGCAGTGTTGATTCAAGATGGCAGCACACTAGGACCATGCTGATATTAGTGACCATAAAATAAGGCCCAAAAGGAAAAGAAATGAAACAAGATTTTTTTTTTTTCCTTAGACACTAGAAACCAAACCCCTGTGATTAGATGTGAAACCTCAGCAAGTATTAAGATGGAAACTAAGGTTTAAAGTGTCATCTGTAAAGATCTTGTGATATTAGGGTTCTGAAATAAAAAATATTCTGAATAAATAAGACATGCATTATTTTTTATGTAGTTTCAGCTGTTTAATTCAGTAATATCCCAACTCTGTTGTCTTCATTTAGTCACCCACCCAAAACTGAAGTGTTGTTTATCACCACACTTTATGATTCATTGGTTACTATATTATTGGCTATTACAAATACATGATGCTATAACCATGGCAATACCTTGAAAAAAAATAATAATATCATGTAAAAGGAAAAAAAAGTTTACTTGTTGGACCCTCAATGAATTCACCAGACTGAATGTATGTTATTGGGATTTTATATGAGACCAACATATACTAAAGCAGAATTTTGAAGTTAAACTGTTTGGTGCAAACAGGCTGCTGAGGTTATTGACTGATAAGGAATCATTTTACTCTCACCAGCAGTGAGTAAAAGAGAGGTGGGAGCTTGATAACGAGACAATGGACCAGTGCTAATCACAAACTGGGTGCAGCTATGAAGGAGAAAGCAGAAGGCAGAGAAGAGAGAGGAAGAGAGAGAGAGATGGTACTGAGGAGGAAGGAGGAGTAAGCACACTAGGGAACAGGCGGAATATAAATCTAAAAGGAATAAAGAATAATTAAACACAGAGAATAAACAACAAACGTGATCTCGCCTAAATAAATAACAGCACAGAATACACTGATCTAAAGTAACACAGAAACAAAGACTGATCTAAATCAAAACACGGAAAGCGAAAGCAAAGAATAACTAAGGCCAAATACATAACACATGATCAAAAATACAAACTCAGGAAAAACTCAAAAACCAAAACAACCCAAGATCCTGACAATCTAATACCTAAGCCTTAGCAGGCAGGTATTCATAAGCAATAATGGAGACTGAAAAGTCTTTGCCTATTATTTCCTAACAGCCTTTGGCATTTAATAACAGTTATTCATAGACAAACCAAACCTATTGTTGCATGACACTCTACTGTGTAGGTCTATCACCTAAAATGTTAAGAAAACACACTGACCTTTGTGGCTGTAGTGTAAGAAGGATGATTGCTTTAAAAAGACATTCATTATTTTGCTATTTAAAACCTACTCTACAAAACTGGATAATTCCTCAAATGCACATGTTTATGAAAGGCTTGTCACCACTATTTTGTTGAAAATAATATTTACTTTCCTTCTCTTATCATAACCAACAGGTCCTTTTAAAAAATAAGCAGCTGCCTGCTAAGACGGCACCTTTCACTTTCCAAGCGGCACTTAATTTCCTGCAGGATGTTTTAAATCTCCTGCCTCTGTGGCACTGAGTCGCTGACAGATGCCCGGTTGTAAAATGCATCTCATTGACTGCTGACTCGGTTGTATTACATGGTGGCTTAAAGGGGCCACCATAATAATGTGGCCCCCAGATTTATCCTCACATGTTGGAGGGAGTGTGTCAATATCAACCGGCAGCCCCCCCACCAACCTCGGATTGAAGCTATCTGCCACAGAGCCAAAATGTATTCCTCCATCAATGTGTCAGTAGGAAAGTTATTAAAACCGCTTTACTTTTCCTAAGTATCATGAGAATAAGCACAAGATTTAGTGAAATCCTCCCCAGAGCGCTGAAAATCTTGGGGATTTTCCCCCTGAAATGTATCCTAATGGACTACTCAGAAGTGTCAGAAACCCATGTTAAACTTGAATGTCTTTGGACTTTAAAGTTTTTACTTGGAGCTGAAGAGACAAAATTTTGACTGGAAGCACATCTAAACTTTTCTAAATCTAACAGAAATCATTTAGTCAGCACTCATCAGCAGCTCTTTAGTGTAGACTAAGAGAGGGTTCACCTAAAAAAGTGACCCAACCAGATCACATTTTAATCAGACTGTGCACAAAAACACGCAACAGATTCCACATTGTCGTTATTGATTAAAAATGAGGACAAAGCCACAATTTTAAAAGCTGTGTGTGGAAAGTACTACTTCATCAGCAGGGATTTTGACATACTCTTCTTTCCAACATTGCTTCAGCTTATTGAGAACTCTCATCTCACTATGTTTTAGATTCAGCAATATAGTTGGGATAAAGTGGCTTTTTGTTTGACCCTATTTGGGCTTGGCTTTAACTGTTCAGACAGTGTCTCAACTTTGACTCGATTTTTGTATGCAGAGAATTTTGTTGTCAACTCAGTGACTGCCAGGTACTGAGGTCCCGTGGCCGCAGAACAAGTCGAAATCAAATTCAAGTTCAAATATACTTTATTTTCCCCAAAGGAAAATGAAATGTTTTCCTAACTCTCCAAGTATCTTCAGAGTCGTTGTGGATGGTGATGCTGTGGGCAGGATTGATCTCCGGTAGCTGTGAGTCTTGCAACGAATCTGAAGAGTGACTAAAGACTGCTGCTGTATGGCAGCATCATGACATGCTAACAGCTTATTATCCTGGCAGCAGAGATGATATTCCACAACAACGGGTCCTGAATGACACCATCAGTTGTTGGCAAGCACCGCTAATCCACCTCATTTGCTTTTGCTGCTCCCGTTTTAGTCTCTGTCTCTGTCCTGGCCGTTTGGTCAGAAAGCCAGGCAGAGAGATGTTGGAGTCGGGAATATGATCCTAGCCTTACGACTGATGGAAGAGATCCAGATCAGTCATTGTAAATGGCCTTATAATCCTTCTTTGATTGATGTGCTGCAACAATTGCTTTGTCATTGCAGTCTTTCCAGCTCAGCATTGTGCTAACACACGTATTCCAGATCAGAAAGCTGCCCAAACTTCTGCTTTCATAGAAGCAGTCACATTTATGGGGGATCAGTTAATCAAGTACATTTGATTATCAGCACCTGTCTGCTACCTTCCTGAGACAAAGATTGACAAAGCTGTCATATCGACATGAATGAGTGATGCTGAAAAATAAAATCTCGCTTCAGCGTTCTCGCAAATACGGGAAGGTTAGGGTGGAGACTGACTGGTGTTTAGAAATGTTCATGATTGCATCTGCCTTAACAAAAACCCAGTTCCATCTGAAAAAAATCCAAGATCATGATTCTGCTACCACTGTGTTTCACTGTGGGTATAGTTTATATGAATGTTTTTGTGTTAAAGTTACCTTTTGGAATTGTGGCCAAAAGTTAATGCTTTTATTTCGGCTAAACCATGTCTGCATTTCAGCCCTACTCTTTAGTCTGGACAGGAGGAGAATACAGCAGAATTTTTTCACACAACCAACACACCATAGAAACAGCCTCTTGTCCCTGACCAGTTTCTGTCTCATTACTTTGTGAGAAACCTCCAGTTGTTGTGATGCCACATAATTTTCCCCAGGAACACAATCAACCAAATTCTACTGGAGACGTTTAAAATAGCCAGTTTTGAGGATGGTACTTCTAGAATCCAATAGTATCCAGATGAACTTTTACGCCGGAAGGCTGATGGAGGTCAGGTTCAGACAGAGAATCAGGAAAACCGTTTGACAGGGCTAGTTTGGGAATACTTAATGATGAACAATTGTTGGAGACTGTAAATAGACTGAGAATTGTTGTATGAAATAAAGAAACTGTTCTATTACTGACTGAAGCTGATTTGTTTGATTCCTTTTTCTTTCTTGGACGCACTCTGGCTGAAATGTCCAGCCTGTCTCACGTTCTCGTCTTTCATTTCCTTTGTCATCCTTGGGTTTTCGGTACCTGTCAATTTCTTTCTACACTGTGACTCCCTAATCCACCTGAGTGCATAGAGGACAGTTTTGACATAAGAAGAAAAGATAGTCTCCTAAGGAGAGGACCAGTATCTTTAGAGCCGGGAGGATAACCGGATTATGACCGCCATTTTGAGCTGCAGGCACTTTTTTCCCATTATCCATTTCCCCCCCCTCATCTCTTTGAAGTTGAAACGCTGCCCTTTCTTAGAAGTCCTTCTAAACACTTATAGGTACAAACAACACAAGACAATTTTTCCACTTAAAACAACTAAAGCCTTTGTGGAGAATAAAAAGAAATAGATCATTTCTCCACACATTGTTGTCCTCAAGCAGCTGTTCTCCTGCTCCTGAAAGCTCTGTGAAAACACGGTCCCCCTGGAAGTGGTAATTGTCTCTGTGTGGCAGTGGGCACCTCCTGTGTGGAGGCCTGCCTGCACCTACAGCAAAGCAGATAACAGCACCGCTGCAAGGAGGCAGATCAGCTGTCTTAGCCCTGCTGTCGATCATTTTATCCTTCCAGCCGCTGGACAGAGAGAGAAAAACACTCTGAAAACATCTTATCATCCCCACCACCAGTCTATTGTGCACAACTGGATCTTTTATGTCAGTTTATTTTGCCCTTGAAGAGGCCTGGATTGCTTTTGATGATGGGAGGCAAATGAAATAAAGACCCCCTTCATAAATGGTGCCCTGGTATCGCTAAGACAACAAAACTCTAAACCCAGATCCTCCACCAACCACAGCAGGTCTGTCTACAGAAAAACACGCCCCACCTCGTTCATGGGAATAATCCTGCTGGAGCCATTTTGGGTCTTTCTGAGGCGGTCTGGAAGTTCCTGCTTCTATTCGCTGAAAGAAATATATCCTTTCTGTAAATTAATGTTGCTGTTTTGCATCTAGTACTTTGCAAAAGTATTCACATCCCTATTTTGTTGGGTTAGAACAGGGGTCTGCAACCTTTACAATTCAAACAGCTATTTTTGCCTCCAGTCCAGCTATACAAAACCAGTTTAGAGCCACAAATATTACCTGACTTTTTGGAAAAGACATCTTATAATTTTTTATATCTGCTGCTGGAAATCTGTTGTAAGTTTTGAAGAGCAACTATTTTATTCCTATTTTTCAGTTTTAATACAAAAAAAATAAATCTTTTTCAAAAAAGATGATGGCTACATTTTTTTTAATGGGATGTTGATATTTACACATAGTTTTCAGCCTATTAACAAGCAAAATAGAGTTAAATAGAAATGACTGGTACTTTTAGTGTCATTCTGTTGTAGAAATTAAATGCAATTATTCTCAGAAAAAAAATGAAAAACAGCGAAAACCTGCATTTGTTGTTATATCTGTTTTTAAAGCTTCAGTTGTTTTGTTATTATTTTTAGTCAAAGTCTTTAAGAGCCATTGAGGAAGGTCCAAAGAGCCAGTTGTGGCTGCAGAGCCTCTGGTTGCACATTCCTGGATTAGAACCACATTCTTGAAGTCATCTTAATTGGGGTTTCATGTGACAGATGAACACAAAGTCATGCATAATTGTGAAGTGAGAGAAATACAATATCTGGTTTTCAAAATATTTTACAAAGAAAAGTCTAAAATGTGTGGTGTGCATTCATGTTTCGTCCCCCTGAGTCAATTACAGCTCCAAGGGTTTTCTGTGTCTCATCCAGCTTTGCACATCCAGATATTCAAGAGAATTTTGCTCATTCTTCTTTGCAAAACAGCTCAGACTCAGTCAGATTGGATGGAGAGTGTCTCTGGACACATTTGTCAAGCCTTGATGCAGATTCTCAACTGGATTTAGGTATGGACTTTGACTAGGCCAATTTATTGTAATTCTGGCTGCATGTTTAGGATTGCTGTCCTGTTGGAAAGGGAACCTCTGCAGGGTTTCTTTCAATATTTAGCTACATTCATCCTCCTATCAACTCTGACCAGCTTCCTTGTCCCTGCTGAAAAAAAAGCCTCACCAAAGCATGACACTGCCACCACCATGTTTCATTATGGAGATGTTGTGTTTAGGGTGATGTGCAGTGTTTTTCTTTCACACATTTGCATGTAGACCAAAAGAAATTCAGTTTAGACTGCATCCAAACAGAGCACATGCACCCAAAGAAATGAACCAGGGCAGCTGTCCATGTAACATTTTATGTTAACATATAAAAAATGTGTTCGTTGGGTTAAACTGATTTATTCTAGTAAAGGTAACATAGTTCCATATCCCTTTGCTTTCTGCTAACACAATAAAATTATGTGTAACCTGTTGAAAAGAAAAAAATATGTTAAATCAATGATTTATTTTTTTGAGAGTGTGTCATCTACTTGGTTTGTGGTGTTAGGGTAAAAAAATGGCTTTCAAAAAGGGCGTCGCCTGTAGTAAGGTGTGAATACTATTAGGGTACTGTTTTAAGAGGTTGAGATAGAGGTCGGAGTCAGCGTGGGACGCTGCAGGATCATGAGGTCATTCACTGAGAGGACTGTAAATATCCATCTCACCTTCCACACACACACTCAGAGCCTCGGGATTTTTAGTGTTTTCTCAGAATTAACTAGGATCGCCTTATATGACAGGAACTACCTTAAGTGATAAAATAAATGTCAGTAGATACCTGACTAATATCAAAACTATCTGAGGCGGAAAAAGAGGCAAATCTCCACAAAGGGGTCTGAGTCTAAACCACGGATTCCTCTCATCTTTTCTTTTCACGAGCGATCTTTGTAAACTTGTTTTTACGTCATCTGTTGCATAAAACACGTATGTAGGGTTTGATCCATGACCTCCCTCCTTCGGGAAGCTGTGTGGAACGCAGAGAGGGACCTTGTGTACGCAGATACTAGCCTTGAATAAATTGCCAAAGGAAAGAAACAGATTTGTAGTTGTAGCTGTGATTCCATTGTTTGTCAAACCAAACATCCCACATCAAAAATCAATGAGCCACTGCTGCTGCACTGTGGTGATATTTAGTACGCAGGCAAAAGAAGTCCAATGTTCAAAAACTTGAAGGTTGCGTTTTAAGGTTTATTTATCCAGCTTGGCAAGCAATAAATACAGATCCCTTTTTTTAATGTTTCCTGCTGCTTCTCCTACGCTGATAAAAAAAACCCCCATAGGCTCACACCAGTGCATGCTGGTCCTATACCAGTCCCCGTACTTAAAGAAAATGCCCCCATAGTTCTTCCTGTCTGACTTAAAAAGGCAAATAACAAAAATCGAAATAAACAAAAAAAGTTAAACAGTTATTATTCTACAAAAAAAAAAAAAAATCGTATAAATAACCCCAAAATATAAAGTAAACCAAAAACAAATTTTAACAAAATGATAAAAATAAAGAATGAATTGCTCCAACAGTCGTCTTCTTCCCCACAATAAGCAAACGTGCAGACTTTTTAAAAACCTAACAGTGACAAACTGGAAACAGGAGTTCTGATGTGCTTCTTTCTAGAACAGTTTTCTTCTCTCCACTCTCCCAGGTTTGTGACAAAACTGATAGTTGTCTTGTCGGCAGATGTTGAGAGCTTCTCCAGAGTCACCATGGGCCCCTGGCTGCTTCTCGAACTGATGCGTTCCTTGCCCAACATGTCAGTTGAGGTTGACACCCATGTCTTGGTAGGTTTGCGGCTGGGCCTCAATGTTTTTAGATGATGACTTGAACAGAACTCTGTGAGCTGTTCAAAACTCGGGACATTTTTTTTTTATAGAAAACCCTGCTTCAAGCTTCTCAACAACTTCCTCCCTGACCTGCCGTCTGAGTTCCTTGGTCTTCATGATGCTGTTTGTTCTCTAATGTTCTCTAACACACTTCCTAAGCAATCAGATAGGTCTAATCTTATAATAACTCTGAATAACTGCACCCTCATGTGGCTTATATGGATTAAATTACTCACAGGTGGACTTTATTTATCAATGAAGGTACTTCAGAAGACATTTGGCGGCACTAAATTTTATTTATGGGTATCGGCGTAAAAAAGGCTAAAGAGAAATACATGCCATACTTTTCAGATTTATATTAACGTAAAATCGTCACACAAATCCCGATAAAATCCAGAAAAGTTTGTGAACAATGTGAGAAAAAGTGGAAAAAGTTCAAGCCGCTGTTGCTGCTTCCTCTTTTTCTTCTTCTTCCATTTTTTTCTCCACGGATTATGTGGTCTTTCTAATCCCCACTGGCGTGGCCCACCTTGTCAGCGCGTGTGGTGATGAGTGGATGACATGCTCTGCGTCATCCACAACAAGCTTCCACTCGGTCCCGCGTGGCTCCTATTCATTCACTCATTCAGGCTTTCAGCTTCACTGTTCAAGTTTTTCCCAGACAGTTTGGACTTATTGTTCCAAGAATTCTCCGAAACAAAACCACCTCCCGGAGTTTTTTTTTTTTTTTTTTTTTCAGCAGCTTTTCCTTTTACGCACAGGGAGCCATGAGCTTTTTGAAGGGGTGACTCGATTCCCTTTAATTTCATAATATCAGCCCCTGAAATGGCAAAGCCTTTAGATCACATTAAGAGACCCATGAACGCGTTCATGGTTTGGTCCAGAGGGCAGAGAAGGAAGATGGCCCGGGAGAACCCCAAGATGCACAACTCTGAAATCAGTAAGAGGCTGGGCGCGGAGTGGAAGACGCTCTCTGACTCTGAGAAGCGGCCGTACATCGACGAGGCGAAGCGGCTGCGGGCTCAGCACATGAAGGAGCATCCGGACTACAAGTACCGACCCCGGCGCAAACCCAGAAGCCCCCTGAAGAGGGACCGGTTTGTTTTCCCGCTGCCGTCTTTGCTCGGCGACGCGGCGGAACACTTGCAGGGGGTTCCACTTGACTCTTTCATTGTTTCCGGGGACAAACCCAGAACTTTGCTTTCTCCCACCTGCTCATCTTCCTCCACTTCATTCTCGCTCTGTGAGCCTGTTACGCAGTTCAGCACCGGAGCTGTTCAGCTGATTGCGGAGATGCCGCACACTCTGGCCGCAGGTGCGCTGCCCTACGGCGCGCACACCTTCGGATACCAGAGCGGAGGGTTCGGGGGGCTGGCGTCCCCCGGACAGCACCCACCTCCGTCCAGCCCGGGGTACGTGGTTCCCTGCAGCTGCAGCGCCTGGTCCGCAGCATCTCTGCACCCTCAGGTGGCGTACATCCTCTTTCCAGGAGGGATGAGCAAGGGCGCGATGGACTCCTCCAATATGTGACAGACTGAAAACAAAAACTATCACTGATCTGCGAAAGGAATAATCAACAACTGTGTATGCAAAGGCAGAGAATGGACAGGTAAAATGATGACGGATCTCATCTTATAATAACTACACACTTTTGCAGGAACAAAATCAAACCAACAGGAGGAAATACACTGTAATTTGCAAGTGCAAATATATTTTTTATCACAAAAAAATACACACACAAAAAAAAAGATACTGTTGTGAATGATTTTGTAAATATGGCATTTCTTCTTGTCTCAAATCTGAACGTCATTGTAATGTATCAAGCTTCTTTGTTTTAGGAAAAATAAAACAGACTCCGTGTATTTAGATCATATTTATGTGGAGCTTTAAATTTGTGAATCAGATGTCATTTAAAGAGAGAAACCTTCGAAAAGAATAAAAGACTTTAGTCGTTCACCAGTCACCAGCGCTCATTTTATCTCAAACTTTACTGCAGTTACTCAACTAAAATATCTATCTATCTATCTATCTATATATCTATATATATATATATATATATATATATATATATAGATATAGATATAGATATATAGCTATTATTTTTATGTGACAGACCAATACAAAGTAGCGCAAAACTGTGAAGATGAAGGGAAATTATGTGCAATTTTCACTATTAATACAAATGAAAATTATGCATTTGCGCTCAGCCCCCTTTATTGTGAAACCCATGAATAAAAGTGCAACCACTGGCCTGGGTATCTTAGTAAACAGAGTCCTCCTGTGTGATTCATTCTCTGTATAAATCCAGCTGATCCAGACATCTTTATAGATAAGAGGAAAATAAAGCTGACTCAGAATGTGTAGAGCATATTTATTTGGAGCTGTAAATCTGTGGAACAGATGTCATTTAAACAGAGAGCTAGAATATATATCACTATATGAAATAATATGTGATAAAAGTCAGTTTAGTGTTTGTTTCCTCAGTCACTGAGATAACTGATTTCCCTAAATCTTTGAATCAATCTCAGTTCTGCAACTTCCTGACAGTCACGAAGATCTGGACAAAAACAGGAAGCTAACTCCTCCTTAGTTTTTGACAACGTGACAACGAGGAAAAACAGGAGCTGTGTTCGTTTCACAGGTGGAATGTGATAATGATCCCTCACACTTAGACCTCAGGAATTTATTCTCACTGCTAAGTAATGCACTTACAGTGTCGACCATATTTACTGGTATCCCTGGTAACAATGTGTATAAAAGCCTTAAAATAAACTCATCTTCTAATGCAGAAGCATCATCTCATGCTGACAAATTCAAAACAATTGTTTTAAACAACTGTCATTACTTTATATAACTCCCTTCTGCGAATAGGACAACAGTTAGTCTTTTCCTATAAACATTTCACAAGGTTGGAGCATACAGAGAGTCAGGACAATTCCTCTCTAGATCCTCCGGAGTCTTGGGTTCTCTCTTTTGCTCTCTTCTCTTCACTCAGCCCACTTTAGCAAACCCGTGGGTTTGCTAAAGGATTAACATTTGTGATGGTAGGACAGAAAAGGCCTTTCTCCTGGCATCAACTAGCTAACATGTCAATAGCTTCTAATGGTTGTTATGGAGACTTCACCCCTTGTACCATCCTGCTTACTGCATGTGGTAGAAAGATAAAAATTGGTCCAGTGGCTAGAAGAATGGACCTCATATTTATACCCCAAGATAACAGAAAGTCATGGGTTAATAATTCCTAAAAACATTGGTCAGCTTAAGAAGGTAAAGTATAAACAAAAAGTTTATTTCAATTGCAGTGGACATAGAGATGGAAAAGAAAGAGAAAAAGAAAGGGAGATAGGTGGGGGAAACAGTTGCAAGGGAAAGAGGGAGATAAGAACAGAGGAGAGAAAGAAGGACAAAGAATACTAAGGATCTGCTTCTCCTCCTGCAGAAAGAAAGAAAACAGGACCACAAAACCAGAGCGACAAACATGCATACATAACATCACTGAAAAGCACGCGGTAATGAATACAAGATTTTTTTTAGTGGCACCTGCAGAGAAGTTAATTCACTGCTCACAAAATTAAAGGGAACACTAAAATAACACATCCTAGATCTCAATTCATTAAATATTCTCATTGAAAAACTTTATTATTAATGCAGTGGAATTGATTGAGAAGAAAATAACACAAAAATTATCAATGTAAATCAAAATTATTACACCATGGAGATCTGGATGTGGATTCATACTCAATATGAATCAACATATTGTATTATTAACAACATCAGTGAATATTCCTCAAGACAAGTCTAAATGAGGTTCAGTAGTGTGTGTGGCTTCCACGTGCCTGTATAACCTCCCGACAACGCCTGGGCAAGCTCCTGATGAGACGGCAGATGTTCTCCTGAGGGATCTCTTCCCAGGCCTGGATTAGAGCATCAGTTAACTCCTGAACAGTCTGTGGTGCGATGTGGCGTTGGTGGCTTGACCGAAACATGATGTCCCAGATGTGCTCAACTGGATTCAGGTCTGGAGAACAGGCAGGCCAGTCCATAACATCAATGCCCTCATCACGCAGGAACTGCTGACACACTTCAGCCACATGAGGCCCAGCATCATCATGCAGAAGAAGGAACCCAGGGCCCACTGCACCAGCATATGGTCTCACAATGGGTCTGAGGATCTCAGCCCGGTACCTCATGGCAGTCAGGGCACCTCTGGCTAGCACATGGAGGGCTGTGGGGCCATCCAAAGAAATGCCTCCCCACACCATGACTGACCCACCACCAAACTGGCCATGCTGGAGGATGTTGCAGGCAACATAACGTTATCCATGGTGTCTCCAGACTCTGTCACATCTGTCACATGTGCTCAGTGTGAACCTGCTTTCATCTGTGAATTGGCAAATCTGCCAATTTTGGTGTTCCCTAGCAAACGCCGGTCGTCCTGCACGCTGTTGGACTGTAAACACAGGCCCTAAGTGGACGTCAGGCCCTCATACCACCCTCCTCCTCATGGAGTCTGTTTCTGACAGTTTGAGTAGAAACATGCACACTAGTGGCCTGCTGGAGGTCATTTTGTAAGGCCCTGGCAGTGGACCTCTTGTTCCTCCTTGCACAAAGGACGAGGTAGTGGTCCTGCTGCTGGGCCCTCCTGTGGCCCCCTCCATGTCTCCTGGTGTACTGGCCTATCTCCTGGGACCTATTCCATGCTCTGAACACTGCTGAGAGACACAGCAACTGTTCTTGCCACTGCTTGCATTCATGTTCTGTCTTGGATTAGCTGCACTACTTGAGCAACTTCAGTGGGCTGTAAAAAACGCCTCATGATGCCTCTATGCGTGACAGCACTGACAAAATGAAAAAGTGACCAAAAGTTCAACCAGAAAGGATGAGAACAGAGAAATGATCTGTGGTCACCACCTGCAGAATCACTCTTTTATAGGGGTTGTCTTGCTAATTGCCTCTCATTTCCACCTGTTGTATGTTCCATTTGCACAGCAGCAGGTGAAACTGATTCACAATAAGTGTTACTGCCTAACTGGTGACATCGATTCCACAAAGGTGTGACTGATTTGGAGTTACATTGTTTTGTTTAAGTGTTCCCTTTAGTTTTTTGAGCAGTGTACCATGTTTCAGTTTCAACAGGTTAACTTAGTTTCCCATTTGGAAATGAAAGAAAGTTCCCAAAGCATCATGAATCTGCATGGTAGAATATTGCTATCCAAGCTAAATAGAACAAGTCTCTCTCTGAATGTGTTTTTAAAAAGACGATTTGTATGATGTTCAATACATGCCAGATATAAACTGGATAGATATATACTGGACCCATGAGAAAACAAACAATTTTGCCATTTTGCAGCATCCTGTTACAGGACCTCCCCCAGGTCTCTTTCGACAGGGCTGAGTCTTTGCATCTAAATCAGTCTAAGCAAACTGTGTCCTAATTATTACACATGCAGATCATGTTCTGAACTGGGTTATGCCAATCCAAATGGCACAGCTGCATAAATTCACCTCATTTGTAAAATAAAACCACTTTGGATGTTTCAGCACCCAGGGTTCATTTTGTTCAATAAACAAACCTTGTGTCAGCTAAAATAAATAATTTGAACATGAAACTCTTTGAAAATCTCACAGAGAAAATCTCATTCCCTACTCTGGGACCATTGCTGCGTGTCCCCCCCACCACCTTCGCTGTCTGATCTGCTGTGAATTAATGCCACTGAAAACCCACAAAATGACCAGAAAAACCTTTTAACAAATCGCCAGTAGAGAAATATTCCAAAAGACTTGCAGCTGTTGCAAAGGTGAAAGGTGGTTCTACCTAGTGTTGACTGAGGGGGTTGAATACATATGCATGCTACACTTCAGATTTTTTGTTTTAAATGACAACCATGTATTATTTTCGTTCTGGTTAAAAATTAATGTAAACTTAGATAATCTGGTGATTTGTCATCAACTCTTGAGTAATACAAACAGTTATTAAAAGAGATGAAACCCTGAATTATTCTCAATGTAATATTAAATGTGTTTATTTTGGATATTTATTTCCTGGTGAGAAAAACTACTAAGTGCTAGAAATATCAAAATTTTCTCTTCAATCTGAGTTTCTTGTGCCATGTGAGCTAGAGAATAGAAAGTGGGGTGCAGAGTGTGCTGAGCAGTGACGTCAGGGTTCTTTTTGATCCGAGTTCCTATGAACATATGTCCGTTTCTGGCCTTACATAAACATGTGGGAAGGTGTGCAGAATGTATGGGTTTATCATCCTTACAGGGTTTTTATCCAACTCCTCAACAGATTCTTTATCGGTGTGCCTCAAAAGAAAAGGCGTGCAGCCTCACATGCAGGTAACTGCAGCCAAGAACACTGCACAAGAACAGTTTTCTGAATCATCAAAAACTTCAAAATGAGCAGTTCAGTTGCTGCGACAAAGTCTTCAGGACTTTCAAGAGTGTCCAAGCAAGCTGCACGGCCATCTCTTCCTGGGGAATTTTGTAAACAATACTGTTGCCTCCACTGCAGAGCTTGCTTGGAAGTGGCTGCAGGTGAATGTATGAATGTAAGTGCTTCTGCAGCAGTAACTCAAAGACTTTTTTAATTGGGAAGGCAAGGAATCTGCTTCCATCCAAAACAAGGACCGCATGGAATTCTGTAAGAGGTGCCAAAGAAGACTGGCGTAATGCATGTGATGAATCTTCCAAATTGCTTGGGACATCTGGAAAATTTGTTGTCCAAAGAAGTTGCAAAGAGTCCTATGGGGTGCCAACAGTGAAGCATCCTGATACAATTAAAGAAGGTGTTGTTCGGCTTGGTTCAGCCCAAGAACACAGCTTGGAATAGTGGAATCACCACGTCCTCCAAGAGCCACTTCTTCCAACTTGGTGATGATCTGTGGATTTTCCAGCAATGTGGAAAATAGATCACTGTTTTAAAATACAAAAGTGATGAAGATCAGAAGACTGAAATTTTGGACCTGTGGCCAGAAATCTCCCCACATCTCAACCCCACTGTGGTTGGTTCTCACAAAGCAGGTGGAGGAACAGAAGCCAACAACTAGGGATCTTTTCAAGAAAGTTCTCAGGTGTGGGCGGAGTTTAACAAATCCGTGATGGCCCGATTGACTTGAAGGGAAAGTCATGATACACTCTTTATCTTCAGGACCCAAAACGGTACATCTTCTAAAACTTAATTTTGTTTCACTTTCATTGCATTAAATCTTCAGACTTCTCCATGAATATGATGTTTTTCATATTTTTAAAAATATTTTCTGTTTTTACATCTGTTTTGTCCAGAAAAACACCCAAATTATTTTGAAAGGGTAAAAAGCCAAAATATGCAATTCTTTCAAAAAAATATTCATCCAGGAACTTCCTACTTAGTGACTGCAGAGACCCCCAATCAAAGCCAACAAACTGAGCAACTAAGCATGAAAAAGAAGGGCTCACCCTCGGTCAGGATCTGTTCAGATGTTTAGAACCAACAGGTCAGTCAGAGTTACAGAACTTGTGATGAAGTGCAGTGGATACTATAAATATTGACTACATAAAATCACATCCGTTAATAAAATCCATTACATTTTGGTAACAATTCATTGTGATATCAGATATTACTTCTAACTACCATTAGGATGTTTACTGTTGCTTCATCAGATTTAAGCTTTACATTGTATTTCAATTTTCAGCATGGTAAACCTTCAAAGTTCAACTCCTTGACTGTAGTTGGTGGCTTGACTGATGTTACTGTGGAATGTCGTCTCTGGTGCCCAGAAATCGAGCTGTTAGCATATCCTGAGACGGTCATACAGCAAGAGTATTCAGTCAGAGGCTTCTACTGATTTGTTGAAAGACTGACTGCTACTGGAGATCCTTCCAGCCCACAGCATCACCATCCATCATGACTCTTTGAAGATATTTGGATGATTCAATTCCCCATTGGGATAAATAAAGTATTTTTGAATTTGAATGGAATTAAACAGTATCATTTGGGAGGCTATAAGCTTTACTCTTAAATTTAGAGATCATTTATTCAGTACACTGACTCCCAGTCCCCAAAATTTAAAACAAATTATCTATTTTCATATGATACATTCTAATGTTTAGTTTGCAAGTGTAGCTGTATGAAAATAAAACAGGGATAGAATACCAGAATTAATTCAGAGAAGCAATCTGACTTAAAACTTAGCTGCAATATAAAAAAGACCACTAGATGTCAGCAATCACCTAAAAAAAGACAGTTCACTGTACAGGAAAAATGTGATGGTGTTTGTTGGCATCAGAATCAAAAAACACACTTTTAAAGAAGAATTTAACGTTATTCAGTTTATTGTTGCATATTTATCCCATCATCCAGCTCATAAACAAACCCTGCAAAGAAAACCAGTTCCTCTTCAAAGCAACCGCTGCAGAAACACACAGGTTTCCATCAGAGCTCACATCCCACAACGGGTTTACTGTGAGCTCTTCACTGACGTGTGTTTCAGCAAAGCTGGATGCGTTTGCTGAGGAAAGGGGATTCACTCTCTCTTACTGCATTTCCTGCTGGTCACAATGTTAAGCTTCATAAAAATAATCATTTTACAACAATATCAGACAGACAAAAAGAAGGACATTTATCTTAGCAAAAAGAAGATTCCTTTGTGAAAGTGATTTTCTGAACATGTTTTCGGGTTTTAGCTGAATCATGTGGTGAAATCCACACAGATTATATTATATAATCTGATTATATAATAATAATTGATTATATCGATTATATTCAGATACAAAAACAGTCATACAGATCAATGAGTTAACAGCTATCAAGCCCAGGTTGTATACAAACAGCGAAACAATGACGTAAATCCGTTGAAACAAAAAGCAACATTTTTGCTCACTTGCCCAAAATAAAGTCCTGTTTCTTTGTAATTTAAAAGGACCATTTAAATTATATATATATATATATATATATATATATATATATATATATATATATATATATATATATAGAGATTAAAAAATAAAAAAAAAAGGGACATTTTTTATGTGTGTCTATATTCGGTCTAACTTCTCACTCAGAAACTCTTCAACGCTGTCTGTGTTCCACTTGGTGATGCTGAGCTCTTCAGCGATGTTCCCGTTATCGTCCAGGAGCTTTAGGATAGGATCGGAGCCTCTGACGTACTGCAGCGTGGAAACAGGTGGGTTAAGATGGAAACCATGTTAGAAATGCAGGCAGTCATTTGGTAGAAATAGCATCTTGATATTTTAAACAGGAAATTATGCAAAAACACAGCAGACTAGTAAAGGAAGAACATAATTCATCAGCGCTACCTTGATCTGAAGACCTTTAAACATCTTTGGCATCTCGCTCCTGACAAAAGCTGAGGAGAAAAAGCAGAGAGACGGAAGTCAGGTGGACGGATGGAATGGAGAGACACCCTGAGAATGCAGCAGAAACAGCTGAAGGGACACGTTAAACCCAGAATGGACACAGCCTAAACTAAACAAACGCCACCCAGCACAGATGGAGGTCTAACATTTCTTTTCAGAACTCACCCTGGACTTGAGGGAACCTCCCCAGTTTTCATCCACACACCTCAAGGATAGCTCCAGCGTAAAGCTGCATGCAAGAGGGAGAAAACGGAATCATGCATGAGACAACTTGCCTTCTGCACACAGACAATGAATGAACTCAGGCTCTGCTGGTGGGACCAAGCTTAGCCTGGAGGAGCAGAGTCATAAATAAGCCCCGACACCTTCACTAAGGTCATTAAGCTGTGAGCCTGAGCATATGCAGCAGGGCTGATGGATGACAGTTCTGCAGGACCTGCTGGTATTCAACAGCTCAACAAGAACACATAAGTTAAAGGAAAGTGGAGAGGTGCCGCTGTATGTCAGAGACACTCTCCCTCTGCTGGCATCAAATGAACATATATGTGGAGGCCGTGCAACCTTCTCGTTCTGCTGGTCATGTTCTATTCATCTAGAAAAATGCAACCCTGATGATAGTCCGTGTTTTGCGATTTGTCCAGTGGTGTGAGATCACATTTTCCTCCTCCTCTTTAGAGAAAAGAGCTGAAGGTGACAAACTCAACTGCTTATTCTCCTTCAGGATCTTCTGCTCAACAGCAGAATTTATGGTTCCATCAATTACAGCAGGCTGTCCATATTCACAAGCAGATGCAACCTTCAACAGGAGAACATTGATCTGTGCCAGCGCTGCAGGCTGTGGCTAACTGGGTGGGAATACCTGCTTGATGGATCATCAGACAAACTTGAGACGCAATGTCAGCTCACTGACCTCCTTCATTGTCTCCCTCTTCGTTCCTCTAACTACAACCTCCTGACCCCCGTCCATTTGCAGATATTCATGTTGTCTGTGTTTCCTTTTTGTTGTAAAGCGCTTTTTAGTGCCCTAGAAACTGCTATATAAAGTTTGATGTTAATATTATTATTGGAAACGTCACAGAGAGCAAATAATGTTACCAGGACACCAGGACTAAAGACGCTACGGTAAGTCAGAGGGGACAAGATTAATCCCCTAATTACATGAGACAAAGACTGCTCATAACATTCAAATCCAAGACCTCAAGTTACAAATTATTATAGTTCAAGTCTAAAGTGCGACTCAAATCCGGATCCCACACCTACTTAATACCCAAAATAGTCACAAAAATACTGATAATTATTACTGCTCAGTGGCCTTGCAGCAAGAAGGTCCTGGGTTCCAATCCTAACCTGGGGTCTTTCTGCATGCATTTTGCATGGGCTCCCTGTGCATTCGTGGTTCTCTCCAGATACTCCAACTTCCTCCCAGAGTCCAAAAACATCAACGTTAGGTTAATTGATCTTTCCAAATTGTCGTTAGGTGGCTGCTGGAGATAGGCACCCTATTATTAAATCCACTTTACACGGAAAATAAATCACTAAATAATCAAATTTCACCTGAAATTTAAATGCTACTTCTGTGAAACCGTCATATATTACGCCGACTTCATCTCAGTTTTCTTGTTAAAGCTTTTATTTTGAAGCCATAAATCATACCTCGATGAACATTGAGGGTCCGATTGGTAACGGGCAAAATAAAAGTAGAAAGATCTGATTTTGAGCCCTCCATTCATGAAATACATCAAAACTAAGACCTTTCATCAACAGCAACTTCTTAGACGCATTTCTTTTAAGTTTATTAAAAATCTGATTAAGACAACTTGAAACCAAGTGTCAATCAGGAGGAACCTGAATGGTGGAGCTCTAGAAAATATACAGTAAGTGGAACAAAAAATGCACTTATGAACAAAAATGTATGTATTCAAAAAAGGTCATCATGCAGCAGGCTTCCATGCACTGAAATACAAGTTTCACAGATTTTTTTCATCAATTGTTCTCCAAAGAAGCCTGAAGGAGGGAGATAAGTCCAGATGCTCAGCACAGATGATGAATGCTCACATCCAGGAGAGCTGAACACCTTTAAAAAGAGCCCTACCTGCTCACTAATCAACAGGGCTCGGCAATAAGCCATTTCTCTGAGAGCCTAATGACTCTGCCCTGATGTCGAATCTAACAACTAAAGGTATTCTTAAGGGAGATAATTGTTGCTGTCTGAAGGGAAAATATGCTGAGTGGCACCATGGTTTCTACAGGTACCATGGGGGTGCAGCAGGAGGCAGCCAATTGCTCTTCTAAGTGACAGTTTTTACTCAAATCGTAAGGAGGAGGAGGAAAAAGAAGAGGTAATCTTGGCTGTAAGCGTCTATCTGGAATAGAGTTATCATCAAGAGGTGTAATGAGGTGTTCACTCCACTTCTGAGAAAGCGCTGTTGCTAGGATACTACACACGCTCCAGGGGATTTGCTTAAATCAAAAGAAAGAAAAAAAACCTGTTTCCCACCATCAGTCGACTGTGTTTACCCATCAGAGCTCAGCGAGGGTTGCTTTGATTCTTGCTGTAATCACACAGGGGAGCAGCACTTCATCACTACGGAGAGGTTTCAGGGGCAAAACCTGGAAATTCACCTCCTCACAGGAGTGTTAACAGGAGGTTGGTAATGCTCAGCTTTGTCATTCTGGAGTCTCAGAATGACAGAAGGTGCAGGTCTGATGCACAGCTGCAAAGTGTCAACAACCCCACTGACGGGGGGGGCACAAACTCAGCTGCTTTTAGTCACAGAAAAATGCTGAAGAATGCGACCCTCTGTCAATAAAGCGGACACATCCTGACAGATCAGCCTGCATTCCTTCCATGGTGACACCGTATTCAGTTTGCACCTCCGACATTGTAAACTATTCTTATTTTTACAGCCATTCCTCTGTTCTCGAAATACGATTTTATTTTATTTACCTTGCGTGTTTCCATCTGAGCCTCCTGCTGGCAGCACTGCCGGCAGATCGGTTGCAGCTTAGTCAGGCTGAACTCCCCCAGCAGGTCGCAGGAGCTGCACAGGAGGTTGCTGGAGAAGCCCAGCTCCCTGCAAGCCTCGGACGACAGCTCGGCCCCGTACGCAGACAGCTGCAGAGAGGCACGAGAGGAGGAAGCAGACTCAGTTTAGATGAAGAGGAGATCCAATTAGGTAATAATGTGCACCGTTCAGTCTGTATCAGAATGACAGTCATGCAGTAAGTTATTGAAATTACATGTGTTAAAACATACTTTACATTTTATTTGCTCCGTACACAAATATGAAAAAAATATTGTAGATGCATTACATATTACTGAAGAAAATGAAAAAGTTCAACCTTTAGTTTGAGCAAATTTGTTTAAATTATTGTACTGATAACAAGAGAAGAAGAACTAAAGCTTCTTTAAATGTGTAGACAATATTTTTTAAAAGTAATCTGATTACCCAAGGAACTTTTAATTTGTCATTGGCAACTTCATGTTTCTCTGAAGTAAAACTATGACATGACACAGTGGTCAATAACGCTGAGCGACTCTTCAAAGTTGAAAAGACAAAAGAACATGTTGTTCAAATTAGGCAGATGTAAAAAAAAAAAATAAAAAAAAATAAAAAAAAAAGAGAGAAAAATAAGAGAAAAAAAAGAAAGGAACCCACCCTACCCCAAAAACAATAAAAGAATGGAAGAAAAAAGAAAGACAAGAATAGAAAAAGAAGAATAACAAACATGGGAAGAGGTTCTATTCAGTTTTAAGGTGATTTTTACCACCTTCGACAACTATTTAAAGCTAACCTCAAGTATACAAAAACACAACACATTTCAGTCATTAATTATTAAACAGCCGAAGCCAAAACATAAATGCTATGTGGGAAAAAAACTAAATACATCCCATCATTCTACTGCTATAAAAACTATTTTTTAGCAACAACAATTTAAATTTCTGTCTAATGTTACTAAGCATTAACTTACGATCACATCTGATGAAGCTCTGCCACAGCATTTCAGTCATGGTGAACCATTGCAACACCTAAATTATTAGGACTTTCATATCCATTCTGATGTAGATTTGCCTTGGCTTGGGATCTGTTGATGACCCAGTTTGGGTCAAGCTTCAGCTGTTGGACATACGGCCTGACATTTGATTTTACCATACTTAGCTGTAAAGAGCATTTAATAGTTAACCTGTGGTGTTTTCCCACCTGACAGACCGGTTCGGTTCGATAGGGGACCATAATTGCATCATTTGTTCCATTTTCAGCTGCTGCGGTTCGCTTTCACACTGCACTGTCAAATTAACCAAACCCTTTGAAAAACCTGTTCACCTCCTCGCCTGTGGGGGCGCTGCATCAAGAACCACTGAAGACATAAAAACCTCTGAAGAAGACACTGAGCACACTTCCTTCTTCACGAAATGCAAACAAAAATGGAGTGGCATCGGATTTTTAGTGGTTGTACGATTTCTCTTATGTCTTTGGCAAAAGACCACGAGCCATTTCTCCCTGAAGTGCTAGACAGGCACGTTTTTTTTTTTGGCTTTTATTTACCCAGAGTACCCTGCGCTGTAGTCCACTTCCTGCTTTTGGAGCGGTCTCCAGTCAGCTTGCATTCAAACCACAACAGAGTTCATTTCAACGGAACTGAGACCTAGGTTTGTAGGCGACTGTGCATCTCTGACCTGTTCTTGTCTATCCAGAGACCTCATTTCATTAGTCTTTTGGTTGATACAGATACCATTTTGCTATTTTAAGTCCTGCTACAACAGTATATTGGTTTTAGAGAGAAGAGCCTGCAGCCACTGTTGTTTTGTCATGTTCTAATTACACCGTCATGAACTTCATTGAGTTAACTGAAGCCTTTACAGTCTGAAATGGAGCGTCGAGAGTTTGTTGCACTTCCTCTGAGCACCGCGCAGTCTGACGCTGCAGTGAATCTGTTGGGATGTCCATCCCATCTTCAGTGTTTTCCACTACTAAATAATACTTTTTACTGTACAACAATGGACCACATCTGTACGGCACAAACAAACAAAAAACCTGTCAAACCTGTTGTCTTTATGGAGGAGCCAAAACTCGTTGGAGATTAGTTGATAAAGTTCTTTTGATTAGCAGCATCAGCCTGAAAGCACTAAGGATCCACTAAGCTTTTCAACCAGCTTTTACAGTTTAGCTTAAACTTTTCTTAGTATTTAATAAAATAGTGAAATCATGTGCAACTCAGATTGCCACTTTGCTCTTTTGGTCTTACTTCAGGGATGTTTCCCACAGATCATGCATCAATTTGAATAAAAGAAATTCACAATAATCATGTTGTAGTCTAATGTAAGGAAGCCTGGCTACTGACTCCAATAATTAATATTTCCCGGCAGTTTGCCTCTCATCATTTTGGTTTAATCAGGGATTAGAATCTCCTAAAGACGGATCAGCATCAGTAGAAATAAGATATAATCTCATATCTCCAGAATTAAACTAAATTAAATGTGAGATTTGACCACTTTTATGAATATCTCAATAACTCATCAAACTACGGGGGAAATAAAATAAAACTCCATGCTCCATGGCAAAGTACATGTGTATGGAAATGTTTGAGTAAAAAAACCGAAACGTGTTGGCACTAAATGGTAAAAAGCCGATATGAAAGGGGGGTACGAAGAGAGGTGGTTAAACTGGCACTTAACTACCCAAACCTAGTAAAGATCTGATCATTTTCACATACATTTTCATGAATGTGCTTGTTTTTAACCAGCGCCACAAAATAAAACATAAGAATTTACAGCAGCAAGCCAAATCAATGCACTTCTATAATAATCAATGAACAGACTCAGTTAGGCAATACATCTACAGACAGATATATCTGCCTCCAAGTCACTGATGTTCAAGAGAACATATCAGTTTTTAAGTCCAGGAGTGTGAGCTTCATTAGAAGTATTACACTTTATTAGAAGGGAGTACTTTTTTCCTCACTTTCTGACAGGAAATCAGACTAAAATTTTCCTTTTGTAGGTCAGGATTACTAAAATACCACACAATAAGATTACAATGCTTTTAAAAATACTTTAGGAGAAAAACCCCCCAGAAGCATACCACCAAATTAGTTAGGTGATGGTAATTCCAAACAAAGTCTGTGTTTGCAGTGACCATCAAAAAAGAGCAGAAAAGGCGTATGTGAGGAATGGGAAAAAATTCAAGCAAAGTATTGTGAGCAACTTATGGGAGGATACGCCAACTGTTCGATTCAAGTCGTACAATTTCAAAGGCGTTTCTACTAAATGCAAAAGAAATGTATGTAAACCTCGAAAGTTGAAAAAAATATAAAATCTCTCATTATTATGACATTTATTAAATAGAAATATTTTTGTAATCATAACTAACCTTAAATAGGAAAAGTTCTGTCCGACTTAATGTGAGACAACGAGAAATACGTTCTTTTTAAAGATTTGTTACTCTAGTCTAGTTGACGTTTACTGAACAGTAATTTTGACCGGAAACAGAGTGGAGAGAAGGGAAAGGCATGCAGCAAATGGCACCAGACCTGGAATCGAACCCAGTACAACCGCGTCAAGGACTACAGTCTCTGCACTTGTTGCGCGCGCTCTTCCTTGTGACTTTTTATAAAGTTTTTTATAAAGTTGACGCAAATAACTAGCTTCAACTGTATATGCCATATCTCATACCCTGAGCTCTTATTATTATTATTATTATTATGGCGTGAAAATTACATTTTGTACGTACTTCAACGACTTGCATACAAGCAGATAAATCTCTTGCTCTAGATATTCAGGCCAAATTAACGCTTGCCCTTGAAATAAGAAAGTACACTCACAAAAACCAGCGGTTTGAAATATATTCGATGTTACAAAACGTCATTAGACAGAAACATATTTCTGCTAGCAAAAAATATCGCAACAGTCAGTTGTATTTCTTGTCATTTTGTTTGGTTAGCTGTATCCAAACACGTCAGCTTCTGAGGAGCTCCACATAGATTTAAACCAATTTGTTTTCGTTTTCAGTCCACAGAAAGATGTAGTTTATATTAACACTCCATAAACCATCTCCTTTACTTCCTGGCATACGACTGATACCTTATACTACGAACCTCGTCTCCGTGCCATCTAACTTTAACACTAAATATTTTAAATCTCGGTTACTCGTTGTTTAGCTCGAGGGAATTTAGAACACCAGAAGTCTATTTTTTTTTTTTTTTTTTACATTGCCCCTCTCCGTCAAAACCTTTAAATCGACTTTGAAGTTAGTTTCTGGTAAGACTATCCATATTTGCAGTGTTAAATTAATAAACTCAATTTCTCCTCTTTCGCAGTAGTTCATTGGAAGAGCCACGTCATATAGCGACTCCTGGAACAACAGGATGCGGTGTTCTCAACTGAACGCTGGACTGTAAAAGCTACCAGCCACCCCAGCTGGTTGTAACCCCGTCTTTCTATGGCTTACACCGGCTCTTCCAGCGTTCATAAACTCACCGTCTGCAGCAACGAAAGCAGCCACAACAGGTACACCTCTCCCGACATTTTGCAACCTGCTTTGTTAGCGAAACTACTACAAGGGTCCTTTATTATGTCGCTCAGGGAAAGCTACATTCCCCTGAGATATATTCGGTATTAAAAAATAAATTTATTTTTTGTAATTTTATTGCTTATTTAAAGAAAATGAATACATTAGCTTGTAAAAAGTGTATTTTATTTTTTTAATCATTCAAAAGCGTTGTATTTCTTTAGTTTTTAAATTTTCTTTTAAATTTTCCATTTCGGCATTATCTAAGGCCAACTAAGAAATTTCTTCCTTGTCTTTATTGAATTTCTAGGATTATGCAAAGAAGGCGACATCTGCTGTCTGGTGGAGGTAAAGTCAGATGGAACTGTCCAATCCGGATTGAATAGGCAGCAATAGCGGACGAATGGAAAGCCACTACTGGCTGGTGGACTGATCATACATCCAATAGTCTGGGTGGCAAATAGGGGTAATGTGTCTGTAGTGCGGTGGTAGCCACACTCAGTGGGATAGGGAACACTGGCAACACCGACAGGTATCTGTCGGGTTCCCAATCCGACGGCAAAAGTTCGCATTCTGCTCAAATCTGCTGGGCTTTGTGACGATATACAATCCGAAACAATTAATTAAGCATGGGGATCTACCATTTAAGGTGACCGGAGGATCTGGACGTTACAAGATATCCACACACGCTCCTGAGAAACGACGGAGAGAGGGCCATGCTCACACTCCTCAGTCACTGAGTAATCCCCGCAGCCGCTGTTTGTTTCGGTGTTTTCTCTTCCGAGGATGGAGTGACCAAATCCCTCTCCGGATGATTTGATGGGGCTGCTCAGAGTCATGATGCCGCCCAAGTTGCAGCTGCTGGCGCTGCTTGCGTTCGCAGTGGCCATGTTCTTCCTTGAGAACCAGATCCAGAAGCTGGAGGAGTCCCGGGGAAAGCTCGGTAAGTTGAAGCGATCACGACGGAACGCGGCTGCAAAGGGACCGCTGCACGCTGTGAGGAGGAGGGCAGGCAGAGATGCGGGAGAGCCCTCATTGTTGTGCATGTGGGTCAGTTAGAGAGGCGAGCTGCGCTGCATCCATCAAGCGTGTATCATCTTGTTTCTCAGAAAATGGTATACAGTCTTTCATTATTTACTGATGGAGGAGATACTGAACTTTGCATGACTGATACGAAAACCTTTTACTGGATAGGGGGATTGGAAATTACATGAAACATCTATCGAACTGAGCAATCAGTCAGGGAGAAGCTATTGAAGGGGCAGCAGATCGAAATGTTTTTCATCACTGGTTGATCAGTTCTAGAAAATACTAAGTGACATCCTTTGATGTCTTGATCCATCTGGAAGGCAGTGAGGCAACATACTTTAAAGATACTATCACTAACAAAGGTACAGTTCCAATAAAACCCAGCTGGGTGATGAAGTATGGGTTTCCACTGCAATATTTCACTAAATACGTTTTAAAGAAGCACAACTGAAGATATAACTCCCAGAAAATTCTGCTTCCTGTTTGTTTGGGTCATGACATCACAGGAGGCAAAAGAATTGATCTGATCAGCTGGTGTTGTGTTTGTACTCAGACGCTGGGATTTCTGAGTTTCAATCGGAAATGCAACAAGAAAGACCCCTGAAGTCAGAATTCCAGCAGAAAGTCGGAGCTTGCGAAGGAGCCCCAAGTTTAGTATCCATTATGGCCGCCGCGCTTATAAAATGTTGTGAAGGTTGCAGATATCTACTGTGTGCCACAATAAATAAGGGACCCAACTGACTTTCCAACTTGCAACCAAAACGGGCTTACCTCAGGTGTGACGGCATTCTCAGATCCATGCTTTAACTTCTGAAGAAAATCCAACGCAGTGTGATTGTGCTATTTTTGCTCAGAAGTGGAATTTTCAGTATCCAGTCAGAAATAAAACAAAATTTCCCCATCTGAGGTCTAACGTCCTAACAGATATGGCTGCCACACACGTACAACAAAGAGAAAGCCAGTATAAACTACTTATTAGCTCTTCTGACTGTTTTTCAACTGTTCAGCATCGAGTTGTGAACATGTTTCTTCCACATTCCCTACATCGCTATCAGTTTCTATTGCTGCTGCAACAATTAGCAGATCCAACGGTTTCTCAACTTGCAGCTAGAATATGCTTAACTCAGATGTGACGTCATTCCGACTTCCAAGATGAATCAAATGCACCACCAATAAACACGATGGTGGAGAAGGAAGGAAGAATACGCATAAACACCTCCGAAGAGGGAATCCAATTTCAAAACTTGCAAATATAATGAAAAAAACCCCAAAACATAACTGGCCATATTCAAATGAACTCTGATCAGTTGAGTTATGTGACGTCATCAGAAGCATGCCCCTGTGGAAGCTTGGTTTAGGAAGGGTGGCATTTAACTCGGTTAAATACCAATTTACACCAAACTAACAAAATAAATAGAAAAGGTGATGCATGTTGTTCTATAGATATCTGAGGCGAGTTTGGTAAATCTTACAGAAAAGTCTGGCTGCCATGTTTAATACAGCCCAGTTTGACAGAGAAGCGTTACCGTGTTGCTTCTGTTTGATGTCTGCCGAAATGTTAAATCACCTTCATGAGACATTAGAAGCTGCTGGCTCCTGAGTCATGCTGGGACTGTAGGAGAAAAACCTTACTGTTCAATATTCATTTAAGTAATAACCTGCATTTGTGGGGACACCGCAAATCCTCCCCTGTCCCCTTAACCAAATTCTCCTCTGATTAAAAAGTGGCCGGCGCTGCCCTCTGAAATCTCATTCCAGCTCCCACAGGGGTTCAATCCCAGAAAAGATCTAGGACGTTGCAGGATTATCTCTGCCAGGCCTCCACTGAGGGGATTTTTGAGGAGCAGCAGACCTGAGCAGTCATTTTGAAGGGTGCAGCCAAGGTATCTCAGGGGGATTCACACCACATCCCACCTGTTTTGATGAGAATACGAGTCTGGCACAGAGGAGATTCCAAACCGTGAGCTTTCAGACAAGTTCTGGCAGGAGAAGCACAGGTGTGATTGGAGACAGCTGGGGTGCATTCTGTTTAGGGGATGCAGCCTGAGGGCCTTACTCAGAAGTTTCATAACAACACTTGAACCTCTTTCAGAGCTGCACTGTCTTCAGTGGATCAAAATGAAACTAAACATATTTGATTGTTCAATTTGCAGTTTGAGAACAGAATGACAATATAACTGTTGGGCAGTTATATAGTTGCAATAAGCAATGAAATTGGGGTACTGCCCCCACAGGAAGAAGAAAAATAATGAATAAAAAAAAGAAAAGACGCAATATGCTGAGGTATGAGACTAGGTATGACTGCTGAGGGGTGCACCGATAAATCGGCCAGCTGATAAATTGGCCCTGATTTCCTTAATTTTGGGAGATTGGCGATCAGCTGGTACTTACATGTAGGGATGCACCGATATGAAAGTTTGGGCCAATATCATTATCCAACATTAATATATCTGTGATGGCTGATAACTGAAATTTATATATATATATATATATATATATATATATATATATATATATATATATATATGTGTGTGTGTGTGTGTGTGTGTGTGTGTGTGTGTATACCCTTCCCTACCCTTTCAAGACATTGAAAAAAATGACCACACCACTGACATTGCCCCTGTGCTTCAGTTAAACACCCCTAAATCCTGCACTTCATCACTGTCACATGACAAAACAAATACCACATGACCAACCCTCTCCCCCTCCCGAAACACATACCCAAACTGCACTAATATGGAAATAAATATCGACTATTGACATTAGTGCATTTTTACATATCGGACCGATGCAGATAAAAAAAAATGACAAACATAACGATGTTAATTCCAAAATACTGTGCATTACTACTTGCATGTAAAACAGATCTTATCTGCCTCCACAAAGGTCTGAAAATCAGCCACTGTCCCTTTTTGCTCTTCTGTGCGAGAGGGCTGCCTGACAGACCCACCACCAGGTCACGTCTGCACGTACGCGGTTAACAATACTCACCCTACTGCTGCCAACTTAATGGCTTTGTCGCTATATTTAGTGACTTTTCAGACATAAAAAATTGGTATCGACCAAAACTGGAATCAGCAGGTCAGGCTTTTTAAAGGTCGTCCAGAAAAACCACACAGAGATTTAGCATATCAGTACACTCTATATGGAGCAGCAGTAGAATGCTGTCAACTGTTCTCCCTACAGGTTGATCCTCCTGAGGACCCTCAGAAAGTGCTGTCGCTGTTTGGCTGGAAGCCTCTCATAGTCTGCAAAAGACTTTGAGTTGGTCTGTCACATAAAAGCCTAACAAAAACCTTACAGTTTGTGAATGTATTGTGACAAAATGTGAAAAAGTGTGTGAGGTAAGAATGCTTTTGCAAGCCTCTTTATGTCACACTTTTTGGGATTTCTAAACAGCTTGCACAGTTTTGCATGGTGGAGATGGTGACCTCAGATGAGAACAGCATTAAAATACAGAGAGGGGGGGTGGGGGTAACTGTTTTGCATACACCATCTGCTTCGTTCCTGCACCAAATTTAAGATGCAGATTGGAGTAAGTCCACGCAGACACAAACTCTGGCATCAAGTCCGGGAGATGCAAGAAGCACGCATGTCTTTTAGCACCAGTTCGTAGCGGTCCTCTCTAGGGGTGCACCGCTAATGCGGCCCTGATTTCCTTAATTTTGGGTGATCGATCGAGACTTGCACATGAAAACGATATTATCCGCCAATCTTATCTATTTCCGAAAATGTCTGAAAATCAGCCACTGTCTCCTTTTGCTCTGCTGTGAGAGATGGCTGACTGACAGACCCACCCACCATGTCACATCTGCATTTGCACGGTTAACAACAGACACCCAAATGTTGCCAACTTAGCGGCTTTGTCGCTATATTTATCTATTTTTTTGTTTCTTTATTTTTTTTACACAAAATATCGGCATCAGTCATCTGAATCGACAGGTCAGGTTTTTTTAAAGATCGTGCTCAGCCAGAAAGCTGCCATCGGTGCAGCTCTGTTCCTCTGTCGTTATGAAAATGCACCTGGTGGTGAAGTGAAAGAGTAAATATTCTTAAGAGAAATACTCTGGAATTCTTTCCACTTTTGCTTTTGCTGCACATGTTGCCTTGTTGCTTTCTAAGAGATGCCTACTAGACAGTGAGGCAATAATACATGTTTCTGTGAAATCCTTGCTTTCCTGGGCTGATGAAGCTTTTGGCATTGCCTATCATGTGTCTGAAAAGGTCATCAATGGCATGAAGCAAGTCAGTAACACCTATGCTTCCCTTGGCAGGGCATGTTGAAGTGCAACTGAGACAACTATTTATATTTCCTGCTCTCCCACACAGTTGTTTTCCTTGTGCCAGCTTAAAGTGAAATGAGGTTGCAGAGAGCTGTGCAGGGTTCTACAGTATATGATGGGAGTCTGTGTCTGGGTTCATTTGAATGCCAGCTGAGATCAGCTTCAGCAGATGAATGTCACGTTTAGATAGATATGAAGAGACGTCTCATCAGCCTGAGGAAGGAAAAACACATGTGTCAGTGAAACTCGGCTGATTCAGGACACACAATCTTACTGCTGAGTTATAGTTTATTTGCTAGACCAACAAAAAACATAGCATAATTGTGAAGTGGATGGAAAATGATGTCACAGTTTTTTCACATTTGTTTACTTTTTACTTACATGCAAATCGCTGCCTTTGGTGAAAAACTTTGGAAAGAAAAGCACATGACCCTACAGTGAAACATGATGGTGGCAGCATCATGCCTTGGGGTCCTGTTGTTCAGCAAGACGAGGCTGGAAAATTGCTGTTGACACTTAATCTGGTTTGAAGTATTTTGCAATGAATGGGTTTACGTTTCATTTTCTATAGGTTGAGACATAACCCAATCATCTTTCAGCTGTCATCGCCGTTATAAAATATCGACACTGTGAACACAGCATTGGCCAATCACATGAAGTTCGAATGAAACACTTTGACGTTTGGTTACAACTAGTGGTGGGGTTCCATTAAAATTTTTAATCAAGTTAATTGCAGGGTCTGTAATTAATTAATCGCATTTTAATTGAAAACCATATACCGACTGCTACTAAATTTGTGAAGAAATAGACTTATGAGCTCAACAGCAAAATATTTATTGTTTTTAATCTGTTATTTAGATTATCCAACTATCAGACTGGTGCAAAGTGCTGTTATATCCTTTCAAGTGTTTCGGGACCCCCGATCATTCATGGAACTTTTTTGAAAAAATCTGTCTTTAGAAATGTGGACAGTGAACATTGACATTAGCGTTGGGGACGTCTGTGCTGCTGCAACATGTTTTGCATTGAGATGCTATTTTAGGCTTGAATAGCTTCGATGGTAGGCCAACTCCTTTTAGCACAACTTGAACATAACAATAGTCTCAATAGTCTTTTCCAGCTTCCCGTCAGATCGATTTTTGAAGTAAAAATTAACCCCAGTGGGCCAAGAGAAACGGCTTTGTCGTCCATCACTGTTGTTTGCAGATGTTGCTTGTGTGTCTGGTGTACCAGAAACGTGTGAATACAAAGGTTCTGGCGAGAACATTTTTATGGAGAAAAAAAAAAAAAAAAAGCAAATATGTGTTAATTTTTAACGTGTTAAAATCTTTGTAATTAATTAATTGAAATTAACGCGTTAAAGTCCCTGTCCTCGCTATAATATGACAAAATGTGGAAAAGTGTAAGTCAGTGGTGTCCAAAGTCGGTCCTTCAGGGCCGGGATCCTGCATGTTTTAGTTCTCTCCCTGGTCCAACACAGCTGGATCAAATGATGGCTCGTTAGCAGGCCTCTGCAGAACATCGACATGCTGAGGAGGTGGCTACTACCACCAGGGAGAAACTAAAACATGCAGGATGCCGGTCTTTGACAACCGACTTTGATCTTTATAAGCAGTATGGTGTCTTTCTAATTTGGTTCTTCAGATATGACTAGAGCTATAAGCAAAGACTTAGATGATGTCTTAAAATTGTAAAAAAAAAAAAAAAAAAAAAAAAAATTAAGAGTGGGTCCCTGCCTAGTCGTGGTTCAGTATTTGCAGATTTTTCTGTGGAATGTAGCTCCAAATTATTTGCAGCAAATTCGCCTATTTGCAGATTTTTGCTAAAGTATTTGAAAGAAAATGTAGCTAGGGAAGCTTAATTACCCTAGGTGCAATGCTACAAAGCAGCCAATCCAAGAGGGCCACTCATTTTCCTTACTGCTGATTGGCTGTACCCCCAAATCAGAGATAAGGAAGATTTATTGATTTATTGTCTAATACATCAATCAGGAGAAAACTATGATTATTGGGTTGAATTTCAAACCAAATTGTGAATGAAATCTGTTACAGTTGTCTTAACTGAACAAGCAGTTCATGATGACTTTTCTCCTGTTGGTGATATCAGGACTTCTGCATGGAAAGATAGCTCTATTATTCACTTCTGCCTTAAAAAAGCTCCACACACTCACCCTTATTGCTGAAAATGAACCTGAGCAGCGCTCCGCTCACCGCCCACTGCCACAAGAATCTGTTGACTTGGCGAGAAAGCTCTCTGATGGATGACCGGAGCAGGCAGACGTCTGTATATGGGAGCAGCGAGTTATGTGCTGCACAGCCAAATAGTTGTGAAGGGGAGGCCTGACGGTCACGGTGCTTACGGCCCGCCACGCTGCCCGGTCCCATTACCAGGTACGCCTGCTGTAGATCCATCTGTGCGGTGCTGAAAGGCAGCACACGGACCATTAAAAAGGACAGGTGGCGTTCAAACCCACATCAAGATGCCACAAATCATCTCCACACGGTGATAAAGCAGAAAACTACAGCGTTGTTAGGTTACATCTACAGTGCTATGAGAAAGGATTTCTTCTCTTGTTACTTTTTGTCACAAAAAAATCAGCAAACAAATGTTTATATCAGACGAAGATAAGCTATGTAAATACAAAAAAAAAAAAAAATTAAACAATGATTTGATTTATTAAGGGAACAAATGTATCAAAAACAACCTGGCTCTATGGGTATAAAAGGTAATCGCTCCCTAAACTTAACTGGTTATTCCATCCGCAGTAGCAACAGCCTTCATCAAGTGTTTGCAATCAGTCATTTACATCAGTGTGGAGGAATTTTGACGCTCTTTTCTTTGCTGAGCTGACTTAATTCGGCCACATTGGAAAGTTTTGAACCATGAACTGCTTGTTTAATGTCATACCACAGCCATTCAGTTAGATTTAAGTGCAGACTTTGACTAGGCCACTTTCTTAAGCAATTCAGAGGTATACCTGCTGGTGTGCTGTGGATCACTTTCCTGCAGCAAAACCCAAGTGAACTTGAGCTGAAGGTCACAAACTGATTGTCAGACATTCTCCTTCTACATAATTTATGGTTTCATCAATTATAAGAAGTCATCTGACATCTATGTCCTGAAGCAGCAAAGCAGCCCCAAACCATCACTACCTCCACCATGTTTGACTGTTGGTGTGGTCCTTTTTCTGAAATACTGTGTTAGTTTTACCCCAGATGTAATGGGAGGCCTGCAGAGCTTTAGATGTGGTACTTGGTTCTTTTGTGACCTCCTTGATGAATCCTTGATCTGCTCTTGGAGTAATTTTGGTATGCCGGCTACACCTGGGAAGGTCTACCATTGTTTAGTGTTTTCTCCATTCATAGATAACAACTGACTGTAATTTGCTGAAATCCCAAAGCTTTAGACACAGCTTGGTAACCCTTTCCAGACTGATAGATGTCAATGACTGTTTTTAATCAGTTTGTGAATTTCTTTACATTAAGGTATGAAGTATTAAGATCTTAAATCCTACTTCATGTTGTCAGATGCGGTCTGTCTAATTATTTTCTTGATTCTGCAGGTCAGGGTATAATCAGGGTTGGGTATAGGTAGTTAATCTGAACCAAAAAATGGTGTTGATCCCAGTTAATTCACGATGTAATAAAGGGGGCAGTCATATTTTCAAATAAATTGATGAATAAAATTGTGATTTGAAAACTGCTTTTTGTATTTTCTCAGGTTGCCTTGGTCTGATACAAAATTCCGTTTTGAAGATCTGAAACATTAAAGTGTAAAATCTGTAACGGGGCAAATCTTTCCCTGCAGCGTTAAATTTATTGTTGAACCACTTATTAATCATGTTCTTTGTGGTATTTTCACTGTAAAGGAATGAGCTCCCTCTCTTTACAATCTTGCTTTGTTGGATTGATTGCTCCCTTTAATCCCCACACCTTGCTTCTTTTGTTTTTCAGATATTTTGTTATGCCTGAAACGACGTTATGTTATCGTGCAGTCTTCAACTTTAAAGTTGATCATGCTCATGTCTGTAGAGTTTAATATTATTGCTCCTGTTTTTTTTTGTTTTTTTTTGTTTTTTTTTTGGCCTGGCAACATTCTGTTCTAGCAGTGTGAGATTGTGTTGCTACACAGGTTTACACACCTCCTGCAGGGCAGATGACCTCTGATTTGCTCTCAGACTGTTCATCAACCCAACGTTAGCTGGGATGCATCTAGCATTAATAATAACTTACAAAACTCCTGCGATGGGCCTAATCCGATACTCTGGCTGTATTCTATGATGGCTGCTGACTGGATTGGTGGAAGGGAGGACAGGCTCTCTGTGGAGGAGAGGAAATAAGGATTATTCGTTCCAGATCCACAGATTTGAATTCATGGCTCGACTCCCCCTGCTAAGATTGCTGCTACCTTTACTTCAGACAGTTTAAGGTACCCTCATTGAATGAATTCATTGCTTCAATCTGAAGTTTCAGACTGACATTTAGGAGTAATTGTGATAAAGCAAATCTACATATTGCAGTTGCTTTGTCGAAACTGAGGGAGTTAGAAATTTCTGATGGCCTTACTCATAAGGGCAGCTGTGTGAAAAGGAGAGATTCACTGATCAGATTTTTGTGACAGATTTTTAATTACAGATTCTGAAATATCTAACCTGCAGGTACCGATTTATTTATTTATTTATTTTAATTTTCGGTATTAGTGGCCTTTATTTGGATAGTAATCCAGCAGGAAGGGAGCAGAGAGAATGGGACAAAGGCATGCGGCAAAGGTACTGAGGACGGAAGTCGAACTTGGGACAGCCATATAAAGGTCTGTAGCCTCTGTACACGGGAGCGCCCATTCTAACCACTGCGCCACACAACGCTCCCCAGATACCGATTTTTACCTGATAACCAAATACAATTTTTTTTCTGCTTGCTACATACATTAAAAAAATTTCTCAAAGACAGGCCAAACTGTGTCTTCCTGCATCAATAAAATTCTGCAAATACATCACAAAATTCAAGATTAAATAAAACCCTACTAAAAAGCATATTTTATTTACTTTTTTAACAAGATACAATGTATTCATTAAGGTTTCTCTTTTTTATGCACATCTCAGAATCTGGAAGTTAGCCTCAAGGTATGTTTCTTTTTTAGATCATTTCATAATATAAAATGTTTAATTTAATATTTTAGATAAAAGATTTACTGTTATGCATTAGATTGTTTAGTCATTCAACCATTTAGGAACTATTTGAAAGCCTTGGGAAGTCTTCCTGTGGTGATTGATCATTAATATTTATATTAGGAACTGAGGCAACGTCACACCATGTTTTCAAGAAAGCGGATGCTGTTACACAGCTCTGCAGTTAAACAGGATGTCACCTCACTGTTTAGCATCTTAGCAATTAGCTTGACTAGCATGACTGTAGAAAATACAGTTTCCTTTTACTAGAAGTGTCTCACAGTAAGCTAGTGCTTCCTCTAGCTTCATTTTTAAATATCTCATGGATACTGAAAACAGCTAACTGAGACTTCATCCCTCTGTAACAACATCCACGTTAAGAGTGGTGTTGTCAGCACAATCTGTTAGCTATCAAACTTGTTTTCATAACTATTAAATAAAAAACCTTTGCATTTTTGGTTTCTGACTGGCCAATGACCAATCAGGGCCGCTCGAACATAAAATTGTCCGATCCCGCTCACCAGCCAACTTCTCTGTTCGTTGCTTGTGAAAACTAGACAGGCATTATCTGGCTGCTGGTATCTAATGAGCTGCATAAAGAGCTAAAACAAAGTTTCCAGGCATGAGGGTTTAAATCGTTTGATAAACTGATATCACTGCCAGTCACGTTGGTTTACTCCACTGAGTTCATTACACAGATGAATGCATCAGTGTTGTATAACATCTGTCCTTCCAAGTTGCTGTAAAAGAGTGAAGGGTTGCCAAACTCTATTAAAAGGTTATTCCTTCTGGGAGAAGCCTCCTCTTCATGTAAAATTTGTGTTGATATTAATTTTTAAAGCTCAATAAACTCTTCAGACATGTGGTCTAAGGTGGGACTTCATGTCAGAGCAAAGATAGGAATGTTGCTTGTAAAAGTGCCACCTCATGGCCCTTGTAACTGGAGGAAAATAGATGGCCCTAACCATGGTGCCCTAAAGGCCTTGTGAGGGCTGCGTGTCTCCCAGCAGGACAGAATCTCAAAGACTTTTTTCTTTTTCCTCCCAGCCTCGGCGGCTTCTATCTGCTGGCAGTTAGTCGGCATGATTAAAGGAATTCAATTTCCATCTGTTGCGTGGTGGTATCTGCTTCCAGACACAAGTGGCCCTGTGATGAGCTCTGGGAGAGCGGAGACATGCTGTCGAATGCTGAAAGAAAGGGGATGCGTGTGGCCGTTGTCGAGGTGTTTGCAGAGCTGATGCAAGACTTTTAAGCATTCATTTCCTGGCTCAGCTTCGTTGCTGTCAGGCCTGAATTTGATGTTGATTGTCATGCTAGACGCTTGCAGCCCACCCACACACGCCACTGCTCGGGGACCTGGAGATCGAGTCAGGAATTTGCTCTTGAAAGGACATCGGTTGGGCATTATCAGTCTGTTCTCAGGCGCACACAGCAGAGACATTGATTGCAGCTCAGTTCCCTGCCGGACATTGTTCATCTTGTTGCTGATACTGTATCAGACACTGCTGCAGATGTGGATGTCAAACTTCCTTTTTTAACACCCACAGATTTGTAGGTTTTGTGCCAACTGGCACAAAAAAAGCAGTTTGAATACTCAGCTGGACCATGACTTATCTCTTCTTTCAAAGTCTTTTCCTTCAAGACATCTGAACCCTATTTTTCCTCATCCTTTCTTGTTATTTTGCTTTTTACACAGCTCTCGGGTTGCCTTTGAACTCTCACTGAAACTCTTTATATCTGTTTTTAGCTCTCCTAAGGACTATAAAGGATGCACGAGTCATTTGTTCTCCCTCTGCACCCATAGCTACCATAAGCAGCTGGTGGTGTCTGCTGCCGGCACCTCTCTGAAACATGCCATTTTGAGCAGCTAATGGAGAAGAGCTCACTGAGGAGATGGGCGTAGGTTCCTAGGATGGATTTGTTGTGGGAGGTTGGACGGCATAGTGCTAATGGTCAGACAGGGCTTTGGGCGTATTGTTAGAAGCAGGCTTTGATTGGGGCCAGGGATTTATGGCCCCTGGTGTGCACTTTGTCTGACAGAAAATGTGTTTCTGCAAAGTGGCAACCAGAGCCGGCTCTGCCATTCGCTGCTGTCACAGGATGACAGACAGGCTAATCGGGGTGTTATGGACGGTTTCACACTCTCGGTGTAATTGGAGGCTGTTCCAGCAGAGCAAAGCACTCCAGTACCCCCATCACCCCACCTCGATTGCCTCATTCTGATTCTTCCTTCTTCTGCTCCTCACAAAGGCAACCTGTCACCCCACATTTTTCTCTTTTCCCTCCACATTTTAAAAGAGGTGCAAAAATATAGACTGTGATGCTTCAGGATAAAACCGAACAAATCTGAACCAAACTGTAAGTGGTGTGTCAACTTCTAGACCCAAGCAGAAAAGTCGCTGTTACCTGGACAACTCCCCAAAGACAACGTACTCTCTAAGCCTTTTACTCTGACTGTAATTGTACCTATGAGGGGAACACTAGGAGATGTGACAGCCAGCTGGCAGGTGGTAAATGAGTCATGATCACATTGTAATTTCTTTGGGAAATACAGGCTCAACAGAAGCCATCCCTTATGCTCATTCCTTAGTGCTTTCTGTGCTCTTACATTCTAATTTTATTGTAGTTTAGAGAAACTATGTCATCTTGGCTAGCTAATCATTGCACATTTCTTCACTAATGGTTTCCCATGTTGACTTCTGTGAAGAAGGAGGTTAAGCAAACCCTGTTGACTATACATATCCATCACACTATTGCATATCCACCTTGCATTTCAGTCACGCTGCCTTAAGTAAATACCACTCCTGCATCGACCTTCATACACATCAGATACAGTATATTAGGATTTCATCACAAGCCCAGCCTAGCTGCCAGAGATTTCTTGTAAACATCAAAAAATACACAAGTGGCACTGCTACAAATTTAAGTTTGTCTGAAATGAAGCTACAATGCCCTAAATATAACTTTACTGTGTCTGCACTGATGAAAATTAAACCCTCTTGAAATGCGTACCAGCTGAGGGTTAGCTCAACCTACTTCTTGATTAATTCAGCAAATAAATATTTAACCACTTGAATCTTCTTATCAGTGGTAATAAGTAACACCAACTTACAAAGGTAGATTGTAGATAGTAAAAATCAGGTAAGAAACTTTAAACCTTAAGGAAAAAGAATTGATGGCTGATAGTGAAACCTAATTGAATCCATCCATCCATCCATCCATCTATCCATCCATTCATCCATCCATTATCTATACCTGCTTATCAGGTGCCTATCTCCAGTGGCCATTGGGCAAGAGAGGCTGTACACATTGAACATACCTGAGGGCAATTTAGATGAACCTGTTAACATAATGGTCATGCTTTTGAGCAGTGGAAAAAAGCCGGATTACCCGGAGAGAACACACGTGCACAAGAAAAAACATGCGAAGTCCAAAAAGACCCCAGGCTGGGATTTAAGCTCAGGAGCTTCTTGCTGCAATGCAACAGTCTTACCAACTGTGTGACCGTACAGCGGTATCCCTCATTGTAATTGCTTAAATGTGTCAAACATCTGAAACATTGGTTAGGTATGTGACAGTAAAGGCCCCCACGTACTCAGGGGTACTTCACTCCGTGGAGATTCATACATGCTCGAAGCGGACTAAAATCAGACATCCACCGGATATGTCTGTGCAAACGTAAATTTTTATGACCGCGTACACATACTTGGTGTCGCACAGTAAACTGCAGGACACAGTGTTCACATCAAACTATTTTGTATGCAACACTGTGCTAATAAGGTCAAGAGTTGCAAGGCCGCGCAGCAGCTAGACTGCCACTCTGTGCAGCACTGACAGGTGTGCGGTAGCTGCCCTGGTGGAGAAGAAATGGACCCAGGCTCATCCAGCTCATCAAACTTGCTCGTATTCATTCGAATTGTGGGAAATGAAGCAATTTGTCACAAGACATCTGTACACTCAACTATGAAATCTCAACCATCTGTGGACAGTGGGAGCAGAGACCACGCGGCTCAGAATACACACAGTACACCTGTGTAAGTTTGAGCCTTAATACTGATTCAGCGTAGAATTGTAGGATGTTGATTTGAAGCATAGAAGCAATGTCAGCACTGTGGTTGTTTTTTCATGGTGTTGAAAGTATAGGGAAATATGTAATATTTTCAAATATTAATTTTGAGCTCTAACAGCAATATTAACATTGGATATCGATATCAGTGCACCCGTTCTCTATTTTGATTTAACTCACATGCACCCAGTGGGCTCAGTGGTGATAGAAGAAGGTGAAAACATCCATCCAAGTAAAACAGCCTTAACTCCTCTCTACTGCTTGGTGTTGGTACAATTATGATGGCCTGTTTTTGCAGCATGTTGTCAATAATGGTATAATTGCTGAAAAAATGTATTGTTAATTATATCTTCATTTCAAAGATGAAAACCCTAAATTTACTCTTCCCTTCCCATTATAACACTGATTTAAAAGATTAATGTTTTGAAATGTTTCTGTATCAGTGGAGCACAAACTCTCAGCTAAAGTCACCACAGAGAAAATAAATGTTATGGTCAAATACGGTACAATCAAATGCAATTAATCTATAATCCAACTCAGATCTGTTCAGTTCATTTCAGTATAAATCAATTAAACAGTCTAACTGATCCAATTACAGCCTTGACCTACATCTACTGTAAATGTAAAAGGAGCTGAGATGAGCTGTTCCCAGAGTTGATGCTGCACAGGGAGATGAGCTAAAATACACCCAAGCTCCTGTGGATCTAAGGATATAGTGGGATTATGACTAATCCTCAAATCATAGGTTTTCATATTTCACCAATTATAGATGCACTATGTGCCCATTTTCCACAATACAAAACAGTGTAATGGTTTTGTTCTATTTACTCACTGAGGTTCTTTTTTGTAAGGTTATTATGACATTTGATGTTCTCAATTTAAAGCTGCTAATGGGCATGTTGCTGGTATCAAGGTGCACCAAGAACAGTCTTGCTTTTCAGTCCATACTATTTTGCTCCATGTCTCTCTAGTGCTGTCACTGTTTGTTTTGACTAATTTTTTCCACAATGGAGCTTCTTGGAGGCTTCTTCCAGATGGCTTGGCCTATCTTAAGTCATCCAATTCTTCCAACATCATGATCACGAAAGATTGCACTTGGATACAATTGGTTGAATGTTACATTTCAGGTGCTATGCATATTGATACTATTTTTTTTTGGGCTGCAAGAACAGAATGATGTTAGTCTGTTTTTTGCTCGGGAGTTCTTACATCTTGTTCTTGACACATCATCCAGCCAGAACTTTTTTCTTATTTGATGTCTGACAACTGGTATATATAAATGCTGCTGTGGGAGAGGCCTTTCAGGACATCCTGAAGGTTCTGCCTTTGAGTTCTTGTGAACTTGTAATGACAATAGTATAGTTTGGACCCAGAATGAAAACCACAACCCAGGAAAGTTTAAATAAATTATATTCATAATTATCTGAATGTGCAAGATGGACAGCAGTGGTGTCCTTGGCATGGTCTTCTAGTTAAAGAGATAGTTTGATGAGTTACGGGCAGAGAAAAGTATTACATAATAGCATGAAGTGAAGAGTTACCTGACAGGTGGTTTTCAGGGCGATCCTCTTTGGAGATTCAGACCTAGATAGACTTGAATCTTCTGTGGGGTAGCGGTAGAGAAATGGCGAGTGTCCTTTTACTGGGGATTCTTTCACCCACAACACTGTATAGAGGGGAATCCTCTGTGCACTGGAAACCGGGGACAATGACATCACGGAGTGTGGAAACTCCGGTAGGTGAGTAGGATTACACACACTAATCCAAAGATCAGAGCTCACCATGGAAAAGGCAGAGGTTTCAATATCCACAATCCAATAATCAAAGGTCCGGGAATCAGTCCAGCTCAGCAACAGGGCAGGCAGAACAGAACCACAATCCGTGAGGCAGTAATCAGGATCCAGGTACATGAAGCAAGGTTCAGAGTAAGAATCAGCGTAACTCACAGTGCTGGCAGGGGGCAGGCAAAGGCAAGGGTCAGGAGGCAGAAAACAGGCCAGTTACATGATCAGGGACGTGGCCATGAAAGCGCTCAAAGGCTGCAATATGGATGACTGAAGATCATGACATAAGTATGAATGTCCTTGCAGGAACTATTTGTTACTTTCAATTTCTTTATTCTTATGAGTATGCATTGGCCTTAACTGTCTTTAGTGTTCAACCATGACCTATATTTTTAGTGGCTGAGAAGGTAAGGCTCACTGAAGACTGTGGGCATTGACCTTAAAGGGATAGTTTAGATTTTATTAAGTGAACTTCTGTGAAGTCAGTAATAATACTTCTCTTACCAGTAGTAGAACGATCTTTTTACCATGAGTAATTCAGAAATCAGATAAATCCTCTGATTATGGGATAGTTCTACAGTTAGTCAGATGTCAGTCTGCTTTAGCCAGCATTGACAATTTAAATCAAATTAAAATTAAAAGGTTCACATTGGTGAGAAATAATACATTAGCATTCATAACAGTCTCTCTTGTTACTTTTGGTGTTGTTTCATCCAGCCTGATGGTGTCCTTGTTTATATGTAAAATTGGGTTTGTTGAGCTTGCCAGATGTATTAATCCACCAGATCAGCTGCGACTCTCCAGTCTGCTCCAACTCTGTCAAAAATGGTGTTAACTTTTGGATGTGCATCACCTGGGCAGCAGCATCAATGATGGTGTCCTACTGTGCTGTTCAGGTCTTGTTGTTTGAAAATTATCTCGACAGACTCAAAATCAGCTTATTCAGTTAAATCGGCTGATGAGGGAGACTGATTCAGCATACAATTGTCTTGCTCATTGGCCTTCCTACACCCTCAGGGGATTTACTTAATTTTCCATCAAGCTCGCTTTAATGAGACATATTTCTATTACAGGTAAGGGAGATATCACAAGGGGTGTAACAAGATCTCATTGTACAAGATCTTGCGACATTAAAACATCCCAATATTTCTTGTTGAGTTGACTGATGAAGTTGTAATAGAAGATCCCCCAAATACTGCAGAGCATGCCTAGTTGAAGCACTTTCCTAGGGTTTGAAGAGATGAGAAGAAATATAAAAAAGAAAGACATCAGTTTGTTGAGATTGAAGCAAAAATCCATAAAAATGCAGAATAAAGGCCTTTCTGAAGCAATTTGATCTTTGAAGTTTTCTTGAAAGTAATATTTAGGCCTTGTAAACACATAGCCAGGTCTTTATAAAAACGAATATTCCATCACATCGTTTAAAAAAATAATACCGTACACACGAGATTGACTTAAGAAAAGTTTTCATCAACATGAACCAACACAAACATGCCCCTGAGCGCTATTTTAACATGCCAAACACATAGGGGGCAGTGTAGCACAAAGTTGCAACCAATCAGATTGCTTCAAAACAACCATGACATTCTGTTAGGAAACTAAACACGGCACCAGGAGGTTTATTTGTGTGGACAGATATATAGGTTGAACTACCTTTTTAAATAGTGTATTAGAATACAAAGTTATTAAAACGCAGGACGATGTCGATTTGGAATCATGTCAAAGCAAGTACATGGATATATTGACATGTTATTTGTCACAGACTGTAATGCACGAGACTCTAAATCTCTGTTTTCCCATCTACATACGCAAACAGTTTTCTCAAATCTCCACTTTGGCCGGAGTTTTTTATAAATAATCATTTTCATCCTGTGAATGAAAGGCCAAAACGGAAAAAAAAAAATGGATTTGTTTTCCCAGCTAGCTAGCTACATGTGGACTAGGCCTAAATCTCATCTCATTCTCGTGAACTCAATATTGTGACTCATCTCGTCTGGTGTGTTTTAGGCATCATTACATCCATAAATAGCACCAATAGAATGCTTACTGAACCTCAATTCAAAAACTCTGAACTAACCCTTTAAATAGAGGGACCGCTTTTTAAAAAAATAAAATAAAATAACCGACCTCACTGATCAAATTCCATTAATTTGAATATGTGCCTTTTAATAAATAACTTAGTAACACAGAATTATCAGCATGCAGGTTCATGACTGTAGGCTCTGTTGGTGTTCTGTTACTCTACTACACCTGCTAGTAAATGATTTGCTTTGTAGAAATATAAGTTCTTCCAGAAACAATAATTTATCTTGTTGATGCTGGACTATCATCAACTTTTGATGAGTGTTTTATGTTTTATTATTTTAGCAGCAGTGGAAATACTTATTGCCTTTCAGATTTAAATAAAAGCAATTAGATCATGTTGCATATTTTTGTACCTGATGTAAAGACTTTTGTAAAGATTTTTTTATTTGCACCTCAACCTATTTTAGCAACTGGTGTGGTTTACTGTTAGCTGTAGTTTGTGTAGTTAAATCCTGTGAGTTCTGATGGTTTGTGACGCTTGTTGTTGCAAACATGTGATGGCAGCCATTATTTTCCTCACTCTGTCTCCATTGCAGAAGGAGCAGGGTTTTCCTTTTTCTGCTTTTTCTCCCCATCACTCATCACACCTCCAGCTCAAACATCAGGTGGCTAATAAAGCTCCATTATCACCACAACTCATAATGACTGCGCTCTCACTCGGCTCCTCCTCAATCAATTGTTGTAAACATTTCTATATGCTTTCACCGTCTCCTATGTGGTATTCCTACATGCCACTTGTGTTTTACTGTACCCGTCGGTCGAGCGGCTGAGAGGACAATAATGTTTGCAGGAAGCAAGCTGCTGTCAAGGGAGAAGGAGGCGATTGTACTGAAAGGGGTGATTTCATTTTCATTGGGACATAGGAAAATTTAAATCCCTCGCTGGTGGAAATCATAAACTTCTACAAAGAAGGGAAAAAAAAGAGGACAGCAAGCCTGCAGCACTTTTACAACCAGTTATACCAGACAAGAAACGGAGAAGCGAGGAGGAATAAGGTTTCCTTTTGTCGCTTATCTTCCTTTTTCTCCAGCTTTGCTGTGCCCAATGTTACTAGAAAGCTGGCTTTACAGAACCATCGCTTTGTTCACCAGCTTCCTGTCAAAACCCAGTGTCTTTAAGGATGGGCTGTTGCTTTTTTTCCTCTTACTATGTTCCCTCCTGGCAAGTATCCATACCTTGAACCCTTTCACTTTTTACTTCAGTATATTTTAAGAGGATTATATGTGACAAACCAACAAAAAGTTGTTCATAATTGAGCAGTGGAAGGAAAAGGATCCATGATTTTCAAACTGTTTGAAAATAAAATAATACATTTTCAGCTGGTGTGATTTGTTTTCACACTGCCCTGTGTCAAACAAACCACACCCTTTGAAAAACCTGTTCAACCCCTAGCTGCACCAAGAACCACTGAAGAGAACGATACAAAAACCTCTGAAGAAGACACTGAGCGCAACTTCCTTCTTCACAAAATGTAAGCAAAAATGGAGAGGCCTGAAATTTTAGTGGTTGGAGGATTCCTCTTTTGTCATTGGCAAAAGACCACAAGTCATTTCAAGTTCATTTGTATAGCACATTTCAGCAACAAGGCAGTCCAAAGTGCTTTACATCATAAAAACATCACCAATTATGGAACGAGCAATAAACATTACATTTTGACAAATGCCATCATCAAAATCATTAAGCAAATACAAAACAAATATACTGATCAATGTTCCACTTACTACTAATCAAAGGCAGCTCTAAACAGGTGGGTTTTTAGCCTTGATTTAAAGGAACTCAGTGTTTCAGCTGTTTTGCATTTTTCTGGAAATTTGTTCCAGATTTGTGGTGCATAGAAACTGAATGTTGCTTCTCCATGCTGACTGTAGATCGTTCCTCTTTAGGTCCAAAGATAATAACTTCAGTTTTGTTTCTGTTCAGCTGAAGAAAATCATGGCACATCCACGCATTGATTTGTTCGAAGCATCTGTTCACTGGATGGGTTCAGAGTCACCTGGTGACACTGTAATGTAGAGTGATGTGTCATCTGCATAGTTATGGTAACTAATCTTATTTCTTATTTCTTATTATAATGTGGGAGCATGTAGATATTAAATAGGAGAGGTCTCAGGATTGAGTCTTGGTGTACTCCACATGTGACTTCTGTCCTCTCCGATGAGAAGTTGCTTATTAACACAAAGAAGTCCCCGTTCTTTAGGTAGGATTTGAACCAATTGAGTACTGCACCAGAGAGTCTGACCCAGCTCTCCAGTTGCTTCAACAATAATAAAATAGACATGCGGGTTTGTTTTGTTTGTATTTACCCAGAATGCCCTGCACTGTAATCTGCTTCCTACATTTGGATATGGTCTCCAGTCCTCTTGGTGTTCACATATACAGTCGAACTGCACCAGAGTTCGCCTTTTTGGTCCACATCAGAGTTCAATTGCATATTCACACCTCCCCAAACGAACCAGAATTTCTAGGCAAACAGAATAGAGTTTGACTAAAGCGGACTAAACAGGGCTGGTGTGAATGCACCCTAACTATAAATCCAATCTGTGAAGGCCTCAGAAGAATGTCAGAGAACAAAAACACCATGAAGACCAAGGAAGACAGCAGAAAGGTCAGGGAGAAAGTTGTGGAGACGATTGGTTAGGTTCTAAACCAATATCCCAAGCTTTAAACCTCAAGCTTCAATTCGACTGAGCTTGAGCTATTTTGCAAGGACAAATGGGGGGAAAAATGCAAAGCTGGTAAAACCTCAACATCTGTAATCACGGTGAAGCGGGATCTACAGAATAATGAACAAGGAGTTTGGAAAAAAAAGCATGTTGTACTTTGCGTAATTTTCTTTTAAAAATGTTGAAAACCATCAGTCATTTTCATCCACCAGCACTAGTAGTACTGGACTGCTCTATGTGGTCAACAAAATGTGGAAAAGCCAAAGAAGCATGAATGCTTTTCCAAGGCACTATGAGATTCCACTTTTTATCAGGACGTGTGCTTCTTTTTTCTTTTCATTTCCTCCTCTCATTTCCCTCCTTATGCCTGTATCTTTTCTCCTCTCTTCCAAACAATATTGGCGGCGTCATCAAACTGCCTGGCTTCCACTTCACAGTTTATTAGACAGAATACAGATAAGAACATGACAAACAGCTGCGTTGCGTACTTGTCTGTGTGTTTGCACAGCACCTTATTAACGACTTATCTGGGTTACTGAATATTCAGCTCCCCGTGCTGAGCCTGGCCCCCCGCTGAGTACAGATCACTAGATTTGTGAGTCGACATCTCCGTGGTTTCTTCCTCTGCTTTGCTGAGACGGTAAAGCAGCTCACCAGAATGATTAATCAGGTTCTTCTTTTCTTAGACTCGTGGCTGTGTTCTTCCCGTCAAGACTCCATCAGTCCAACACAATGGATTACATTACTGCTGGTTTGGGGCTTTGTTAAACAGATTAGGCGTCAGTGAGCTCTTTTATATTGGTGTGCACAAGCTACTGAGAGCTTACAGACTTGTACTCTTACTATTTTAGGTCAGCTCTTTCTCAGTGTTTTCTAAAATCGAATAGAAACAGCTTGAACCTTAATGCAACAGATTTTTCTTGCTTGACTGCTTTTATTCAGGAAATTGAAGTAATGCCTGGTTCACAGGGTAAGATTTTAAAATTGTGGGATGCTTTTCAGAACCTTAGAGACCACACACATGATGATAAAAAAAATCATAGGTATAACAGGTTTGGTCGTACAGTCTGTGGTGTTGAGTCACACGGCAAAGGCAACACACTATACATGAACAGATTTCACTCACGAACATTCAGATGTCAGATGGGAAATCTTGCAAAACCCTTTCTAGATCCAGCGTGAGTTCAGAGTAAATAAACTGGGCAGACTGGAAAGAAGCAATGGCTATAGTTTGTGGACTAGTTTTAACAGAGAAAAAACAATAGAAAAAAACATCTCCAACGTCAACTGGACTTTCTGGTCTGCTATGACAGTTTTTTTGTCTTCTCTGTGTATTTTGGGTTCCCCTCTGTGTTTCTGTCTCCTCACTTTCTCTTTCTACACCCGAAAATACCAGCAGTTTCCTGGCAGTGGTCTCGTGTAAACTTAGCCTAAGATTATCTTTAGAGCCATCATCATAATTATAGCGTCCTTAAGATTGTCAGAAGGGACAGATTTGGTCAAATATTTGCATAATTTCTTTGCCGTATGAAACAGGCTTAAAACTGTGCTTTTTTTCAGTTACTGGCATAAAATTAATTGAGCAGTTGATCACCTGGAAAGAAAGGTCCATCTTGGACCAGATCTGACTTGCATATTTTTCTGTGGAACAAAACTCCAAATTCATGGAAATTTCGCCTGTTCTCAGATTTATTCCTTGAGCGTATCTAAAATATTTGAAAGAAAATTTAGCTTGGGAAGCTAAAATATCAATGTGAAATGCAACTGGACACAATGTTGACTAGTGTTTGCCAAGCAGCCAATCCAGGAGTGCCATTCATTTTCTTTGGTGCTTATTAGCAGTACCTTCAAGAGTGTGGATGTTAGCTTCTGCAGTAGTGTGAAGATGGTTTCTACTGTGCGTATTAAAGCATATGAAGGGATATTTGGTGTTTTAACTATTCAGGTAGGCAGTTATAAACGTTTAAAGAGGGGGGTCTCAAGTATTTGAGGATTCCATCTTTTCGTGGACGCTTGTAGTCCACTAATACTGGGGGTCCACCATACTGCAAAATGGAGGGAAAATCATACATTTTTTTCATTTCTTTATTCAAATAAAGCTGTGTACATTCTAACACATGAATATTCTGTGATGTAAATCACTACGTTGTAGCTCAGACTGTATGTTTAGGTTCATTATACTGCAGAAAGGTGAACCATCATTTCGTTGTTAAGCTTTACATAACAGCTTTTCTTCCAGAATTTTCCTCTATTTTTGCTCTGACCCGCTTCCTTGTCCCTGCTGAAGAAAAGTATCCCCTTAGCACAATGCTGCCAGCACCATGTGTGAACGGTAGGGGGATATGGTGTTCAGGGTGACATGCAGTGTTACACACAGTATTTTGCCTCTCGGCAACAATTTTAATTTCATTTTACCTAACCAGAGCACCTTGTTCCCCATGAGTATGAGTCATGAAATTTTGGTTGCTTGCTTTAAACAAAAGCTTTTGTCTTTCCACTGTTTTGATAAAGGCCAGATTTGTGGATCATCATAGTGGCATAGTAAAAGTAATGCTATGTTATTGCATTTTAGGCAATAAAATATTTATGTTCTTATTTAGAAAAGGAATTGAATTATTTGTTTAGTTGCATCTTTTAACATATTTCTAATATTGTATAAAAAAGGTTTAAGAGGTTAAATGAAAAAGCTTGAGAATGTGCCCATTTTTTATCCGACTAATCAATTAATCGTCAGAAAAATCAATAGAATAATCGATTACTAAAGTAATCGTTAGGTACAGCCAAAATTTATAGAAGTCAAAATCTGACCCTTTTAGAGATTGTATCTGTGTTTTCATAATCTGACATATTATGAGCATGGTTTCTTTCTTTTGTCTGTCATCTCTCCTGTGGAACTTCTGCTTGATGCCTGTGTGCAGACAAGAAATGCAAGAGCAGTTAATTGGCTGAGCATGATAGCATGAACAAGAAGATTGTCCTACCCTGTGAATGTCCCAAGAGAGCTGTTTGTTATTGTTGCAACTTTGCCAGACACCAGACCCTTGTGCAGATCTGTAACCTGTCGCCAAATAAACACAACTCCCTGTATAAAACAACTGAGAGCAGCTGATCATAGTTTGATTTCTCCACATTCTTCCTCCAAAACACCCAGTGATCAGCAGACCAGGGATCAGCAACCTTTTTAATTCATACAGCCACTTTTGACACAAATTAAAATTTGTCGAGAGCCACAAAAAAATTAGATTTTATGAATATGAACTAAATGAAATGTTTAATTTCTGCTGGTGGTGGTTAGAGCCCGGTGGCACCGATTGTAGCTATGGCAACCACGGTTCTGGAAGCCTGCCCCAGGGCAGCTGTGGCTACAGTGTAGTTTACCACAATCAGTGGATGAATGTGTGTATAAATGGGTGAATGACCAAATGTAGTGTAAAGAGCTTTGGAGTCCTCTGACTTTTAGAACAAAATGAATCGTCTAGCTTTGACAAGGAAAAAAAACATGTTGTAGAATAGGGCCAGCTGAATGAGCTCGTCCCGTAAATATGGAAAATGAAGAAAGATATGTATCCAAATTAAAAATATAAAATGCACAGTTTGAAGCTAAAAAAATTACTTTTAAAAGCCTTGTACAATTTTTCGCCTTCTGTTGTAGATACTAAAATATTCAGATAATATATAAAAACAAACAGAAAAACTGCGAAAACTGTCTGCTCTTTTTGGCTTTATAATGAGGAACTAGGATCGGGGCTTTAACACGTTCAATTTTGATTAATTAATTCCATAGATTTTAAGGTGTTAAAAACTGTAATGCCCTTAATCACATTTTTTTCCATACAAAAGACCAGAACCGGAACCTTCGTATTTGCCTGTAAATCTGACGCATAAGCGACATCCACAAAACAGCAACGGATGATGAAGCCACTTCTCTTGGCCCACTGGGAGTTAATGTTTTGCTTCAAAATCACCGAAGCTATTCAAGCCTAAAATAGCATCTCAATGCAAAACATGTTGCAGCAAAAAAAAAAAAAAAAAAAAAAAAAAAAAAAGTTGCAGCTGCACAGACATCCTCAATGCTAATGTCAGCGTCCACAGTTCACATTTCTAAAGAAGAATGTTTTCAAAGAAGTTACATGTACGATCAAGGATCAAGGAATTTTATTTGCCATTATATTCCTACAACGAAAATCTTTTGGTACTGAAAGAATGATCAAGGGTTCCTGAAACACTTGAAAGCTGAATGGGTCTAATTGCACTTTGCATCATTCTGATGGTTGAATAACCTAAATAACAGATTAAAAACAATAAGTATGTTTGTTATTGAGCTCATATGTCTATTTATTCAATAATTAAGCAAAAAAAAGGATTTTGAATTGAAAATGTTTATTTTGTTGATATAGGGTTTCTGATTAAAATGCAATTAATATCAGTTAATTAATTGCATATATTTTAAGGTGTTAAAAATGTTATAATTTTTTTTTTTTTTTTTTTTTTAAACATTCAAAAGTCCAGAGCTGGAACCTTTTTGTATTTGCGTGTTTAATTAATTTTGATTAATTAACTCGATTAGAAATTTTAATTGAGTCCCACCATTACTAAAACATTTCTTAGATGTTTTTTTTACACGTTGCCAACACCTGCTCCAGAACAGCAAACAGCCGAAACTCCTGCTTTTGTAGACCTGCTCACATTTGCTGATGATCAAATGCTGTTGATTAGCAAAACCTGATATTTTTACCCTTAAATCAAAGGGACCAGTTAATTTTTCCATTTTGGCTTAATTTCTGCTTAAAAAACAGACACTGCAACACCCTTTGTATGTTTTTGTATGGTTGAGCTGAGATTTAAATAATTTTAGAAGCTGATAAAGACCAGAGCCCTACATTTGACAGAGACACCTTTTTTTTTTTCTCCCCCCCCCCCCCCGGCTGTTTCTGTCTTAGACGGAGTAAAGTACAGAAACCTTGAATCAAACATGGATAAATAGCTGGACTGTGGATGGACAGAAAGATTTGTGTGAGCTGTTCAGACTGACAGAAGTATGATTTCAAAAGTAAAGGGAGATTATTTCCGTGGAAAACAGAAGTGAGATACGTTCACATTCTCAACTGACCTCAGACATGCGCAAGATTTGTCGCAAATATGATAGGCAAACTTATGTTTCCAGACTTTTAATGATCTAATGATAAATCCAGTACATCAGCATTAGTGGACACATGAAGGTGTGATGAGATGGAGGAGCCACTCAGATAGAGCTGCAGAGACAAAATGATAAATATTTTTGGGTCTTTTTAGCAGAAGTGCTCTGTGTAACGCTCTTGTCACTTTGTGAAACAGATTTTCCTCCCATCCCTCCCACTCAACATTAGACCCATGAATAGCTGTTGTCTGCTGAGCTTTCCCTGGACTCTCGTATATGCATTATTAATTATTTGTTACGGGGCAAACGGATGGGAAAAGAGGAAAGAATGAGTATCTCATTTGTATCTTTGCAATCCGATCAGCACTGTTAGGATGAGGTTTGTTGTCACATTTGGAAATAAATCCTTGGAGGAAAACCAGAGTGCTCTATTTTAGTTCAAATCTACTCTATATGCCTTCCTCTATTTCATGCTCTTTCATCTTCATTCATCTGTTGATCTGACTGTAGTATTTCTCATGTTTTTGCTGAAGGCGTTTAGCAGTGACAGCCGTTCCTGCTGGGACTGCTTTTCTCTCTACAAAAGACATTTATTAGCTCTTCCTCAATCATTGTTCACATATTTTCTTTTTGCTGTCAGCCAGAGAAAACGTGGCCAGTAGCCTCTGCTTAGTCATCGGCGATCTGTGCCAACACGAGAGCAGTTCTAGCCAACCCACTGTACAACTTGTCAGACCTGCCATTTCTTTACAAAGCAGAGGAATGTTAGATCTGGCGGATGTGCCAGTTCATCCATAATCCTCATCATGTGGTGGCTGTTTCAACTGAATCAGGCTGAACACGGGGTTCTCTACTTTTTCTGTTCTTGCAGACGTTATTGGCTTTACAGAACCATGCAATCAGATAGAAGACATGTTGGAAGAAAAAGTGGCAACTTAAACCATGATGATTATCTCTTCAATCTACAGGAAACTACATTGCTGTCATAGGAGTAAAAACATTGCATGTAAGCTGTGTAATGTTGAGTCGGCCATATGAAGCTGGTGCTTGTTTAATGGGCTATAGATTTTTGTGCAGTAGCTGAACATAATGACCACATCTCTAATAATGTTTCAGTCGACGTTTGCTGATTAAAAATGGCTTTCCCCATTAAGGTGTGGACTCTATCTGGCTCTAACCCATCAGTAGCAGATCCTAAAGAGCAAGGTGAGTAGGGTTGTAAAATTCCAGGAATTTTCAAAGTTGGAAACTGAAAATTGATGCGACTTTGTGAGGATGAAAGCTGCAGTATGTAACTTTTTTGAACAATAATTTTTTTTTTTTTTTTTTTTTTTTTTTTTTTTTACGTTTGTTAAAACTGTCACCATGTCGTCACTGTATAGTATGAAATAGATAATCTGTGAAAAAATCGAGCTCTTCTGCCTTCTACCTGTGAAGAAAACAGTACACTGCTCCCAGTCAGAAACAACCAATCAGAGCCAGGAGGAGGGTCTTAGCATTGTCAGTCAGCCTTATGTATGCGTTGCTCAATGTGCTAATGAGAAACAACTTACTGTCACAGGAAAACTGTTTATCTGCCGTCATTGGTGGCCATACTAACTCGTCTTAGCATTCATGGCTGGCTCCTTTGTGGCTGTAGCGTAGCAAAAGGCAAGGGCGAGGGTTTGAGCAGCGCGTACACAAGCATGATTGGCAGTGTTAGACCCTCCTACTGGCTCTGATTGTTTTTTTCTGACCAAGTGGTGTATTTCTGCAGACGACAGTAGGACAACAGGGAGAAGGCAGAGGAGCTCAATTTTTTCACAATTTGTCTCCTGTTCTACTGTCACAACATAGTGACAGTTTTAACAAATATGTAAAAAACATGTTTATAAAAGTTACATACGGCAGCTTTAATGGTAACATATATATTTAGGCTTTTTATATACTTTGTTTAAATTACCCCAAGTTCTAGTTTATTTCCATCAATTTTCATCATTGATATGAAAAGTTTCCAATTTACAATATTTCCAAAATTCCTTAATTTAACTTCCAATGGAACGTTTTGGCGTAGTTTCCAGACATATACAAGAAATTAATTTGAGATCTTCATGGATTTGTAGTTTGCTGTTTGTGACTGTACTTTGATTAGGATGCAAGCTTTGGAAACCAAAGTCAAATTCCTTGTTTGTACCCATAAACTTGGCAAATAAAGTTGATTCTGATTGGACATTCCTTTCATACCTAAAAAAAGACCCAAACTTAATGAAGTATAAAAGGAAGAAACAGCCAACACTTACAAAAGTCTTTACCTGCCGACACAGATTTGTCGGGTTCTTACACAGGTATGTACATCCCAGATGTTTGTGACTGTGCTGACTCTGCACACCAATGGTAAAACCCCTTTTTAAAAAGTTATGCCAAAGAAGTCCAAGTCACTGCACACACAGAAGAAGAAAAGCAGCATAAAAATCTTGTTTTGAAGAAGTACCATGTGAGGAGATTTATAATTCGACAACCTATCATTCAGTGACCAAAAAACTCTTTGTAATGAAATTGCTTAAAGGTCTTTTTTTTCCCACTTTTTAATAGATGGTACACAAACCAGCACATTATCACCATCTATTAGTAGTAGTAGTAGTAAAACACTAACTATGAGTGGAAAGCTATTGACTAGCTGATCCAAAAACAGGTCCATATCAGCACTTGACCACTGCAAAGTCTAAAAGAACTCAGTGTGTTTCCGGCCTTAGGAAGTTGATACATACCATCCACATGGATAGCAGAACCTGATTTCCTAGAAGAACATCTCTCAGTAATTACCAAAAAAAGAAACCTCTGTTTGTATTAAACACTTTGAAGGAAATCTCCAGAAAAGATCATTTTTGTCCTTTTTAGTCCATCATCTTGTATCCTGTCACACTGGCTAACCCCCAAATGACGTTCAATGGTGTAATTGTGGTCTCAAGACCCACACTCTGAAGCCGTTAACCACTTAAAACTGTCTGCACGCTGTTGTCTCTCAGCTCAAACAAGAGTGTGTTTTGTGCCTTCTCTAAATTGGAGGAATGCTTTGTTGGTAACAGAGAGGTTCTTGTTTTCAGAGGGCTACTTTTGTTGGACACTCAGAAGAAAATTAATAGGCATTATGTTATATGTGGCCTTTATATGAGTTGTTTGCAAAGAATTCCTGGACAACAGGAACAGCAGTACAACTCTGGGGGGATTATAGATGGAAATCAGGCTTCTGACCTTAACAGCAACGCCCTCCTCTGATTCATATTATTCTCACTTTTCCTGTCAATCTCTTTTCTGGTTCTTTGTGTAAAACCAGAACTTCCATTAAAATGATGAGATTGAAAAGGTCTTTGAGCATTATAGAGCTTGATAAAAAAAGCACTTTTCACCCAGGAAATATAGTGTCGCAGCAGTTTTTATGAGGATCTTCAATGTAGTCTTCTTGGGTGATGTGGACTAAAAATGATTCCTCCTCCTTTTACAGCCTATCTTGAGAACCAATCATTTACTCCAGTTATCCCATGTGAACTGTTTGTCCCTGTGTTTTCTCGGATAGATAGATAGATAGATAAAAACACCATCTGTCTGTCTGTCAAGCTAGGTATCTATTGATTAAACTATGTGTTGATTGAGCTAGGTATCAGTCAATCTAGTTTTCTATCGAGCAAGGTATCTATCGAACGGCTAGGTATCTATTGACTGAGCTAGGTATTGATCAGTTGAGCTAGGTATATATCGAGCTAGGCATTTATTCATCTATCGAGCGAAGTATCTGTGTAATATATCACCTTTATACTCAAATTAAGCTCAAGGTCATACCAGTGCTGTGAAAGAGGAAGCTAATGTAGCTACTCAAAGGTATCAGTCGAGCTAGGTATCTATCAAACTAGGTATCAATCGAGTTAGCTATATATCGGTTGGCAAGGTATTAATCGAGCTAGGTATTAGTTATCTATTGAGTTAGGTATCTATCGAGCTAGGTATCTATTGATCAGCTAGAGATGCAATTTGGTTATGAGGCTATTTTAGGAGCAGACATTCCTTTTCTTCCGGTTTGTGATTTAAACAGAAGTACTAAGTCACATTTGCACACATTTATTGCGTGCAAGTGGTTTTGTGAATTTACCATACACTTAACGTATGTATGAATAGGGAGTTGGAGTAAATAAGCCTGCCGTCTTCTCACTGTTTTTTGAGCTAATTTTATTTCCTGTTTTTGTATAAATATTAATTATACAAAAACAGGAAATATATATATATATATATATATATATATATATATATATATATATATATATATATATATATATATATATATTATAAACACCTAAACACCAGAGCAATAGAGGCTCAGATCTACCACACCAGACAAGATCCAAGGTGTAGATTGTGCAAGGAGGCCCCTGAGACAGTCCAACACATAACAGCAGGGTGCAAGATGCTGGCAGGGAAAGCGTACATGGAACGTCATAACCAAGTGGCGGGCATAGTGTACAGAAACATCTGTGCAGGATATGGACTGGAAGCCCCGAGATCTAAGTGGGGCACACCCCCAAAGGTGGTGGAGAATGACCGAGCTAAGATCCTGTGGGACTTCCAGATCCAGACAGACAAAATGGTAATGGCGAACCAACCGGACATCGTGGTGGTGGATAAACAACAGAGGAAAGCCGTTGTGGTGGATGTAGCAATACCAAGCGATTGCAACATCAGGAAAAAGGAACACGAGAAACTGGAGAAATACCAGGGCCTCAGAGAGGAACTGGAGAAGGCCTGGAAGGTGAAGACCACAGTGGTGCCTGTGGTCATCGGGGCCCTCGGGGCAGTCACCCCCAAGCTGGAGCAGTGGCTAAAACAGATCCCAGGAACAACATCAGACATCTCAGTCCAGAAATGCGCAGTTCTCGGCACAGCCAAGATACTACGCAGAACCCTCAAGCTCCCAGGCCTCTGGTAGAGGACCCGAGCTCAGAGGTTGAGAAAGACCACCCGTGGAGGGTGAGAAGGGAATTTTTTTTTTTTTTTTTTATATAAATTTCTGGTTTAAACATTTTAAGGAAAGACCCATCCTCAATTCTTAATGAAATCTGGATACAGATTAGCCCTGTTTTTCTGCCAACAGCGTTTTAAAAACAGATTCCTCTCACACACGTTTCCTACTCCTTGTCATGTTTTGCTCCGTTTATGCAGACCTGATTCTCCTCCTCGGCCTTTCTTAACTCTGCTTGCTAATCCACTCTTGGCTAAATGCATCCAAAGACTGAATTAGAATAATTAGAATTTCCGAAGTGCAGTTTATCCAAGTGTGTGTGAGCGCTGCAGTGGTGACATAATGGTCCCCCCCCTGGAAACCTGGCAAAGCAAAACATCAAGCTACACCCGAGGGTGCGGGGGAGAAACCGGCAGCAGCCGTTAAAACTCCATTTAAAAAAAAAAAAAAAAAAAAACACCACAAGAGCAAGCTGGATCTCCTTCCTGCCATACCCCATTGATTTTGCAATCCAGTGGCGTCCAAGCAGAACCATACAAGCCATACACCTCAGTCTGCTCCTCATAGCCAATCTCTATTACCCACCTAGCTCAAGGCCTCAGTTCGATGAAGCTAACCCTCTCAGGAGGGAAGAAGAGAGAGGAAAAGAACTGGTTGATGGGAGCAATGATGGATATATGTGCCGCTTGGAGAAAGGATCATCTTCTCTCTCTCGCTTTTATTATCCCATCAGATCTGGCGTGGGAGCAATAATACATGACGGCCTGTCCCATTTAAGAGATCAAGCTGCGAATGTGAATGATGATTTGAAATTCCAACGTCTAATCAGCGTGAAATTGCTTCAGTAAATATGTTTCAACTACCAGCCCCTCTGTCTTCCGCCCGCCTCTCACTTGGAATGGGACTGGGAGTAATAGGCTTGTAGTTGTCACAGTTTTTAAGACCCGTGTAGGCTGCATGGTTCATAATTAGCTTTTAATGCACGGAGACGACTAGAGGGGAGGGAAGCTGAGGGAAATGTGGAATGAAAGGAGCCCTACTGTGTGGCCATAGTAATTCACACTTTTGTTCCCTAATTAAATGACCTCAGAGGGGAGCTCTAAGCTTAGTTGTGTGTGTGTGTGTGTGTGTGTGTGTGTGTGTGTGTGTGTGTGTGTGTGTGTGTGTGTGTGGGGCACCCTTTCATAAGGGGGTCTTTGCCAAGTGTGTTCAGTCTGGCAGTGAATAGGGCACCCACTACAAAGCCGAAGACGAACCTCTCCGGGCCTGCTTCGTTTGGTTGTTGGAAGTTTGGCAGAAACCATGTCGTTAACAAGTGCTTTCAGAGCTCTTTTCACATGGTCAGTGGATTTCAGTCAGCAACATGGCAGCCCTCATGTTTTCTCAGACTCCTTACAGGAAAACGTTACCCAATAGGATTCAAACAGGAAGGCTAATTTTGGTTTTAACTGTTTTAAATCTGATATTTGGTGCACACATTATTTTTTCCATGCAGTTTCATTTCACACACACAGCAGCAGCTCCTTGCAGGAAATGTATTCTTCCTTAACCTGGATAATACGCACCACTCACTGTCAACAGGGCTCATGGGGAGTGTTGTTCCTTTCTGACTGGAAAGTGGGGGAAACTGTTGAAGGCGAGAACTCCATAATGTAGAGAAGCAGCGACTCTGGAAAATGTTGCCTCTGCATATTTCAGATGTCCTATTTCATTTTGATGAAATCAAAAAACAAATTTTCTGACCTTTTTATTGTTTTTAGGTGGTGGCAGTGGCAGTAAAATGAAAGATGAGCAGAGATTAGAGAGAGAAACGCAGGGTCTCTTTGAAATTTTGAATGATGTTTGACTTTGTTCACAACAGGATTTTATAACTGAGAAACCCTTGGTGACCTTAGACATGTGTGTGTGTTAGAGGCTGAGACTTTTCCCACATTCCCGCAGGTCACAGGATTCCCGCGGGATGGGAGTAAACTTGTGTGAGCTTTTGTTTGTTCCTTTCCGATAAAGTTTAGTACCTTTGCATGTAGTTACCTTCATCCATGTGTGAAACTGAGAACTATGGAAAAATAGCCACCCTGTAAGAAGGTTTTGAACTTATCACACATCACTAGTTCAAATCAAAGTCATGAGTAAGGTGTAGGAAGTCAGGAGAAATGTTGTTTGAGAGCTGTATCTTGGAGACTTAACAAGCCAGCACCCTATTTAGGAGTAATCTATTACTGAGTCTGGCCTGCTTCAAATTCGCCACATGAGGGCATCCCAGCAACTGTGCCACCAGTATACTTCAAATTAATAAGCCGTGCTGTCGTTGTCTTAAACATAGTAGCAGTGAATGGAAGCAGCTAAAAATCTCACTTCTGTACATATAAACAATCCATATATTACACATAGAGGTTTAACTGTTCTAAATTACAGTAGCAGTCAACAATGTCCTGCTCTGATTACCTTTTCTGTTACTATAAGTTCTAATAGAAATAGCTTTTTAACGACGACATGTCACTTGGCCCCAAAAAGTCCCTTCAAGCTAACGCATGTGGTTGAAAAGTATGTCAATATATCAGAAGCATGAAGCCGTTGCTGAGCTGGAGAGCTCCTTCAGTGACAGACTGCTGCATCCGAGGTGCTCTAAGGAGCGTTATAGGAGATCCTGTTATTTGCACAGTTTTACTCATTTTAAATAAAACTTCTGCTTGCATTTGCTTGTATTTATCTTTGTTCTTCCACAGTTTTAATGTCACTAATTGTAAATAGTTTGATGTTCTTAATGCGTAAATATACATGCACATTTTGTACACTTTTTTTTAACCATCTTATTCAGTTGCACATTCTTTTGGATTGGAGTATGCTGTTTTTAATAACTTCACAGTATCTATGTTGAAATATTGCCCTGACTGTATAGTATGTTATTCTTTACTCTGTTTTTAGATATTTTATATTCTTTGTGTAATTCTAAATATTTCGATTGCCAGTCACTTTGTTGCTGTTGCACCAGAATTTCCCCACTGTGGGATAGGAAAGGTACAGCTGCAGCTGCAGCCAAAGTTTCTGTTGTTTAATTGGCTGGTGTTGAGATTAACTATGGTTTGGCTGCTGACTCCTCTAGTTAGACCATGAACTGTGATATGTTCTCTTCCCTCAGCCTTGGGTTGTTTACTCCCTTAAAGTCAAGATTCCAACTGTTTCTCAATCCTGGAGAAAAAAGTAGTTTGAAGACAGAGACTGTTTTCGGTGAGCAAGTAGAAATCTGTCATGTTCACCTATTTAGTTTTATAAATCTCACATATCTCGCTTTTCTCCTATAGAAGATCTTTGGAGAACATAAGAGTGCACACTTCTTATTTTTTGGTTTTATTTTTTGTTCTGTTTGCAATGGAAGGTGTTACATACACTACATCAACGTTACAAACGCTACATCATAATCCATAATTGGCAGCTTCTTTCCATTTCAGAGGTACATGACCTCAAAGGCTTTTTTTGTGTCAGAACAGTGCATTTTGCAATTACCCGTCTGCTTTGATTAATGGTAGAACGGCTGAGTGGAATTATTTTATGTTTTGTACGTTAAGATTTTTCCGTTTTCTGGCACTAAAATACACTGGAAAAACGAAACCGTAAAACCTTGGCAACCAAACCTTCGGCAGAAGAAAAACATAAGGTACCACTAAATATATCTTATTGACAACATGGTTTGAGTATATTGGGCTGAATGTTTCAGAGGAGAGTAAGGATTGGGCTCAGACACTTTCTCTTCATTATAGGGTAAGGGGTCTGGGATAAGAGCCAAGACTGTAGTGTTTTTGGAGCAGGCTGTAGTAAAGATGCAGAATGTGTTCAATGCATTCATTAAAAAAAGAACAGAAGAAAACACACCTTGACAGGCATAAAGTGGTACATTTGTTTTTATTTTAAATGTTCCCAAAGAGCCAATAACTCGGTCATATTTTATATTGTTCTAGTGTCAGTAAACATAAGAAAACCGAACTAATGGAGGGCAAAAAAGCATCTGAAAAAATCCAGCAAATGAGCTGTATTCCTGGGTCAGTGTTTGTTTTGTTTTGTTTTTTGTTTTTGCTGTTCCATAATCCACATTAATACTTAAAGGTATTTTGGCTTTTGCAGCATCAGGCCCAACATTATAGAATAAGTTACCTCTTTATCGGTTTTTGATTTAAAAAGAGCACTGACACAATAGAGACTTTTCAATGAATAATGTGTTTTGATCTAATTTGTTATAATATTTTTTCATAATTTAGAACCTTTACTGCTTTATTCTGTAATCTTGTTTTTTTTTTTTTTTTTTTTTTTTTTTGTGTGTTTGCTTGCTATAAATATATAAGTAGATTGATCATCAAGCAGACATTAACCTGGCCCAGGACCTGAGAAAGGCGTCATCCTTTAGTTGATCATCCACTGTATTCAGGTATATAGGTGTTTGGGAATAACCTTTCAGGTGCTAAAGCACTATTACGAGTCTGGATACGTTATGTATTTGGCATTTTTAGCCGATTCCAATATCTCTTTAAGACCTAAGGTATAGTCATGTGATCATATATAGCGTTAATATTTTTTTTACCCTTCCGTCAGTGGTAAAGCAGACAAAATGATTAGGCACTTAAGCATTTTGTATAGGCAGTTAGTGCCGTTAACATTACTAGCTGCCAACATGTCCAAATCCAACATGTTTAATGACAGAAAACAAAAAGCTTCTTGCATCTGTCTTTTTCCTCTAACTTTAATTATTAGCACCTTAGTGATACTGAAAATAGGAAACATGGAGTCTTCACTCAGTAACAACATCCACACTGAAGAGTGTTGTCACCACAAAGTTTCTTTGCAATTGTAAAAGCCTAAACCTTTAGTCCAGCTGTATAAGACTTGTTTAGAGCCGCAAATGTTACACAACCTTCAGGAAAAAAAGGCAACTTCAAGTTTTTGATGACTGTGTATTTCAGGAAGTTTGTCACTTTTAAGAACCCCAATTTATTTCTGTTCTTAGGTTTCAAAATAAAGAAAAACAAAACTTTTTCAGAAAAGAAGATGGATACGTTTCCTTCCGTGGGATGTTGACATTTATGGAAAATGAAAATGAAAAAAATAACATTATTTCCAGCTTAATGACAAAAAATATTATATATATATATATATATATATATATATATATATATACATTCACAAGGAAAGGAGCCACGGCCAAATACCTCCAACGAGTAAGGCAAGTCCTGAGAAGCCAGCTCAATGGCAAGAACAAGATCCGTGCGATAAACAGCTATGCCTTGCCAGTAATCAGATACCCTGCAGGAATAATAAGCTGGCCAAAGGAAGAGATAAAGACCATGGATGTTAAAACTCGGAAACTACTAACCATGCATGGAGGGTTCCACCCTAAATCCAGCATCCTGAGACTATACGCGAGCCGTAAGGATGGAGGCAGAGGACTAGCGAGTGTGAGAGCCACTGTCCAGGATGAAACATCCAAGATCCATAAATACATCAAGGTCAAAGCCTCAACCGACGATGTGCTCAGCGAATGTCTCAAACAATGGGGACCAGAGGATGAGGTGCTGGAGGAACCATCATGGGAGGATAAGCCCCTACATGGGATGTACCACCGACAAATAACTGAAGTGGCTGATATCAGGAAATCCTACCAATGGCTGGAAAAAGCTGGACTCAAGGACAGCACAGAGGCACTCATCCTGGCTGCACAGGAACAGGCCCTAAACACCAGAGCAATAGAGGCTCAGATCTACCACACCAGACAAGATCCAAGGTGTAGATTGTGCAAGGAGGCCCCTGAGACAGTCCAACACATAACAGCAGGGTGCAAGATGCTGGCAGGGAAAGCGTACATGGAACGTCATAACCAAGTGGCGGGCATAGTGTACAGAAACATCTGTGCAGGATATGGACTGGAAGCCCCGAGATCTAAGTGGGGCACACCCCCAAAGGTGGTGGAGAATGACCGAGCTAAGATCCTGTGGGACTTCCAGATCCAGACAGACAAAATGGTAATGGCGAACCAACCGGACATCGTGGTGGTGGATAAACAACATAGGAAAGCCGTTGTGGTGGATGTAGCAATACCAAGCGATTGCAACATCAGGAAAAAGGAACACGAGAAACTGGAGAAATACCAGGGCCTCAGAGAGGAACTGGAGAAGGCCTGGAAGGTGAAGACCACAGTGGTGCCTGTGGTCATCGGGGCCCTCGGGGCAGTCACCCCCAAGCTGGAGCAGTGGCTAAAACAGATCCCAGGAACAACGTCAGACATCTCAGTCCAGAAATGCGCAGTTCTCGGCACAGCCAAGATACTACGCAGAACCCTCAAGCTCCCAGGCCTCTGGTAGAGGACCCGAGCTCAGAGGTTGAGAAAGACCACCCGTGGAGGGTGAGAAGGGATTTTTTTTTTTTATTTTATATATATATATATATATATATATATATATATATATATATATATATATATATATATATATATATATATAAAAAGCAATATCACAGGTATTTTTAGTGTTATTCTGTCGTGGAAAATCAGTTTATTCCATGAAAAAAAAACTGCTTAAACCAGCGTTTGTTATTAAATTTATGTTTAAAACATTAGTTGATTCTTTTAACCCAGAGTTATTAAGAGCCATTGTGGAAGGTCCAAAGAGCCACCTGTGGCCCCAGAGCCACAGGTTGCAGACCCGTGTTGTAGCCTTTAGATATGGTGCAGTCACCATCCGGTCTCTCGGTGCATCTTCATTTCCTGTTTGAGTATGAAGTTAGATCAGAGCTGTATTTTAAAATATGACCATGATACACTGAATTAGGTGCACTGGTGTTTGTTAGAGAGATTTTAAGTTTACATGTATGAGAAATGTCAATTGCACTGACTGCATGGATTTACAAATACATGTTGGAATAAACTATCTGGTCGATAATTCTCCTTGTATGGCTAACAATGGGAAATGTTTACAGGAACTCTAGATGTGGAAAGCAGACTCTGCATTCCTTCTAGCACCTGCTACGCTGTACCACTCTAAAGGTGCCTGATGTTGATGACTTGTATTGTCAGGGCGCGCTGATTCTGCTGCACTCTGTGTACCCTCTCTGTACTGGATCAAAATATTTCAGAGATGTCATTTGATCTTAGGCGATAAAGTTCCAACATAACAACTGTTACTGCTGTTGTTGTTGGCTGAGGCGAGCTTTCCATCGTCACGTGAACACATGTCTCCGTTAGAGTTGTTGTGCATGCTGACAGACCCTCACCCATCACCGGCAGCTGGCACGTCTCTACTCCACTGTGTCTGGAGCCCTGGACGCAATTGTACAGAAGTGGCATAGCAATGAGTGAAACCCAATCCCACCTCATAAACAGCTGCATGGGACCATGTAGCACAGGAAGGCACTTAGTCAAAATTACAGAAAAGGTGGAATCTCAAAAAAAAAAAAAAAACCTTATTTGTAGTAGCTGGGCAGGCCTGTCCAGGCTTGGCCGGTGCCCCTTGTGCAAGGCACCGCTTCAAACGACGCTCCATTTGGAGCTCCCACGGGTATTAGGTGCTCTGGTGTTGCTGCCTCCCCTCTTCACACACTCACACAAACTTCCTCTCCCTACATCCTTCCTGCGGAGCACTCCCTGCCTTTGTCAACAGCTGTCAATCTGAAGCAAATTCTGATGAAGAAAAGCTGGAGGGCGTCAAAGGCTGGGCCTTCTTTGTGTTGCATCTATTCACACCGAGGCACTGAAGTCTGGCTCCTCAGCAGTCTCACACAGTGTTTAGGAGGCAGTAACCTCAGTAAAGCCTCTGCACTCCTTATTTAAAGGGCATTGATGTCCTGTAAACATCTAGTTAGCGATCAAATAACTGTCATCTTTATGTCTTAACAGCCAACCTCCAGCCCTTAAACATGTCTGCTTCATCTCTAACAACACTTATTCAGTTTAAATTCAGTTCAGTTCAGTTTATTTATACAATGCCAATTCACAACAAACGTCAACTAAAGGCACGTTACAAAAAGTTCCAACTGATCCTATTTATCAAACAATGCAGTCAAGTTTAGTTTATTAATCAAATTGGTTAAAAAGTTGTCTAAGGAAATCCAGCAGATTGCATCATCACAGATTTGTAGAATTCACTCCTGGACGAGCACGTATAGCTTTTGATTGTCTTATTGACAGACCATTGTACAAATAAAAATCTAAGGGTGCATTCACACAAGCCCTGTGTAGTCCGCTTCAATCCAACTCTAGTTCATTTGCCTAGAAAGTCAGTTTTGTTTGGGGAGATGTGAATGCTCAATCCAACTCTGATGCGGTCAAAAAAGCAAATTCTGGTCCACCTACAAACCTAGATCTTGGTTCAGTTGAAGTGAACTCTGGTACGGTTTGAATGCATATGTGAATGCAAGCAGAGTGGAGACCACACCAAAAGCAGGAAGTGGACTATGGTCCAGGGCATTCTGGGTAAAAACAACCAAAACAAATGCACAAATCTACCCCTTGTGGGAAGAAATGGCTCGTGGTCTTTTACCAAGACAAAGGAAGAATATTACAACCACTAAAATCTGACACCACTCCATTTTTGTTTACATTGCGTGAAGAAGGAAGTTGCACTTAATATCTTTTCACAGGTTTTGATGTCGTCTCCTTCAGTGGTTCTTGGTGCAACACCACCACAGGCTAGAGGGTAAATATATTTTTCAAAGAGTTTAGTCCGTTTGACACAGTGCAGCGTGAAAGCAAACTTCACTGTCTGAGAATGCAACAAATGTTGCAGTTTTGGTCCTCAATTGAACCCAGTCTACAGGTGTAAAAACTCCCTAAAGAGTGTGGTTGGGTTTTGTATTCAGTCCTCCTCAGCCAATGTTTGCTTTCACTGCTGTTATAGTCATTTTGAGCATGTCTCTTCTAAATCTAAAGGCAAATATTTTTGCCTACTTTTGCTAATTAGCTCAAGGTGAATTAGAATGAATAAAGAGCACTTGTGAAAATCAATTATCAAGTAGTGCCACAGTGTCACAATTAGTTTCACGTTTGGAATTTGACTAGGCCAGTGGTGTCCAAAGTTTTTGCTGAATCATCAGGTTGAGAGCACTCGAGGGCTACAATTATTATTTTTAACTAAAAGTGGAAAAATACATTTAAGACTTTTAAAAAACTTTTATCTCCTAATTAATATACTAAGCATGCAAGATTTTTATGAAACGAAAATTTCCCAAATGTTCTGAATTTTATGTGCTTTACCCTTGATGTAGTTTTATCAGTGGGCGGTGTTTGGAGTTTAAAATAAAAAGCAGAAATATGGTTAGTAAAGAGAGACTTTGTTTTATTTTAGGAATATTTTATTTGTCAGTAAAAATCATGCCGTAAAACATAGAAACAAGTACCCATCTGCATCAACTGCCTGTGATTCCAGACCAGATTTATTCCAGTCTTGAATTGAGGTCTACAAAATTATTCAGAGGACAAAAAAATTCCCCCTGGACAACACTTGGAACACCCCTGGACTAGACCATTCTAACACATGAATATTCTGTGATCTGAATGATTCCATTGCAACTCTGGCTGTATGTTTAGGGTTATTGTCCCACTGGAAGGTGAACCTCTCTCTCTGCCTCGGTCTTTTTGCTGCTTCTAATAGATTGTCTGCCTAGATTGCCATGTATTTAGCTCCATCCATCTTACCATGAACCCTGACCAACTTCTCTATCCCTGCTGAAGAGAAGCATCCCTACAGCACAATATTTCTGTGTTCCTTGGTCTTCATGATGCTGTTTGTTCTCTAATGTTCCCTAACAAACCTCTTAGGTCTTCACAGAACATCTGAATTAAACTCAGATTAGATGGAGGTGGACTATAATACCTCATGAGGTAACTTCATTAGGTAATTTGTTGCACTGGACTTTATTTCAGACTGTCAGAGTCAATTTTAAAAACCATGTGTCCTTTCACCTCAGAGTTCTGCACTATTTTCTGTTGGTCATTATAAAATCACAATAAAACCCAATCAAGTTTATGGTTGTAATGTGAGAGAAACTGGGAAAGTCCAAGGAACAGGAATACCTTTGCAAGGCCTGGTACCTCATGGTATCATTTTACATCACTTTAAATCCAGATGCTGGAAAGATTGTTTATATGATATGCAGGACATTAGCATGAAATAAATTGTTTGTAGAATGACTGATTAACTAATAATCCTGTCTGACACGATTTTTCATTCCATTTGCGAAGCACGGCACAGGTTTAGCTTTGCTGCACACTGACAGGGACGTTGCTGAATGAAATGAAAATCTATTTTTAATGAAATTCTAGCTTTAGTCTTTCACAGAACTGTGCTGCCCATCACAGTCACCAAGTGCTACATCAGGGAGTGGATCAGATTTAAATCTAATCTTAGATTTGTAGTTCATACAGTCAGGTTAAAGTGAGGTTTCTCTGTTTTACCTCAAGTGTCCACTTAAGGGAGCAGAAACAGTCTGTTTAAAACGGACTAAACTCATAAAGGTGACTGGTGGACTTAATAACGAGGCTGTTACACCCACTCAAAAAACACCTACCACCCTCAGGATATTGATACAGGACCATAAGGTGCAGGAGGGCCCACTGATTCTTTCAGTCATTCCATCTCTCACCAGCCGACCTTGCTGAGTGTGAGCTACAGGAATATATCCTGGGTTCGGGTGCAGGGGAAGTATGTTTAAAGTATTTTGTACTGTGAACTCAACTGCTGTTTTGTTGTCTCTCTGTTCTGGGAAAATAGTCAATTCAAGTTTATTTGTATAGCACATTTGTGTAACAAGGCAGTTCAAAGTGCATTATGTGGTAAAAACATAATACAATAACCAAACATATTGCGAACAGCAAACAAGCAACAAACATTACGTTCTGTCAAATGTCATCATCAAAATCATCAAGAATAATCATCAGCAAATATTGGAAGGAAGACCAGAATTAATTAATGTTCCAGTTATTATAAATCAAAGGCAGCTCTAAACATGTGGGTTTTTAGCCTCGATTTAAGTGTATCAGCAGTTATGCAGTTTTCTGGAAGTTTGTTCCAGATTAGAGGAGCATAGAAGCTGAATGCTGCTTCTCCATGTTTGGTTCTGGAGATGTAGAGTAGACTCTTGTAGAACCAGAAGACCTGAGTGTTCTGGAAGGTTGATATAATGACAACAGGTCTTTAATGTAATTTGGTGCTAAGCCGTTCAGTGATTTATAAACTAACAGAAATATTTTAAAGTCTATTATCTGAGCTCCAGGGAGCCAGTGGAAGGACTTTAGAACTGAGGTGATGTGTTCTATTTTCCTGGTCTTTGTGAGAACACAAGCAGCAGCGTTCTGGATCAGCTGCATCTGTCTGATTGACTTTTTAGGCAGACCTGTGAAGACACTGTTGCAGTAATCAATGTGACTAAAGATAAACGCATGAATGGGTTTCTCTAGATGATGTTGAGACATTAGTCCTTTAATCCTGGAAATGTTCTTCAGGTGATAGAAGACTGACTTTGTAAGTGTCTTTATGTGTCTCTGAAGGTTCAGGTCTAAGTCCTAGGTCCTCCCTGGGAACATTCAAGTTAAATCTAAGCAGTGTCTCAGGACCTAAGTACACCTTTCAGCTTGTAGAATCACTGTCAGCAGCAGTTTCTGTAGATGTCCATCACCTTAATTTTATCAGGCATTTGTTTATGCATAGCTCTTGTATGCAAAGCTTTTCAGGTCTGTCTAGTTCCAGGTTTTGACTGGAGGTTTGCAGCAGTGTACTTTGTTTCTTTTTCTTTCATTCTGCTGTTTGGGATCACTGTTCTGTTCAAAACAAGCTTTAGATGGCCTCACATTTGACTCTAGAAAACTTTGGAGTACAGAGATGATTGTTTTTAGGCACTTCAAGGTGCCCAGATGTTGCAAGTGCAAAACAAACCCACATAATCAGCCCTCTACCACCCTGCTCAGCAGCTGGTATGAGGTGTTTGTTCTGATTGGCTGAATTTGGGTGTCATCCAAATGTGATTCTGTGTATTATGGTCAAACTTTGGTTTCATCAGTCCAACAGGCATTGTCTATCGAGTCTTTTTTTCCAGAGGGGCTTTCTACACAGAGTCCTGTAGTGTCTGAGAAAAACTTAAACCTTATGATCTTTTTTAAAACTGATACTTTCCTCCTTGCGATTCTTTTGTCTCTCTGATTCCTGATTTCTCTAGATCCATAAACCGGCTCCATATTAGCTTGTATAGAGGTCTTCCTGCTTACTGATGATCAGCTAATCAGTGCGTTTTGATCAGCAAGACCTGGCTGCTTCTTTCTCTCTTTTGTAATTAGAGTAACTTTGGCATATTTCAGCTCTTGGTATGCAGGATTGTAAAGTAGCTAAATCAGATGAATCTCATTTGGCTTCATCAGGTTTCCTGTTCTTTCCCACAGAGCGAGCCATCGCCCGACATGAGGTGCGGGAGATCGAGCAGCGGCACACGCAGGACGGCCTGAGGGAGCACGAGGCAGCGGCCGCGCTGTCCAACAGCGAGGATGACTTGGTCATCATCTACAACCGGGTGCCCAAGACCGCCAGCACCTCCTTCACCAACATCGCCTACGACCTGTGTGGGAAGAACCACTACCATGTCTTGCACATCAACACCACCAAAAACAATCCTGTCATGTCTATACAGGACCAGGTCAGAACAGCAGCTTATAAGCCTCTTGTAAGTACAGTGTGGTATACAATATGATGTAATCAGGGTTGTGGTGTGTTTAGGTGCGGTTTGTAAAGAACGTGACAGAATGGAGGGAAATGAAGCCGGCATTTTACCACGGACACGTCTCCTTCCTGGATTTCACCAAGTAAAGAAACATTCTCTGTTCATGCTTATAATTTCAGACTGCATATACTAGGAAATTCAACCTGCTGTTCCTTTGGTTCTTTAGCTCCCCCTTGTGGCCGTTTAGGGATCCATACTTTAAAATGTGAAAGGGGGGCAGGTTCATCTCATTAAATTGAAATATCATCAAATTTATTTCAGTAATTCTATTTAAGAAGTGAAACTAACAATCAAGGCCGGATTTAGAAGGATAAGGGCCCCTGGGCTAGGGCCAGTTTTGGTGCCCTATCTAAAAAATAAAAAGTGAATAAAAAAAATAAGCATTTTACTTGTTCAAATTACAGTCTATTAATAGGTGGGCCTACACATCAGCAGGTTGAAAATGTCCCATGTGAGATAGCTCCATGTTGATCCCAAAAAGATTTCCTGTAAGTTCAGAATTTTCAAATATTGGAGTATTGTATACATTAAATAAAAATGTAACAATATTAAAACAACATACTTCAAATGGGCCTATGCGTTTTATATAAGATATAATGTAAAACATTCATTCATTACAAAATCTTTGGGGGCCCCAAAATCTTGGGACCCTGGACTACCGCCCCTGTAAGCCCTTTCTAAAGTCTGGCCCAGCTAACAATAATAATATATAAACCCATTACATGCAAAGATATGTGTTTGCTTGACAATGCCCCACTGATGCCCTATGGATTCACCAACCAAGTCCAGTGATTGGAACATGTTCATATTGGTACTGATTTCATGTTCAAAGCCCTGCTGGAAAATTAAATCAGGATCTCCATAAAGCCTGTCAGCAGAAGGAAGCATGAAGTGCTCTAATATGTTCTGCTGCATGGCTGACCAGAACCAGGGGATGACATGGCCAAATCATCACTGACTATGGAATGTTCACACTGGACTTCAAGCAACGTGGATTCTGTGCCTCTCCACTCTTCCTCCAGACTTTGATTTCTATATGAAATGCAAACTTTACTTTCATCTAAAAAAAATTGACTTTGGTGCCACTAAGCAACAGTCTAATTCTTTTCCCTACTAGTTGTCTCTGGTTCAGCTATGGGTTCACACAAGGAATGAGACGGCTGTTGAATCTCCTCTGAACTCTTGAATAATTTTTGCAAATCTCTCAAAACTCTGATTTTTCCTTGTTGCAACTTTTCCTACCACACTTTTTGCTTCTACGCAACTCTCCATGAATATCCTTGGATTCAGCTCTCTATGACCATCCACTTTCTTTAGCAATGACCTTTTTTTTTTTTTTTTTTTTTTTTTGACTTAACCCCCTTACGGCAGGTGTCACTGACTGTCTCCTCGACAAATGTCCAGTTAGGACTTATTCCAAACATTATGTAGATAAACACCTGACTAAAACATAACATTTTTGAAATGAATAATAAATAATTTTTTTTATTGATCTTCTATGGGATTCCTAAAAGAAATTCTGTTTCTCGAGATTTGGCCTAGATTCTCTAGGCCATAATTGTGAAAATTAGCAGCAAAATTGCTTAAAATATATCTTATGTGTGTGTACTGAAATTATATTGAATCACTAAACAAAATGTTTGATGATTTTCTGATTTATTTATTTATTTTTTTTTGTACCTGTCTGTTAGAAGAAGATGAGTGAGTTAACCTTGAATTTTTGTCATATTCAAGCTTTTTATCATTTACTCCAGAAAGCTGTTTAATGCAGGGGTGTCCAAAGTGTGGCCCAGGGGCCATTTGCAGTCCTCTGAGGGATTTTAGGAGGCTTTTGATCACGATTTAAGAATGACCTTAATTTGGTTAGGCAGCTCAGGCAGTTGATGCAGATACACATTAAAAAAAAATGAGGCAATTTTCACTAATGCAAGGCCACTTAAAAACAAATCAGACAAATAAAAGTTCAATACTTGTGTTGCATTTCACAATTTCCATTTAAGTAGATTTAAATCAGTCTTGTGTTGGCTTTTAACTTAATTTAATAGTAAATAGGAATCCAAACATCCAGTGACTTTTACTAAAAAGCAGACTTGGGTATGCCCATTTATTAAACTTCGTTAAAAAAAAAAAAAAAAAAAAAAAAAAAAAGGGTGAGCCATATCCTGTTAATGTTGCTAAAATAACACACAAAAAAATCTTCTAACCTACAGTGATTTACAGATCCCTTTTCAACAGAAATCCAACTACTTTGCTTGTTTCATTAAAATAGGGTGTTTAGCTCGTTGTTGATTAGGTAAAAATGTAAACAACAAAATAGTTTGTTGCAATTTTAATAGCAGAAAAAAATAAAAATATCTTGTGCCACCCCCCAAGTACTTTAAACTGTACATTTTTGGTCCCTATGGCAAAATGTTTGGACCCCGCTGGTTTAATGTTGGGCCTTGTCCAGTTCTCTGACTCAGTGAATCCTCCTCAGGTTTGGCGTGAAGAGGAAGCCCATCTACATAAACCTGATCAGGGACCCCATCGAGAGGCTGGTGTCTTATTATTACTTTCTGCGTTTTGGGGACGACTACAGACCCGGCCTGAGACGCAGGAAACAAGGAGACAAGAAGGTAAAAAAAAAAAAAAGAAAGTCACTCATCAAGGTGCCAGCATACCCACTGAAGCCTGCCTCCTCTCTGTTCCCCTTTTTATTCTGCTGAGTAGAGTTTCTAAATGCTCATGTTGGTGTCAGATGATGCTTTTAAAAATGTTTATGTGTAAGTTGCTAACAAAAGAAAATGCTCACATGTACAAAACAAAGAAACCTGCTTAAAAAACCCTCAAATCTGCACAGCCTGGTCCCCTGATCTGTTTGGTCCGCATTTGTTTCAGACATTTGATGAGTGTGTGTCAGCCGGTGGATCAGACTGTGCTCCTGAGAAACTTTGGCTCCAGATCCCCTTTTTCTGTGGTCACTATTCTGAATGTTGGTAAGTGTTGCAGTTTCGGTCCTTATTCCTCTTTAACAACAAACTTTGTGCTTAGTGTTCCTGTGGAAATATTTGACATTAATAACCCTTAGATTAAGCTCAACCTCAAGCTAATACAGCTGAAACCAGATAATTATTTACATTGTAAAAAAGGCAAGCTTTTTTTATTACTGTCCAACATTAAATCAGACTACATGTGTCCTGTATTTGGTTAGTTAGGATTACCAACATCATTTCAAATAGCTAAATGTTGAAATATTAAGACAGTTTTGATTTGTACATTAGTACAGTTTTGAGTAGTTTACATACACCAGGATAAGTTAACTGGAGGAACACTAGTGGATGTAATTTAAGGCAACCCTTCAGACATTCTGCTTCCTTGTGTGACATCATGGATAAATCAAAACATATTAGAGAGAGAATAGTGAAGCTCCTTGCCAAGGAGCAAAATGGCAAAATACAACATTGAAAATGAAAAAACAGTTTCAGCACTACAGTATATTGCTTCTTTATTTGTGGGGTTTGAGGTGAATATTTTATACTGAAACGTCCAGAATTTTATATGTTTAAAAGAACTGTAGAAAAGAGTCTTTCAGTTTGAGTTTAGAAGAATGGAATATTGAATATGTGTGGGCGCTCATGTAAATTGTTATTGGGAAAATGGCAAAATATTTATCATGATGTCATTTTTGTTGACCAATATCAAATAGCAATAGTTTTCCCCCACAAGGTTGTGAAATACATCCTGAAAGCAGCCACACATTCATCTTACTCAACAAAACAACCTCCACATTCTACCCTGTGGCACAAGCTGACATTTCTCTTTATTACAGTGGATTTTGAATGTTGCTTTATTTGATATGAATTCTGCATAATTCTCTGTGCTCATATGCAGCAGCGTCTTTAAAAACTGTGCCCAAGGACAAGCGACTGAACACCACAGATCTACAGGCGTGTCGAAAAAACTAGGATGCCCCGTGAAAGCTTGTGTGGGGATTTTTTTTTAGCATATTTAGACATATGGATATTTAATATAAATTTTAGCAATACAGAAGAATTCATGTAATATAAATAAATAGCAACAATCAAAGAGAAACTCTTTTGAAACTTTGTGTAAAATGTAAATTTAAAAAAGCACACTGATCTTTGATTTTCATGGGTTTTCAGCTGCAAGGCAAATGTCCCTTCATGGACAGTAATAAAGTGATATGGCTCATTAAAAGCAACACTTTTTGATGAGGAATACATTTATTCCCTTTCAAAATGTTTAAAATTTCACGTTGCATCAGGTATACATTATTAGAACATCATTACTTAGTGTTTTGATTGACGTTTGCTCTATTTAAACCTGAGACATTTTGTTTGCTGTACTTCTGACCGAGCAAACACCACAGTAGGATCTAAAGAGCTGCCTGAGGCCTTCAGAATGATGACTGTAGCAGACTAAGAAATATTTGAAACTTTTTTGATTTAAATATATTTAAACACTCTGCAGTACTTCTCAACATATTAGGTCCTCTGTGCTCAAAACAAACTCTTAACTTCATCTCTTACATCTGTTGGTGGCATCTCACTCCTGATCATTTTTCTGTTTTTGGCATTATCCTTTCCCTCCATTCCTCCTCCCATAACCATATATTTTTGTCCCTCTCCATAGTTGTGAGTAGCAACCAGGATAGCAATGGTCTTAACTTGCAATTCTCACCATTAACCCAAACAAAACCTGATCTCTGTGTAGGAACGTGGGCAGCCAATGGGCACTGGAACAGGCCAAATACAACCTGGTGAATGAGTACATGCTGGTGGGAGTCACTGAAGAGCTGGAGGACTTTGTGATGATGCTGGAGGCTGCGTTGCCACGGTTCTTCAGAGGAGCCACAGAGCTGTATAAAACAGGTACTACAAGTTTTACTGTATCATTAAATTCAGTATTGTCTGTATTCTTTGGTGGAATAAACAACAGTTATATATTTTTTTTTTTTTTTTTTTTTTTTTTTTTTTTTTTAGTCTAATTGAAGGAAAAAGTATATTAAATATTTAATCAAATATCCAGACTTCAAAAGAACAGATTCTTAAGATGCAGCAGGAAAAACTCCCAACTCAGGCCAGTGTTTCATAGTAAAACTGAGAGTATTTCTACATGCATTATGTTATGAAAACGTAAAATATTTTCACCCAACAACTGTGTAGCCGTAGTAACAGTACTTGACCAGTGGAGCTAATAGCTTCACTGCGAAAAATCCCAAAAACTGGATTAATGCCCAGATTCATACTTCTTTTCCATAATAGGTCAAATTCGTACCACTGCTCACAAATGAAAGGGAACACTACAATAGCACATCCGAGATCTCAATTCATTAAATATTCTCATTGAAAAACTTTATTATTAATGCAGTGGAATTGATTGAGAAGAAAATAACAAAAATTATCAATGTAAATCAAAATTATTACACCATGGAGATCTGGATGTGGATTCATACTCAATATGAAAGTGGAAAATAACGTGACAGGCTGATTCAACATCAGTGAATATTCCTCAAGACAAGTCTAAATGAGGTTCAGTAGTGCGTGTGGCCTCCACGTGCCTGTATAACCTCCCGACAACGCCTGGGCAAGCTCCTGATGAGACGGCAGATGTTCTCCTGAGGGATCTCTTCCCAGACCTGGATTAGAGCATCAGTTAACTCCTGAACAGTCTGTGGTGTGACGTGGCGTTGGTGGCTTGACCGAAACATGATGTCCCAGATGTGCTCAACTGGATTCAGGTCTGGGGAAAGGGCAGGCCAGTCCATAACATCAATGCCCTCATCACGCAGGAACTGCTGACACACTTCAGCCACATGAGGCCTAGCATTGTCATGCAGAAGAAGGAACCCAGGGCCCACTGCACCAGCATATGGTCTCACAATGGGTCTGAGGATCTCAGCCCGGTACCTCATGGCAGTCAGGGGACCTCTGGCTAGCACATGGAGGGCTGTGGGGCCATCCAAAGAAATGCCTCCCCACACCATGACTGACCCACCACCAAACTGGCCATGCTGGAGGATGTTGCAGGCAGCATAATGTTCTCCACAGTGCCTCCAGACTTTCTCACATCTGTCACATGTGTTCAGTGTGAACCTGCTTTCATCCATGAAGAGCACAGGGTGCCAATGGCGAATCTGACGATTTTGGTGTTTCCTAGCAAACGCCAGTCGTCCTGCACGCTGTTGGACTGTAAGCACAGGCCCTATGTAGACGTCAGGCCCTCATACCACCATCACGGAGTCTGTTTCTGACAGTTTGAGTAGAAACATGCACATTAGTGGCCTGCTGGAGGTCATTTTGTAAGGCCCTGGCAGTGGACCTCCTGTTCCTCCTTGCACAAAGGACGAGGTAGTGGTCCTGCTGCTGGGCCCTCCTGTGGCCCCCTCCATGTCTCCTGGTGTACTGGCCTATCTCCTGGGACCTATTCCATGCTCTGAACACTGCTGAGAGACACAGCAACTCTTCTTGCCACTGCTTGCATTCATGTTCTGTCTTGGATTAGCTGCACTACTTGAGCAACTTCAGTGGGCTGTAAAAAACGCCTCATGATGCCTTTATGCATGACAGCACTGACAAAATGAAAAAGTGACCAAAAGTTCAACCAGAAAGGATGAGAACAGAGAAATGATCTGTGGTCACCACCTGTAGAATCACTCTTTTATAGGGGTTGTCTTGCTAATTACCTCTCATTTCCACCTGTTGTATGTTCCATTTGCACAGCAGCAGGTGAAACTGATTCACAATAAGTGTTACTGCCTAACTGGTGACATCGATTCCATAAAGGTGTGACTAATTTGGAGTTACATTGTTTTGTTTAAGCGTTCCCTTTAGTTTTTTGAGCAGTGTACAATGCCGACCCCAAAAAAACCCAAAAAACAAAATAAACAAAAAAAGCCAGCCCGGACCTGGATTTAACTAAGCAAATAGGTAAGAGCCTCCTACTGAATAATTACTCCATGGGTGATTATCTTCCAGCTGGCAGCAAGTTACTGAACCCCAACTGATGCAATGAGGAGCTTCTCATTTCTTAAACAACCCTGTGGAAAGACACATCCCATAGTTGTGGAAAAGATGTTAGTCTGTTTAAGAAGGGTTAGATCATTGGCATCAAGGAGAGAAAACATCAAAGGAGCTGCAGAAACTACTCGAATTGGGTTGAGAACTGTCCAACGGATGATTAAAAACTGGAAAGAAAACGGGGAACCATCGTATTTGAGGGAGAAATGTCATGTGATCTGATGAGTCCAGACTGACCCTCTTCCATAGCGATGGGCGCATCAGGGTAAGAAGAGAGGCAGATGAAGTGATTCAGTGTGTACTGTAGCAGCCTGTGGGGGCAGCTTTATGATCTGGGGTTGCTGCAGCTGGTCAGGTCCAGGTTCATCAACATTATGAGGTCCGCTGACTGGCTGAATACACGCAGTGACCAGGTTATTCCATCCATGGATGGTTCTTCCCTGATGGCACGGCGATATTCCAAGATGACCATGCCAGGATTCATTGGGCTCAGGTTGTGGATGTAGGATGTCCTGGAGGAGACTTTGAATAGTGATCAGACTCTGCCATCGTCATCAATACAAGATCTGGGTGAAAAATGAATGCAACACTGGATGGAAATAAATCTTGAGACACTGCAGAAAATGATCGAAACAATTCCACAGTGAATGTGTGCACCATAATCACAGCCAAAGGTGGTCCAACCAATATTATTAGAGTGTGTGACCTGTTTTTGGCCAGGCAATGTATTTTAATGAATTTTTTTTTAACATTGACGTGGAAGAAAAATGTTAAATAGTTTAAACAATTGATTACAAAATATTTTGAAAAGTGTAGTTTATTCAGTCCCCTTTTACCGTGATACGCCTAAATAAAATCCACTTCAGAATTTAACTACTTAGAAAACAGAGTCCATCTCATCTGTGTGTAATTTCAGTAATTTAACAACTGCTGAGATAATGGAGATAAATCAAGTCAGAGTGAAAGTTTTGGAGATGTTTGAAGGGGGGTTTGGTTAGAGGACCAAATCCTATCTTGTGAAATTGAAGTTGAGTATGAAATAACTGCAAACCTACAATGACAGGCTGGGTAAAAACAGCATTAATCAAAAAAACAGTCAAGAGGCTGGTGGCACCTGTGGAAGGGCTGCAGAGATCAACAGCTCAGGTGGGAGAACTTGTTAACAAAATGACATAAGTCCACAATTCTTCACTGGCAAAAAGAAAGCCCCAAGATGTCCTGTTTGCCACAATCCATAAAAGAGGACACAGCTTTTCGAACCTACTAACACATCACTCTAAATGCACCATACCCCCGGTCGAACCATGATGATGACAGCATCGTCCCGTTGGGATGGTTTTCTTGAGCAAGGAAAGGGAAGCTGACTAAAAGCACTGCAGAAAAGTCATAACTGGCATTTTTTAATGTTAACAGACACTTAACATGTATTTTCTTTCATTAAAGGAAAGAAATCCCACTTAAGGAGGACCAGTGAGAAAAAGCCACCCACTAAAGAATCCATCGCCAAGCTGCAGCAGTCAGCCATCTGGAAGATGGAGAACGAGTTCTATGAGTTTGCACTGGAGCAGTTCCAGTTCGTCAGAGCCCATGCTGTCAGAGAAAAGGACGGGGAGCTTTACATGCTGGCTCAAAATTTCTTCTATGAAAAAATTTATCCCAAAAACTAAAGCAGGGTCTCTCAGAAGAACAGTTTTAGAGTCTTCTGTATGTGTGTAAGTTGACTCATTCTGAGGAAAAGAAAGCAGAAAGACGTGCTTTGGCTGACCTGCTACGTTTGTGATGGAGGACTTAATGTGGCGCTGCTACGTAATCGGTCTGCCAGCAGTTGTTTTCCATCTCTGGGTCAGTCAGCTGGTTGGGAGCTTATATTTCATCAGCAGGTTGTTCTTAGCAGCTTCTCCACACTTGTTTTCCTTCCACAACAAAGGTCATCTGTGCAGAGGAGCCCTGACTGGCATGTGTGCTCAGACAGCCCAGCCCACTGTGGATCAAGTGTAGACCTGGGTCTTTGTTTAACCTGTGGGGGGAAAAAATCACCGGCTCTGTACTGTTTGATTGTGTTTGCTTGTATTTTAGCTCTTTAATATGATTCATTGTTCATATGTGAGGACTGACATTTTTCCACAGTGAAATGACATCCTCATGCCTCACCACCGTGACTAACTTAAAGAGAGTAATAGTAAAAAGCTGACAACCTGCTTGAACCTGAAGAACATTTGGTGTTTTTTTTGGACTATTTACTGGGGCAGGTGTGTGTGTTTTATACTTTACTTGATGTGTGACTCTTGTAAATGAATGATGCTTTTACACTTAATGTTACTGACGTGTGTTAAAACATCATGATGGAGATGCTGCTTCTCTAAACATTTCGGTCCATTACGTTTTCAAGCAGCGGGTTATATATTTTGTAGAGATGCACCGATCAGCGGTTTGTGGCCGATTTGTGATCATCGATTTTTGTAAATTTTTATGACCCGTTGATACCAATTTTGGCTCAGTTTCTTTAAAAACTAGTTTGAACAGTGTTCAGATTAGTTTGCTCATAGCAGGAAGACATAAAAGGTTGTTAATTATTTATGTTCAGAGCAGAGGTGACATCACACTGTGTGTGAGAGAGTGAGCACTCACTGTAAAACAGGGTTTTGTCAATCAAACAAAAACAAAAAGGATTATGAAGGTGAAATTTTAACTTTTTTTTGTGTGTGTGTTTTTGCTAGCTATTAGCACAGTTAGCGTAGTTAGCATTCCTAGCTTAAGCAGCCATTTCGGTGTGAATTCCCTGAAGCACAGGTATCAAACACCAGTCTTTGATGGCTGATGTCCTACAACTTCTAGATGTTTCTCAGCTTCAACACACCAAACTCAAATAATGAGGTCATTAGCAAGATTCTGAAGAACTTTACAACATGCTGAGGACACAATTTAGACAATTTCCGCCTTTGGAAGGCTGGAGTGTCTCACCGCTGCCCTCAAGAATGTATATTCTAACCTTAACTCTAAAATTTCCAACCGACTGCCTGGGCAAAATAGACTTAAAATTCAATCACAATATTTTGTGGTTATATAATGCAATAATGGTAAAAGTTGCAATAATTAAAAAATAATCAACCTTTGGGCTATACAGCTGTCACTGCAGCCAGAGACACAAATATTGCTCTAAAAATGAAATTTAGCCATTATAAAATAGGCAACCTCAGTGCATCAGTTATATTAAGCAGTTAAATTACACCACAGCACACAATTAAGCATTCTCAAATTGATCAATGGCCATAGGGGAGAAAAGGCTATCCTGGGATATATATATATATATATATATATATATATATATATACACACACACACACACACACACACACACACACACACACACACACACACACACACACTTCAAATCTCTCACATTTATCATTGTTTTTCTTCCTTCCCTATTTGGGTACATTGTGCAAATCCCCCACCCAACCTCCTCTTCCCAATTGTAAATATTTCCAATCCAGCATGTTCAATAAAAGTCATAGATAAGAAGCTCAGAAGGATAAAACAGCAACTTTGTTGTAACATGTTCCACCTACCTGTATTCTACTAAAGTTGGCTTTGGGTCAGTTCCTTCCTTACTCAATACAGGGGAAAAAACACCCCAAAGCTGGGTATGAATAGACATCCAGTGGCAGGCAGTTCCTTTTTTTTTTTTTGTCCAGAAAAGGTCAGGCATGAAAGGCCCCCAAACTGCAGACAGCATAAAGGAGCTGACTCACTGTAGGAGTGAAATGATCAGCATCCGGTGAGGTCTGGCTTTCTGTGTCGTAGCAGCCTGAGTGACTAGCTGAGTGGAAATTGTTTCTTTTTAAACAGTTGCTCTCTCGCTGTTGTGCTTCCTCCTGCTCTATTTCGAAACACCTCGCTGCTACTGAAAAAAAAGCTAACTTCAAGTCTTCTTCCCTCTGTGACAACGTCCACACTGAAGAGTGTTGTTATCAGAGCTGTCTATCAGATTTTTAAGTTTTCAGCCACCAGTGGGGGCCAGTCGAGCTGAAAATCGGTCGACTTCCATCACCAGCTGATTTCTCTGTGCATCTCTAAAGTAACTGGATTATCATTTTTCTTCTCTAGTGTCACTCCTCAGTCATCATTTTGTTTTTGTGATTTGGCTGAATTGTAAAACCACTAAAACTTGGTACTCTGCTTGTCGTTTTTTCTCCTACAGCTTGACAAGAGCTTGATATCATTTTTTTCATTAATCTATTCCATTGTGAATACATCTGCTGGCATAAAAATATGAAATCACCACTCATGGAGGAGGTTCAGTCAGATGCTTTACTTTGTTGCAAAAAAAAAAAAACACTAAACATAAAAAATTACATTGTTGTAATTAACAATAAATCAAGCAGAGCAAAGAATTATGGAATCACTCAAATTTGAGGAATAAATTATGGAATCATAAATGATTTAAAAAAAATAATAAATTACTTATTTGTTGCACCTCCTCTGACATCATTAAGAGTTTAATAATTAGTTGTGTTGTTTCAGCTGGCATCTTATAGGGGGCCATACTTCCTGACAGTCAGTCAGTTGCAACAGTTCCTTGAGGTCTGCAAGCAGGGCAGGACTAAGGTTGTATGGGCCCTTAAGCAGAATTTGATTTCAGGCCCCTCTTCCTGTTTAGAGCCACCACTAACAGTATTTCAATATAGATTTGGTGGACTCTGGCAGAGGGTGTCAGGTTTGATTGGCTGAGCTTAAAAGCAATCAGGGATTGCTGGTTATGTGAAATATGAGATATATTTATGAAAAAAAACAAACTCAAACATAAAAGACTTATAGCATCAGACTTTAACTATGTTAACACAACCATCAAGTCTTAGAGATTATTCTTTGTATTTTTACAAAGTAAACTTGCTTACTTAAAACATTTTAATTGATCTTTACTGAAATCATCACATCAAATTTTTTAAAAAATCTCCTTCTGAATCAACAACATATGAAAGTTTTAGATCTATGGTTGTTAAAATTTAAGTATTGATATTTTGAACCCTGAATGTTTGGGAGGCCTATGCAGTGGCTTTGGTCGCTTGTACCTTGGGCCGGATCTGTCCTCAGACTCATTTGGAGAATTGTGCTTGTGCAGGTATTTGTTTCAGGAATGCAAATTTAAGGGCAATTTCATAATTCCTCTTGTTAGTGTTACGTGATTTTCATTATTTTTCTCCTCTACTAGAGGAAGCTGCACCAATAATGACAACAATGTCATTAAATTTAGTTTAAGTATGTCTTACAAAGCCAGTATTTAAAGTGCCAAAATATAGCAAACAAAAGAATCAATAATTATTCATACATTCTATACTTAAAATAAAGATGGATGTAAAGAAAAAAATTTATACATCAATTTATTAAATATTTCAGCATTTAAGTTATTCTATGTTAAAATCCTATTTAATTATTTAAGGATTATTTCCATTATTTAATGATTCACTAATTACATTTGATAAGTTTTCTTTGCTACAGTAATCAAACAATTGAATAGATGTTACATTAAAATAACTAAATTAGTTTTTTATAAAAACATTTAAATTAAACATGCATTTAATAATATATTTATTTAATGTACCATTTTTACTTATTTTCAATTTTAAACAGAATATGAATACATTGACGCCAGAGCTAACCCAAGACATAAGCAAACTAAGCCACCGTTTAGGGCCCCCAGATCATGAGGGGCCTCCCATAAATATTTGAATTTAAACACAGACCACAGGTCTAAAATGTTTATCTGTTTATAAAGAATGAGAATATTATGTTTGATTTGATGGTATCAGCATCCATAAATTAAAAAATGTTGACATTTTATGGAATTGTAAGGCTTACTTTGTAAAAGTGTAAAAAAAAAAAAAAATCTTAATGGCATGATTGTTGTGTTACCATGGTTACAATCTGATGCTGGAAGTTTAACCTTCTCTTTGTGTTTGAGTTTTGGTTTGTCCATAAACATATATCAGCAAAAAACAACCAGGTATCTCTGATTGCTTTAAGCTCTGCCCCCTCTCCCAAATTTCACCACATCTGGATTGAAACGCAGTTATTGGTGCTGATGTTCTGAACAGGAGGACGGGCCCCATAACAAGTTCTGCTTAGGACCCCATGACCTTGAGCTGGGCCTGACTGAAGCAATCCCTTAATAATTTCTTTCAATTGAATTATGGCACATTTGCATCTCTATAAACCACGTCGTTAATCTGTTACATAAAAATAATTTTGCGTCATATTTAAACCTTTTTTTTTTTGCTGCAAAGTAAAACAGCTGCCATCTTTAATTGTATATTCGATATTTTTTGACAGGATTTGTACAAGACTACAGCAGGGAAATGTAACTTCCAATGAAAGCTGGAAACAAAGCACGACCTTTGTTATGCAAGGATTCTTTTAACTGTAAAGGCTTGTTTCACCCTGCAATCTTCAAAAATGTTTACCAGGAAATTATGTCACCAAGGCAACAAGCATCAAATATAGATTACCAGCAGGTTTTTAATCTCACTTTGATGCTCAGATGGTTAGTGTTGCATAAAACTGGTCATTTTTAGAATAAACTAACCACACAAAGAAGATAAAATTTTATCTCTGAATTCAGCCCATGCCACTTTATGGATACCTATCATTATAAAGGCAAGCAGCTTGATCTACTGTAGTATACTGTTCAGTTTTGTGTGCCTTTTCTCTGGTTCTCCTTGCATTGCAGCTTTGTCTGAGGAGCAGAAATACAACACTGGCTGTCGTGTGTCTTTCATTTGGATCTGACAAAAAACAATATACAAAAGACTTTCATGAGATGCTGTGTTGTATTAATTATTTTTCTTATTCCTTGCAAATGTTTGTGCTTCAGTGCCAGCTTCTACAGAGCTGGGATTGGATGGTGAAACGGATAAAAAGCTGCTACTGTGGCTGATCTTTCACAAGACTTGTGTCCTTCAGCGATAACAAGCTGCCAGCTCCACTCCTGTGTGTGTGTGTGTGTGTGTGGGTGGGTGGGTGTACTTATTACTTGTTATTTCCACTTCAGATGTTGAGAGCTCCTCAGATATGTAGAAAGGGTTCCAACAATCTTCAAAAGTATGGAATTTGATATTAAGTCTGAGTAAGTATGGAAGAATAAATATTAAACTTTGAAAAGAAAGTAGTTTAAATAACCAGATTTTATTTCTTATTCCATCAAATAAAAGATAAGAATCTGAACCCCCCCCCAAAAAAAGTTTTTTTTTCCTAATCGATTTTCTCATCAGAAACAAATGATAAAAATCAAAATTATAGCACTTATTTGTATATTTTGTTCTCAAAAACAGCAGCCAAGTTTTTCATTTGGCTAGATTATCTTCTTATTTTTAAAATAATAAAAACATAAAGTTAAAAGTAACAAAAAGTTGACTTGTTTTTTCATACTCTGACATCATTCACATGTCAGCTGGGGCTAATAACCTGCTTCACCCGCTGATGTCACTGCCCATATATGGGCATTCCGGGGGGGGGGGGTTTAGATTAGATTTTGATGAGTTTGGACAACCAAGATATGTTTATTTTATATGTTCTTCATCTGTATTTGTTTTGTGATGAAAATAATCTTTGAGGTTTGCAGAAGAAATGTCTCCTACAGTCACAGCACACGGTGGTCGCAGAATTAGATGAGCATTATTTTAAAAAATTTTTCAGTTACTTTCTGTTATTTTAAATATTAAAAAGAAACTCAGTTTTTGACCGCAAATAAACTGTAATATGAAGTATATAATACTTAGTATTTTAAAACAAAAATCAAATTAACTGAAATTATTGGTTTCAAAAGAGAAAAATTCAATTACCAAATGTATATCCACAAGCCATGAAGGTCTTTCTGTACTGACTTGTTAGATAAATCTATATATATGATTTTTCTTATTGCAACCTAAGTTTGTGTTCAACTCAATCCTTTTCGTTTTTGAGATGCTGACAGATAACCAACCATTCATTTAAAAATAAACAGGGCGATTTAACAGCTTTTAACAGCTTGAACCTTTTTATTCTAGTTTTTAATTTAACCCAAAGCTCTGGAATTGGGTTTGGTTTAGATTCCAAACAAAGCACTTCAGTTTCTGCATTTTGGACTTTTTTGAAGTTATGTAGAAGTTCTGTATTAAATTTCTTAGTAATCTATAAAGTGTCAGAATTTAACTGTGATCAGAATTTAACTGTGATCAGTTAAAAATTTGTTAAAAATCTTAAAAACCGTGAAATGTTCATTTACTGACAAATAAGAAGCCAGCTTCAGCATTGTGCTGTTGTATGATTTATCAGGTGGATGGGTGGGCGAGGGCAGATAAGACCTAATGGGGTGAATATTTTGTTTTCAAATGACATTAATACCAAAAGACCTGATCTAGGAATCTGTGTCTAAAAAAATATGGAATTTTTAAATGAAAAATCAACAGGAGTCCTGGATAAAGGTTTGGATTTTTATCTTCAACATGCCTTTTTTCAACATATTTCATGTTCTTATTATGTCTGCCAGAATGTACAAGCAAAATCTTCTCGTATAGAGATAATATAGCTGATCATCATGAATGGTGGACTCTAAATCTGAGCCATGTTTGAGAGGAGTCACTGCAGGTCGAGTGAACCTGAGTGAGCCGCTGTTGCGAATCAGAGGTACTCTTCCCTGCTCTCAGATAATCCCTGGACAGGCATCATCAGCTACTGGACTCATCCCCATAATCTCAGTTTGCTCTCTTGTTACAGCATCCTGGTTTTGACCCTTCGACCCAAATAAACAAAGTGCACTTCTTCTTCTCCCCGCCTTTAAAGCCTCAATTACGTTCAGCTTTTTATTGCAAGATTTAGGACTTGAAAATGGTATGAAGTTATAAACTGGCTGCTATATATGAGGCTTTTAAATGCATCCATTATAAGATTGCTTTTATTTCACTACCCAGACTAAATGCTGTTGAGAGCACTCCATATGATCCGCCCAACAGCAAGTTCAACATATTTCTTTTCTTTAAATTATATTAATTTACAAGAAATCTAATTTTGCGACTTGTTTGCTATCTTGATACTGCCAAATTAAGTTCAGCCAAATATCATGGCTATTAGGAACATTTTAATGAGGTATCACTTTTGCAGAGCACAAGTATTTACACCCCTCAAAGTTCTTCACATCATGTTCCATTATTACCACCAATTTTAATGTCTTTTATTCTGATTTAATGTGACAAACCAAGAAAAAGCAGTCCACATAATTGTGAAGCAGAAGCATGAAAGATTTTCTGTTATTTTATTTAAAATAAAAAGCTCAGTCAGACCGGATGCTGAGGATTTGGCTCTGAGCCTAAACATATAGCTCAAGTTTTCTGCATCCTCCAACAGGCCACACTACAGATTTCTATTTGGAATTAATAAAAAAAAAAAAAAAAAAAAAAAAAAAAAAAAAAAAAAAAAAAAAAAAAAAAAAAAAAAAAAAAAAAAAAAAAAAAAAAGCAATGTATCATTTCACTTCCACTTCTTAACTATGAAGTACTTTGGGTTTTTCTATCACTTAAAATTCAAATAACATGCACTGAAGTTTATGGTTGCAACGCAACAAAATATGAAAAGTGTTCTACAGGAATGAATGCTCTTGTAAGAGACTATAAGGAGTTCTGAGTTCAACTCAAATTCAAAAATGCATTATTGATCCCAAAGGGAAATTAAATGAAAAAATTATAAAGTGCTGATGACATCACTGTGTGACAGATTTACATGAGGCCAAACTGATTTGTTTGTTGAGGAGGCCTCTTTATTTTGCCAGTGGTGGAACCATCATCGTCTTTGCGCCTGAGAGTTTGTGAGATCCAGGGGGGAGGTTGGGATGTTGTGGTTGCTCTTCCCAGCTTCACTGGCTGAAAGAACACCTCTGAGATTTCGCAACTCAGCCTTCATAGCATGAAAGCATCCTTAAAACAACAGCACAGGACATGTTTTCAGTATCAACATATATACAAATATATATAAGATAATGCTTTATTTGTCCCACTTGTCTTTTAAATTTAATCTGTCAATGCAGAAAGTGAAAAGAACAAGAGTAACAGAAATGAAAAACAACAGAATAAAAAAAAAGAAAAAAACAGTACCAGAAATAAAAATAAACCAGAAATATAAATGTGTGTGTGTGTGTGTGTGTGTGTATGTATATATATAAAAAAAAAAATTCCCTTCTCACCCTCCACGGGTGGTCTTTCTCAACCTCTGAGCTCGGGTCCTCTACCAGAGGCCTGGGAACTTGAGGGTTCTCCGTAGTATCTTGGCTGTGCCGAGAACTGCGCATTTCTGGACTGAGATGTCTGATGTTGTTCCTGGGATCTGTTTTAGCCACTGCTCCAGCTTGGGGGTGACTGCCCCGAGGGCCCCGATGACCACAGGCACCACTGTGGTCTTCACCTTCCAGGCCTTCTCCAGTTCCTCTCTGAGGCCCTGGTATTTCTCCAGTTTCTCGTGTTCCTGATGTTGCAATCGCTTGGTATTGCTACATCCACCACAACGGCTTTCCTCTGTTGTTTATCCACCACCACGATGTCCGGTTGGTTCGCCATTACCATTTTGTCTGTCTGGATCTGGAAGTCCCACAGGATCTTAGCTCGGTCATTCTCCACCACCTTTGGCTGGACAGAGCGTCTCCTTGGTATATGCCACATTTGATGGACACTTGTGCAATTGGCTTAACCTTCAGTTAACCATTCAGGGTGAGTCCCACTTTGTAGCAGCTGGTTCATTTGAGCTGCCAGTCACTCATGGAGGGCAGTGAGTTTCTTTAGCCAGTAGGCATGGATCATGTCAGGACCTGGTGCTATCCAGTTTTTCATACCTGAGACTCTTTCTTGGACATCTGCCACTGTGCATTGCTGTTGTGGGTCGCCTCCCTTTCCCATATGCCTTTCCAGTACTGTTGGGTCTCCAGCCTTGGTGGGTCTGCTCTGTTGTTATTACCCTGCCATTGAGAGTACACTTTAGCTGGTTGGGTGGAGAAGAGCCGGTTGGGGACAGAGCGTCTCCTTGGTATATGCCACATTTGATGGACACTTGTGCAATTGGCTTGTAGTTGGCTTCAAGGGTGGTTTTCCACATCCCCATCTCTTAGAGTCCTGTTGATGTTGTACATCTCTAAGCATTCAATGATCCAAGTGTGTGGCATTGAGTCATAGGCTTTCTTGTAATCAATCCAAGCCGTGCACAGGTTGGTGTGTCGGGTTTTGCAGTCTCGGGCGACTGTTTGGTCTACCAGGAGTTGGTGTTTGGCTCCTCTGGTATTTATGCTGTACTCATGTATTTATCCATGTGCCCACCTATCTTACCCTTTGAGGGATCCTTCTGGATCAGGATTGTGCGCCCTTCAGTTAACCATTCAGGGTGAGTCCCACTTTGTAGCAGCTGGTTCATTTGAGCTGCCAGTCACTCATGGAGGGCAGTGAGTTTCTTTAGCCAGTAGGCATGGATCATGTCAGGACCTGGTGCTGTCCAGTTTTTCATACCTGAGACTCTTTCTTGGACATCTGCCACTGTGCATTGCTGTTGTGGGTCGCCTCCCTTTCCCATATGCCTTTCCAGTACTGTTGGGTCTCCAGCCTTGGTGGGTCTGCTCTGTTGTTATTACCCTGCCATTGAGAGTACACTTTAGCTGGTTGGGTGGAGAAGAGCCGGTTAATCCTCCTGGCTTCATTTTCTCTCGTGTACCTCTTTAGGCGACTGGCCAAAGCTTGGAGCCTTTGTTTGGCAGTTTCGAGCGCTTCAGGTATGGGCATCTGGCTGTACCGCTTGGGTACCGGTTTGTTTGATTGCACCTCTTTGGAGCTCTGACAATTGGCTCACTTCCCTCCTTGTTACCTTGATTTTAGCCTCTAACCGTCTTTTCCATGGTGGGTATTGAATCTCATGGTTGCTCCTATAGCCGAGCATTTCAAGGATCACTGATGCTGAGTTGTACACCAGCTCATTGGTTTCCGTTATGGTGTTGGTAGGGATCGTTCTCAATGCTGCATTCACATCTTCAATGAGACTTTCTGATGGTACTTCACTCAGCCGTTGTAATTGGCATCGGGATTGCCTGGTGTTCATTCGGGCCACGATCCTACCTCTCAGGTCAGTTGCTGCCTCGTTCAGCTGTGATGGTTCGTTCATTATTGGGGCTGCATACCCAATCTCCGGGTGGGGAGTTGAAGCTAACTCCCCTCTGACCTGGCGTCCTGGCTCCCCCTTGCCGTAGCATTTGTGTTGTACCTCGTCTATCTCAAGTTGTGACAGCATTTGCCGTTTGCGGATGTTGGAACACTGAGCTACTAGTTGTTTGACAGTTAGTGTTGAATGGGGATGTCGACGTAACCATTCCTCCCGCATTCTTTGCATGTAACCCCTCTGACTAGGGTTACTTGAGTAGTAGCATTCCAACAGATCCAAGTTTTCACCTCTCGCCCAATTCCGTCTTGTTCCAGTAACCCATTTTTCGTGAAGGTGCCCTGGTTCCCCAGCACCTGACGCAGACCTTGTTTGACCGGGCGACGTCTGAGCCGGCATGGCGTGTATTCCTTTGTCACTCATCATGAGGTAGGCAGTAGCGCGAAGGATCTTGCCTAAGGACCCACACTGGATATCTCAACCAATCGACCCGGCCTGGATTCGAACCCCGGTCTCCCGGGTGAAGGTCGGGTGACTTACCCATTGAGCTACCCAGCCGCTTAAAAAACAAAAGAGGAACGCTTCACGAATTTGCGTGTTATCCTTGCGCAGGGGCCATGCTAATCTTCTCTGTATCGTTCCAATTTTAGTATATGTCCTAGAGAACTAGGACAATATATATATATATATATATATATATATATATATATATATATATATATATATATATATATATATATATATATATACACACACATACATACACACACATATGCATATACATACATGCACATAAACTCCTACATAAAAACGACCAATTCTATTGAATGTGTTCGTTAGTCTACATGTGTGAGTGGTCAGCTGCAAGGTCTTTGTAGTAGAGTCTGACAGCAGTTGGAAAGAGAGACCTTCTGAACCTCTCCTTCCCACATCGTGGATGGAGCAGCCTGCCCCTGAAGGAGCTGCTGAGTGCTGTCTGATTCTCCTGCATGGGGTGGGTGATGTTGTCCAGCAGGGATGACAGCTTAACCGCCATTTTCCTTTCACACACCACCTCCACTGGGTCCAGAGGGCATCCTCGAACAGAGCTGGATCAACCTGTTCAGTCTCTTTCTGTCCCCAGCAGAGATGCTGCTGCCCCAGCAAACCACACCATAAAAGATGGCTGATGCCACAACAGAGTCAAAGAAGGTCCTCATTATATATAAACCTTTAGCTCTTTCATACTTTTCCCACTATAACCACAAACTTCAATGCATTTCATTGGGATATAACGTGATACACCAGACACACAGTACTGCATGCAGTAATTGAACAGTAGAAGAAATATGATATATGATTTTCAGTTTTCTTATACAAATAAAAGTCTGAAAACCAAAGGCAGTCATTTGGATTCAGCCCTCTGAACTCAATATTTTTCACTATAGTATTAGCTGACAGTCTTTTAGGGTATGTCTCCACCAGCTTTGCACACCTAGAGATTGAGTGTCTATAATATGTAATTATCAAATCTGCAATAGATTCTCAATTGGATTTAGATCTAGACTTTGACTAATCCATTCTAATACACAAATATTCTTTGACCTAACCCATCCCATTGTAACTCTGGCTTTATGTTTAGGCTCTTCTTCTGGAAGGTGGAAGAGCCTTCCAGAAGTTCAGGTGGACAGCCGTGTCTTGGTAGGTTTGCGAGATGATCAAAGCATTGGATATTGTTTTAGAACCTAGCCCTGCTTTAAACCTCCTTTCTAATCTCTTTTTGACTTGTTTGTTGTGTGCCTCGGTCTACATGGTGGAGTTAGTGTTCATGTCATGTTCTTCAAAATGTTCTACAGCAAACCAGTGAGGTCTTAACAAAACAGCTGTATTTATACTAAGGTTAAATTACACACTGGTGGACTCTATTTACTAATTAGGTGTCTTCTGAAGGCAGTTGCGTTAATATTATTTTGAGATATCAGAGTAAAGGTGTTACAATGTTCACATTTTTATTTGTAAAAAACTTTGAAAACCATGTATCATTTTCCTTCCAGTTCACTTTGCTTTACTTAGTCTGTCACCTAAAATCCTTATAAAATGCAATAAAGTGTGTCGTTCTAATGTGACAAAACATGGAAAAAGTAAAGTCTACACCACAATGATTGTGTGTGTGTGTGTGTGTGTGTGTGTGTGTGTGTGTGTGTGGTTTTAAAAAGACTTTTTTTTTTTTTTACATTTTATGAACTGTAATTGCTTTTCACAACAGTTTGCAATTTACAAATAATATGTTTTTAAGTTGTGGGAGAGTTGAGTTTGTGGTATCAACCCAGATGATGTGATCTGCTGAAGTAGCAGCTCCTGCAGCACAACAGGAAGTATTGTCACGTCTTAAGAAGTTTGGTTGAATGGTTTGCATACGTACCATCCATAAATGCTGTTGCATCAAACAATTTTTCCTTGATTATCATGTAATATACTGAGAAATCAGAATCAGAATCCCCACCAATCACTTTTCTCTGACTGTAAACACACCTTTTATGCGTAAAGGGGGATAATCTTATAATGACCTAATTTTCTGTTGCCAGAAATGAAAAAAGCCAAATTTAAGCAGCTGTGGGAAAATGTCTATCACTGATTCATTTACAAGCAGCTACAGTGCCCATAAAATGTTTTAAAAAGCAGAGACTATTAAATTAACTTGAAATTATGACTTTATTAATATAACGTTTTAATTTGTATGTGTACCACTTGCACATTTGTAGAGGTGAGAAAGTCAATTTGTCACATGGTCTTTGTGCCAGAAAGGGTCCCCAAGCAGGCACAAAGTTTGGCTATACCTCAGACCGGCTGAACTCCCGACTTTCGTAAACACTGCTCAAACATGTAGGTTTGAGGCGGTAGTTTTTTTCCCTCTTAACTTTGTGTTGCAGGCTTCAATTTTATCTTAGGGGTTAACATTTTTTCTGAAGTTATCCTGTTTTTAATAAAATTTCGATAATAATAAACCAATTAGTTTTTTTTTTTTTTTTTTTTTTTTTTTTCATTTATCCGGTTTTATTCAACGACAAAGCTCAGTTTTATCACTATCATTCTTTATCTTATGATGAGATTAAGCATATTAACTTTAGAATAGTCTTTTTCATTCTTTAGCAGAATTTAAGGTAGTGTCAGGACGTTTGCCTTAGTCTGAAGCGCCACAATAATAATGTCTTCCATGTTTTGTGTTCTCCTCAGGTTAGTGTTGGAGTGTTGGAAGGTAAGGCGAGTGCACTGGAAGTTGTGGATCATGTGTGTCGCTGTCCGGGAAGAGAGCAGTGCAGCAGTGGGAATCTCTGCCGCAGCACTACGGCTCCTCTGGGCGGACGCTTCCATTCTAACCACCGCCTCTCCCTCTACAGCTACAGTGGGACAGATTTCTGCCGTAGCTTTTTTTTTTTTTTTTTTTTTTTTTTTTTTTTTTTTTTTTCCAAACATATGAGTGCCAGTCCACCCTCCGGGACTCTATCGGGACGGTAAGGCCGCGTCAAAGAAGTGCGAAGACGGCATGGGAAGCCCCGTGTTACCCAGAACAGCGATGGTTTGGCCAAAATAATCCCGTCTTTCTGTCGCCAGAGAGGGAAACTTAAAACAAGTCCTGTTTTTGGAGTCCCACCGCCCCTCTCCGCTCTCCCCGTAGGATTTGATTCAAAGGCGAATCCAAGATGGCTGCTGATTCCGTGCAGGTAGGAAAAGTTGACAACTGTTGCGAAAAGTGCGCAAACCCAGCCGTGAGATGCATTAAAAAGTGATCAAAGAGTTTTCTTTAATAAAAGCAGGTTCTCTGAGGTTCCGTAGAGTTCTGTTGAGCTACAAGGCCGCCGACTGATCCCAGAGGACTGTCTAGGAGCTTTCCATGGATTGAGGCCTGGGAAACAATTATCCAAACTAACTTATCATGTAATATTCAACTTTTAATCAAGTGCTTTTGTTTTGTGAACGTTTTCGTATTAAATTTATGTAGCTCAGATAAAAATAAATGAAACGTAGCGCTCCTTTAGCTCTCTATAAATGATAGTTAACGTTCGGTTCTGATATAACGTTAAAGTTAACGTTTCTTCTGTAAACTGTAGTTAGGAGTTCCCGTCTCGTATTGTTTGCAGATATCAGCAATATGGATGGAGTAATGTAATCTAAAGAGCGGTTGCGTTCAGTGGAGAACTGGTCAGAAACTTTTTAAACTGGTTAAACTTGTAACCAGCTATACACTGCAGTCAGGAAATGTCTCCTTTAACAGCAAAAATGCCTCCCGGTTTTAAACAGTGCAAACGGAGTGTCTGTCTCCTTGTAGAGTATCAATACTCTGGACCGCGGTTAATGTGGTTTCATTTGAGTGACGTCAGCCCCAGAAGCAGACGTCCCAAGTTTGGTATTACAGCTCGGCGGTCTTAAATAAACACGTTTAAGGTAAACTTGTGTGGCAAGAAAAGAGCTAATAAAGTTTAAAACATTTACGACACCTAGCCAGCATTTTAAAATCCGAGTTTCTAAGGTTATTAATATCCTTCAGTTTACATTGAATCACTTTAAAAGTGACACAATGCACATTTGTTACTAAAAATAGTTTTATGTTTTTGATATTATAATTAAGCTTTTAGTAAAAGTTTGTTTTGAAGTATTTACCCTTCTCAGTGATTAGGATAAATGTGTGTTCTTCAGTGTCCTGATGTATGTGGATGTTGACTTCAAATTTTATCCCGATATTTTGTGGTACTGTTGTGATAACGATAAAAGTGATGATTAAAAAAAAACAAAACAACTATAACTTATTAGCAGTCTATTTTTTTTTTTTTATTTATTATTTTTTTTTTTTTTGCTAACTGTATGGCTGTGACTATATACTACAGCAATCATAGACCTGCAAACACAAAATACTGCTCTTGAAAAGCATTCCCATTTTAAACAGGCGTCTACAGGACACCAGTTACATAATGAAATGTGATTTTGATCAACAAACCTCACACAGCAGCTGTGTGAGGTTTGTTGATGTGGAGAAAAAAGTAAAAATAACAATTCCGACTATACTGCTACAGCAGTACAGTTTTTCAAAAATCATTAATTGGAATTTATTGGTGTTATGAGAAATCAAAATTCCCATCATTATAAGGAATGTTTTTTTATGGTAAATGGCCTGTGCTGGTATAGTGCTTTATCTAATCGAGAAGACTCCATAGTGCTTCACACTACATTTAGTCATTCACACGCTGATGGTGGTGAGCTACATTGTAGCCACAACTGCTCTTGAGCAGTCTGACAGAAGCAAGGCTGCCATAAAATCGGTGTCACCGGACCCTCTGACCACCACCACCAGGCAAGATGAAGGAAATGTCTTGCCGAAGGATACAACGACTGAGACAAACAGAGCAAGGGTTGGAATGGGCATCCCACCGATTACAGGACAAACTCCTACCTCCTAAGCCACCTTTGCCAAAAAATTATTACGATAAGTGCACACCCCAATCAAATCCAACGTTTTTTCATATGTAGGCGCTTTTAAACATAAGCTAATAGAGATACATCAATCTGAGCATTTGTGGCTGATCAATCACCAGTTTTGGAAAATTCCAACATGTCAATTTTTTTCTCTTTTAAAAACTAAATATAAAAAGCACTGAAAGCCCTTTTTCTCCTTTCTGGAATAATTGAAAGTTGAAGGATATTGACTACTGTGTGTTAAATGTTAAATTATTAATTTGTTTATTGTAACTACACAGGAGACTTTCTGTCATTGTCAGTCATTATCATTAATAATTCACATTTCGATCCAAGGCAGCCTCACACAGTGTGTGTGAGAGGGAAGTTACAGATACATAGCACTGTAGTTAAACAGGATTTCTCCAATATTTTAAAACAAAGATGATTCCAGATTTTACATTTCAAATGCTCTTTTGTGTCTTGTATTATACTCAGTCTCTCTGTGTATTTCCAAAGGAATTGGTAGACCCTTACCTTAATAATAAGATTTCCAAAAGAATAACATTTTTTAATCTAGTATGTTCTATGATCCATAGAGCTCAACTCTTCAGATGGATAAAACAGAGCAAGTTTGCTGTAGTATATTCAGCTTACTCTAATTTGCTAAAGTCGAACTCTTTTTTTTTTTTGTTGTAGCCAGAATAGAAAACCAACATGACTCTATAGAAAATAGTTTTCATTCTAACAGCTTCTTACACATTTTTTTGCTTCTTACACATTTTTGCTTCCTCTAAAATCGCATTGCCACTAAAACTGGCTAACTGGATCTTTTCTACCCAGTAACAACTTCCTCTCTATGGAGTTTTGTGACCTTGTGCTTTCCCTGATTGGAAAACAAAACAATCAAATTTTTAATCTTTATGTTCAAGCAATCACCGATCAGAGCCAGTCAATCATATTTATTATTTCTTGAGTTCACCATTGAATTCCTGGGTGCTACTTGAGGATTAATTATATCAGCTACTTCCCGTATGATAGCCAAAGCAGCCGATTGTTTTGGTTCCTAATCATTAGAGGTGCATCGATTGCAGCTCTCTGCCCGGTCACTGATCTTTAAAAGGCCTGCCTGCCGATGCTGATTTTGGCTAATACCAATTTGTTTTGTCTGAAAAACAAATTGGTGAAAAATCAATAAATACATTGACAAAGTTGCTAAGTTGGCAATAGTAGGGTGACTATTGTTAATTGTGCACGTGCTGACATGATTGGTAGGCGGGTCTGTCAGTCAGCCCTCTCATCACAGAGAGAAAGATGACAGTGGCAGATTTTCTGACCTTCGTGGAGGCTGATCGGTTTCTCATGTAAGCATCAGCCGATTGTCGATCACCCAAAATGAAGGAAATTGGGGCCAGTTTATCAGTGCACCCTTTCTATTCATATGTAATAAGCTGTAGTTGCAGTTTAGTTTTGTCTGTTACAATAATTACATACCTACAGACCTGTTTACTTGTACTGTTCATGGCTGCATGTTTTTTCAGATGAATCTTAACCTTTGGCCTCAGCTGGTATGTTTAATAAACCCTCAATGGGAATCTGGATTATTTCTCAGTTCAGTGGATTGTGTTCTACTTGTTTCCAACAGATGAGGACTCGGGATGAAAAAGCTTAATTTGAAGTGATCCCAGAAAGCCATGCAGATGTTCAATTTTAAACCATAGCCCTGTGTGGAGGAAGATCCTTACCCTGCCTTTGCTATGAAAGACCAGAAATGAAACATTGGCTTCTGAAATGATTAACACTGCTGAGAACAGATCAGGTATGATTTCTAGGTTTCAAAAACAATAGGTAACATAGTTATGTCCTTTTATAATTGGTAATAACTCATCAGTGTTGGAAATCCTGACTACTTTTTCAGCCTCTTGACCTCTGTTCATAGTAGTGAACTTGATAAATCGCACATACATATTCTAGTATATGTAATTGGAGGCCTTTTTTTCAGGTCATCCCTCCAATTATTGAAAGATGAAGCGAATGCTAGGATGATAATTCACGCCGTATGTCACGGTATTGATGAATAAGGTGGCTACGCCCCTGAAAACATGAGCTCAGAGGCTATTAAGTTGGTTTAAACATCAACCTGCTTCAGCCAGTTACTTTTTTTTTTTTTTTTTTTTTTTTTTTTTTAAATCGCAGGCCCTTTCCCAAATCTCAAATCCAGCAATTGAATCCAATGTGGCAGCTGCATAATTGCTGATGGTAACCTTCCTGTTATTAATGTTTCACACTGGCTGAAGCCTTTCACTGAGACAAGAGATGCTGATTCTCTGTTATCTTGTGAACAAGTAGTCATAAAATGGCTTTTCAGTCCCACTGTGTTGATTGTTTTCTCAGCACAGGTGCGCCTTCCTCTGCTTTATCTTTGTGGTTATCGACAATGACCCCTTGTCTGAAGAGCCATATTTTCTGGTAGGGTTTGTGTTGGGGTAGGTGGGGGGTCACAAAATGGCCAAGTAATTTGCAGAACACAACATTTTGCTTGGAATTAGTGCTTTTATTCACACAGTTATAAGACAACGGTTGTAGCAAATCACTCTGTAACTAGGTGGTACTGCTTGTAAAGAAATCAGCTCAACCCATTATTTCTCCATGTAAAATATAGCACTATACAGAAAGCTGTGTTTACAGCTTAGAGCAATGATTTAGCAGAGATTTTCAAATACATTTTCTTGGAAAAGTGTCTGTTAATGTATTTTCAATTCATGCCATCCATTTAGACTGGAGAGTATCTGGCAGGGAGGGTGGTTGATAATACAATAGAAATACTACAATTTCACTGTATCATGGTTATTACAAGACTGAATTGCATGATATAATTATGTATATTGTTCCATTTGAAACAGAAAAGTAACAGCTGTTCCTACAGCAACTGAAACAATCAGCAAATAAAATAATGTCATCTATGACATTTATTTATTTAGATTTTAATACACTAACTGAAGGGAAAATATAGAATAAAGTCCTGTTAAATTTAGTTGTAATTTTCAAGTAAATGCTTGGTTCAGAATATTCAGCTTTCTGTTCTGCTCTTTAAGAGTCACACTGGGAGCAAACAAAGCTGATATTAACTGTTTAATTAGTTTCTGTAGCTCCGCAGGTAGCTAGCCTGCAGTCTGCTACTTTACAGGCAAGCCCAGTGAAATCTCAATAATACTACGTTCACACAACAGGTCTTGACTCTCAATTCTGATTTTTGGTTAAAATCCAAATTTTTTATGTTTTTTTTTTTTTGTGTGTGTGGCTGTTCATACTACTAATTAAATGTGACTGCAATCAGACATCTCTGTGAACGGTTTTGGACCCCAAAGCAATGCACATCCACAGAAGAAGAATGTAGATGTTAAACAGCAACGCTGCTGTTTACGGAAGTAATAATGGATGCTGCTGTCTATGGATCGATTTTAGTTACAGTATTGTCACAAAATCATTACGAGGGAATCTAATAAAAAGAAAGCACAATTAATTGAAATTGCCTTTTCTGGAGCATTGACTGTAGCTTCTGTAGAGAAGTCTGTTTGGATGAGTAGTCAGAACCAGGAGTGGTGGGGTTGTGATGTAATGCGCTTCTTTGACAAACTTGTTTCATAAGTTCCTAGTTAGAATTTTCAGCCATGGTTTAACATCCAGATTTACTGCGTCTGGTTTCTTTTGGTGCAGATTTATGAGGCATATCTCATGTCAGTGACGTAAAAGTCGGATAAAATGTGACATGATTGTTCAGACAGCAGACACTTTCAAAACTACTGGATACGTGTCCGCTTTCGTACCACATATGGAAGTGAGACAAATCAGATTTTTATTTGGGTGAAAAGATCGGAATTGGGCTGTTCAGACTGTCTTGGAAAAAGTCAGTTATGGGTTGCATTTGCCTGCTGTGCGAACGTAGCCTAAGCGTGATGGATAGTGCTCCTTCAGTTTTCCAACTGCAATCAGAAATATTTTCTGTTGGCCAAATAGAAAGAGAGGAGGGAAGAGTAGTGGTCTTTTATCCAGCTGGGCAGCAGTGCACAGCAACAAGCCACCTCAGAAAACTTGGGTTGCTCTTCATCTTTCTCTGGCATCTCAGTACAATAATGTTATATCCCCTGGATATCAGCAACAGGCAACATTTATCAGAATACAAACTCATGTCTTACCAAAATGATATGCTATAAAACTGACTGCATGTGCTCTATTGCCTTCCTTTGATAATAGTACTGGAAATGAACCTAAATAAGTCCCTCCAAACACATCTGAAAACGATGCAGTTGAGTGAAAAATGGCAGGATGGTCCCTCAGAGGCGTTCTCTGGTCACTCTGTGAGTTTGTTGCTTCATGATCACATATTCGCTCTGTAGCACGTGAGACGTGACCTTTAATAGAGGCTCAAAGAGTATAATGTTACATACAGTGCAATCTATCTTGAGATATGCTTGGAGTCACGCTTGTAGAATCTATGTTTATTACCACGTGTTTCTATTTTTGATCAAAGTAACACACAAGGCCTTGGCCATTGCTGTGCAGCAGGCTGTGTCGTGAGATAGGCTCAGTGCAGGGTGTATACTGAGATTTTGTAGCTTCTGCACAGAAACTGCTTGGGAAAAGCCTGGCCCTGTAAGCCTGAGCTTGGATAGTGGCCTGAACTTTTCCATTGTCTTATTGTCTGAACAGAGCTCATGTTCTTAACCTGCATGAACTTGAGCTTCAGGCCCAGTGTGTGCTTCTACTGTCCAATCCAGGTCATGTCTAAGCCACCAAATGAAACCATGAAGGCCATTTTTCTGGAGCTTGGCAGCCTTTATTTAGGTATGAAGTTTGCTACCAATTTATTTATACAATTCATATGCTTATTCGCCAGTCATTTAATACTTCACATTGGTCTACTGTGATATATATTTTTAAAGGACCAAGTAGCATTTTTTTCACCAGTGCACTCCTTGTGTTTCTATAGTTCAGAGTGATGTCAGCCCAACCAAGGCCCACCATCTTGTTTGGTAAAGCTTCTTTTTATTTGGACTTTGAATTCAGGTCAACGACGAAGTATTAGGGCCAATTAATTAAAGTTGCATGACAATGGAGTCGAAAAAATATGAGAATAAAGTCATAATGTTATGTTGTTGTTGTTGTTCTTCTACTTCTACTTCTTCTACTAATTAAAATGAGGAATGTTGAGCATCTTGTGAAGTTCTGCTTTGGTGTAAGTTTTATAGTTAAAAAAATACTTCATCTTTTAACACATAAGCGTCAAAATATTATCAGTAGCAGGACTTTGAAATGATCGTGTGAACGAATGTGTCTATTTTGAAGAAAGAACCACACGGACTGAGCTGCTCACATCAGATCCTGATAACTATCGAAGATTTTTTCTCGTAATTTTAAATTGTTCTGGTAAAACTGCATCTTTGTTCAGCTAATATTATTACTGTATTCTTGTAATTAAACCAAAGTTCTCATGGCCTTAATACTTTTTGAAAATATTTTCTGTCTGATTTGTAATTTCTATTTTAGAAAAGAAAGTGAGAAAAAAATTGGTTAAAATTGGATGTGGTATGAAAACTCTGAGATTTATTTTCAAGCCATATTCCCCAGCCCTAGGGTTAAGCTGTTTTTGCTATTATTATTATTATTATTATTTAACCAGGTCAGTAGTGCATGATTTTGGATTGTCTTTTCTTACAGTAAATAGCGGAGCTACAGCAGTTCAAGTCCATCAGTCCTATGCTGTGTGTTTTGTTATGGGAGGAAACATTTGCTTACAGTTCCTGCTTCACTTCTCTTTGAACCTATAAAGCCTCATATTCCTGGTATGACAGTTCCCCCCCCCTTGTGAGTCAGTATGTTCAGGCTGCAAGAAATGACAACACCTGCACATGCCAACCAGCATCCCTGTCATGTGTGGCATTGACTATGGAACAAGAGATCAGGCGAGTCACGTAAATGAGCAATGTGCTTCTTAATTTCAAATTAAAATATAGGTCTTGTGTTTGCCTGAGTTGATGAATGTCAGGCTTATCTGATTGGCCTTTCTTGTATTTCCTTGCATTGTTGCACAGTAAAATAGGATCGTCTGGGTGTCCACTGTTGTCCTCATACCACACTGGGCAAACACAGCAAGGAGTGCAAACAAATTTTGCACTGGAGTGAGCAAATGAGAGACCCCCTTCCTCCCTCTGTCCAATCAATCATGACCTCCATTTTACCTGCGAGTCATCATGGAGCCTTTTGACGAGAATATGTGCGAACTATTCTTTCCTCAAGAAGTGAACACCTATAGAGGAGGGTTTGGATTTGTGGCTGCTGGAGGCAGTACTTGTGTAGTTTACCTCTGCATGTTGTGAGGGAAAAAAACCTTGCTTCATGCACAGGATGTTAAGGGTGTTCATAGTTATGCAATCAGGTTATTGCAGCTTTTTATCTTTTTAACTTTTTTTTCTCTCAAATAGTTTTTTTTTTCCTCTTGTATTGTAAAAAAAACAAAAGTCTCAATAAAGATGGAACAAGTTTGGATTTATTGTGGTTTTAAAGTTTAAATTCCAAAAAATCAGTAATTGTAACCGGGGTGAGTGACTTTTTGAGAGCTATGGTATAAAGTTAGAAAGTCAGAGTTAATATTATTTGATTCTGAAACAATAATACTAAGCCTGTCGCAATAAGCAATCATTCAATTAATCTCATGATTAATTAAAATGAGCTTGATAATTTCCATTCTAATGATTAATATTTTTTGAAAGGCAATTTTGTTTACAGAGACATCATAATCCATTGTATTTATTGTTTTTGGTTATTGCGTTTTATTTTGGATATTTAAAATATCTTCCAGTTCCAGTGTGGCGTGTTCTACAGAAAATTAAAGTTTATTATTCATAGAGAGGGTGAACTTGCATTATTATGCCATCATCAATATACTTCCTGAAAATGTTCTCAAAATAACAATATTATTGTTTATCGCAATAATTTCTGGGACAATTTCTCGTCCAGCAAAATTTGTTTCCTGACAGGCCTAAATAACACTAACCATTTCATCTTTTACTACTGTAGTTATAGTATTGTCCATAACATTTATTTATTGTTAATTTGATTCTGATACCTAAAGTATGAGTTATAATATGACAAAAACCAATAAAGGAAGTAGAAGTTTTCAAGTGCTTATTGTGCAGAATATTAACCTCATTCCTGTTCTGAAGTACAGCCTGCAGTCGGCTGCTGAACAAATAGCTTCAGTAGGATCAGAATGGAAGATTTTAACTGCTTTTAAATTCTGACTTTAATTTTTAACCCTCCCCGTTCCTAATATTTATGAGAGTTCTCATTTAATTATTCAACATTTACTACCAAGCTTTGTTTATTGTGATTGTCATTCAACCGTTTACTGTTTGAAAATACCACATGAGCAGAAGCTTTTCAGTAAACTAGGTTCAACATATAGTCAGGATCTTGCCCTGACTATACCCTAACACTCCAGATTGGTCATATTAACACGAGATCATAATGAAATCAATACTGGAACCCAAGTTTTCTGGCTCTGGATTTGTGGAATTGGAGAACCAATCACACTGAAGGAGCAGGAAGAGAATTAGAGAATTGGCAAAAAAACAAAAAACAAAAAAAACAAACAGAAAATGATGTGTATAAATCTTATATCTACATCATAAAAGCAAAGTTTATTCTGATTTCACATCAGACAGTGTGAATAAAATACATATGTGTCTTTTTATATAGTGCATCTAAAGTTCTGGTTTCAACTGTAAAAACGATTTACTCCACAACAGACAGATATCGTAAATATGTAAACTCATTCTCTGCTGGACTGTGAAATTTCATGAATATAAACATATTTTTCTGTAAACATATCATTGTTTTTTCTTTTTTTTTTTTCAGTGAAAATCAAATCTAACGGTTGAAATCAGGAAGTAGACCGCAAAGAGAGAAGTTTCTGTTCACGCACCCCAGCCTTCTTCATTATTATGTACTTTTTCTCTCGGCATTAATTGGTTGGGGGTTTAGATGTGAAGAGTAACAGATTTTTATCCTGATTGACAGAGATGTATGTGTACAAAGCAAGCGCGTCCATATCGAAGCTACCTTTGAGTGTTCTTCATGTAAAAACTGCTGCTGTACCACATAAGTGCTTTTACTAATGTGAATGTGAATTATGGTGCGTTCATAGACCAGGAAAAAAATCCCAATACTGTTTCCCATTTTCTCTACAGCAGTCATTTAGAGATATTAAGAGACATCCAGTCACCAAAAGAAGAAACTGGATTTCTATTTTTTTTAAAACATTTTTTTTAGATATTAACATAAATGTTCTCCAAATAATCTCCAATTAGTGGTGAGAATAAATGTCAGTTAATTGGTCCATAACATTCCTTCAAACGGTCACCTTCATTAGAGTGGACCCTTGTAGTTGCGGTGGTTAGGGACCACAGCTGATAGCTGAAATCAACAAATACTCGAGACCCCCTCTAAAAACGCTTGTAACTGCCTATTTTAGTAGTTCAAACGCAAAATATACCCTAATATACATCAATACGCACAGTAGAAACTGTCTTGGCACGTCCGCAGACGCTAATATTTACAGTCTTCCTTATTTCTGCTGTTGGGGGTACAGCCAATCGGGAACAAGGGAAATGAATGCCACAGAGGACTGGCTGCCTTGCAATAGCCAACCAATAGCATATTAAGTAGCATTGCGACTAGGTATTCTGGCTTCCGGCTTTTTCTTCCAAATGTTTTTGATATGCTGCATGAAAAAATCTGTGAAATGGCAATAACTGCTTTTCCACATGTTTGGCATATCGGGCTGATTTATCCAGTATCCTCGAATCTACCAATTACAAACATCGTTTTAAGCTTTACTGTCCATAAGCAAACACCACTCTTAATTTGTTCAGTTTATCGTTGCAGGTGCTACATGTAGGCCTGTTGCAATAAGCAATTAATCAGTTGATCACATGATAAGTTAGAATGATCTTGGTAATTTCCATTTTGAGGATTAATATTTTTTGCCTGCAGTTTTGTTTACAAAGACATCATAATCCCTTTTATTTAAGGTTTCAGTTGTGCGTGTTATTTATTTCAATTTTATTTATTGTTTTGGGTTCTCATGTTTTATTTTGGATAGTTCAAATATTTTTAAAAATTACTAAATACAGAATATGAAAAAATAGAAGAAAATACATAATAAAAAATAGTGATGGTAAATAAAAAAAATTACCAAATAAATACAAAAAAATTAGAGAAAATATTGAAATAAAGATAACTAATATAACTATAAGATTGGAATGAAAATGGAAAATTAAATGATAGTGATAATGTTAAGTGTTCTTTACGAAATTAAAGTTTATTGGTGTTTGAGACGGTGAACTTGCATTATTATGCCATTATCAATATCGTCGCCTTCCTAAAATAAAGGCCTAGGTCATTTTTTTTTACCAAAGGTGATTTTTGCAAAAAAAATAAATAAATCACCACCTCTTTATTGCCAAAAGATGATTCAATCAAAAAAATTACTTCTGGCAAAATGACTTAGGCCATTATTTTAGGACAGTGATGATGTATTACTTGAAAATGGTCTAAAATCAACAATATTATCGTTCAGCAAAATTTGTTATCATGACAGGCCTAGCTACATGTAACATTTTAGTCGCACTCTTACATGTGTGTCTTGGAAAGTAAACGTGTTTCCACCACCCAAAATCAGCCTTACAAGTCGTAACTAGGGGCAGTTGGAGTTGTTGATTTTCTGACTGGGAATTTGGAATTTCCCAAAATTACTAGTTCCTGTTAGAAGATTAGAAACTGAAAAAAAAATTGTCTATTATTTATTTATTTTTTTTAACTAAACACCTTTTGAAAAGATCTTTATTTATAATGAGTACTGAGCACATCAAACTCCCCAGAGAGAGAGACTTTTAAATCTGGACATTTCTAACTTCTCCACCTGCTGGACTGAATGAGCAGAGAAGATTTAAAACTTGCAAAGTATTAATAAAAGTACTAATGATCTTTTTTTTTTTTTTTTTTGATGGATTCATGCTATAATGATGTGGGTTGATGCGGTTAATATGAGGATTATTGTGCTTGCTTAATAGATTCAGTTTTTTTGTAGTTGCGAGCTCTCTACCTGCCTTGTCAGTGTCTTTGATCCTCTTATTGAGGCTGCGCCTGAGGGAACAACCCTGGGTGGACTTACTGAGTGTATAACCGACTTCATCGTACAACTGGATCACCGTCTTCAGTGTCAAGTTTAGTTTAGCCGAAGCTCTTAAAGAATATGTGGACAGGTGGAAGGTGCTTCGAAGTGTTAGGCCCCTGGAAATGGTCCTGTGTTGAGGCTAGGGCAGGAGACGTTAGCATAAATGGAGTCCAGTGCATCCATGTCTTCACAGTGAAGCTCCAAGCCCTTACTCACCATGATGTCATTTCCACAAACAACACCCTCAAGCTCTATACTTGGTGGTAATACCTCTGAGTGTGGTTGCGCTGAGATTCCAGGGTGTCTCCTCCATCACACATGTTTTTTGGTGTGTGGGGGAGGAAGGGCTGCACAAGACTGCCAGTGATATCCTTCAACCGGTGTTAAAATAAAACCCGGTTCTCGCCCCGGCGTGAGATTAGGTCCCATTCTGGGCTGCTCTGACCTCACAGAGCGAGAAGCTAAGAGGGATTTGGCCGTCTCTGCTCAGACGGTTTATCTTCCTTGTCTATGTCAACGGTCTGCGTGAGAGAGTCGGAGCAAAGCGGACACCGGCAGAGTGAATGCCTGAGACTCTGGCCGTCGCCTCGGCCGGCTGCGGTGAAGCCCGTTCATCGTGGCGTTGAGTCAGTCTATGTAAAGTGAAAAAGTGATGACGGTGTAGCTGGTAAGCAGAAGATGCGTGGACTTGTTTGTTCAACTGAGCTGGAGATGGATTTGGCTGAAGCTGATGAAGTTGTGGTAAGAAACAAGTTAGAAATACTGAAGAACTTGTTTTTCAGAGATATTCGCCTTAAGCAGGTTGAATAAATGTTAAATTGTTTGCACATTACAAATGCTTTTGTATATTATTGGTTTAATGCACCTAATTAGACCTTGTAGTGGTGAAAATAATCATTTCTTGTTATGAAGCTTTTTGATTACCCAATTAAATCAGATATTGACTACTGCAATAAATGTTTAAAGAACTGGATTGTTTATTATTCAAAGTCGCTGTGCATTCATGGTGACCTCGAAAGCTGTGGCATTCAGGAAGTGACTACTAATCCTCCTTAAGTTAAGGTGATGGTTTTAAAGATGCAGGTCACTGGTGACTGACAGCAGCAGTGAAAAGAGGGTGTACTGAGGCTAGCTCAGGTTCAAAACTCCACTATGTTGGAATGAGGCCAGAGGAGCACTCAGGCTAGGCTGAAAGAGCTGAATGGCTGAGCCTCATGTTTGGTCAGAAGACCTTTTTACAGCCACTGGCATTAGGTTTTTCTGTAGCCACTTGCCCTTCGGCCTAAAGACCGTGCTAGTCATATTATTCAGAGAGTAGTAGTAACTACTGACAGATCCAGTGCAAAACTATGGGTGCTGAGTTGTGCAAATATGATGTGCTGAAAAAAAGTTGACAGTCTGGAATGAGTCAGCAGTACCACGCAAATGAGGAGCTGAATTCGTTTTCTTTTTTGGCACTTTCCCTTTAATCCCCTTAACCTAAATGAGAAAGCAAGTATTAACTTGTAAGTTATGATGACTAATAACTAGAGACTACATAAGAAAGTTTGCTGTTTGCACAGTAACAGCAGTGTACAGTGTAGCAGTTACAATTCGAAATATATGTTTATTACTATAGTAATTATTGTGAGTATCATACGATATTTTTTCAAATAATTCACAAACACATCTTCCTTAGATTGTTTCAGAAATGCAGGGTGACTTCATTTAAGCCTCTGGTTACTGAGGGTAGTTATTGTTACATTGCATATTACATTTTTAAAGCCCTTACATGTATTACTATAATCAACATTTTCACCAGACTCTGAACATTATGTATTATTTCTTTAATAAGAGAAAAACATACTGTCAACCAAAGCCTGAATAAATTTAAAGGTCGCTAATCAAATATTGCATTTGTATTATAACATCTTTCAACTTTTTGGAATGAATTGCTTTGATGGGGTGGACGATACAGGAAAAAAAAATCCTACGATAATTTTTTTTTAAATATCCAACTCTAATGTAATTTTATCTATATATCACATTATATAAAACAAATCCCTTTTTGACTTTATTCTTGCATTATTTTGACTTTATTGTCATATGACTTTATTCTCATATTACTATGACTGTATTCTTGTAACACTATGACTTTATTTTTGGAAAAAAAAAAAAAAAAGATGGCTGCCCTGTGTGTGCTGGCATCAGTCTGAATTATGGAAACCCAAGGAATGCACTCGTGAAAAAAAATCCAGATTTTCCAAAAATTAAATCTTCAAAAACCAACAATTCAGTTAATCAGTAAAATTCATTTATCGCCGTAACCACAACATACAATTAGTCAGGAATGTTGTTGAATGATGAGATGTTTGTTTGTGTTTTCAGTATGTCCCACAGTTTGGAGCCTTCACTTCTTACTGAAATATAACTTGTGAAACACCTAAATAAGACGGTCACAAACCTTTATGATAAAACAAACAAACAAAAAAACAAAGAATCCTACACAGTGTTTTCAAACTTTTTGGAGCTACAGTCGACTCTTAATGCCACTATTATTGCCAATACCTTACATCACATTACAGTTGAAACTGTAGGAAGTCACCATAAAGCACTACTCAAAAGAGACAGAAGCCAGAAGTACAGTCGCCCTTCAACTTCCTACTGTTGGGCTCTAAGTCCTGTTCATCAAAGCTCTCATCGCCTACATCATCAGCAGATTCATTATGGTGAGACATAGTGGGCCTATAAAATGTATTCACCCCCTTGGATCAATCATGATCAGCAAAATTAGGCTTGTTTGACAAAGAATTTAATAAAAAAAAAACAACTTTCATGTCAGATTTTTTTTTACAAAATGACAAATAAAAATATTTTACATAAAATAAGTGATTGAGTAAATACTCACCCCCTTTACAGTGACTGACCTAATTCTACGTCTTCCAGCTTGAAGTAAGAGTGTTACCAGTGACAGTGTTCAGGGTTTGGTGTACAGAATAGAAGTTATTGAAAATATTTTGGATCAAGCTGTCAAATTCAGAACATTTCCTACTGTAAGATTTGGACGATCACTTTGCTCCAAAAAATGTGTTAGACAGACAGAATTTTTTAATCATAAATCATATGTTTATTAGGGATTATCATTAGGCATTGGAAAACATCAGGAAAATATCTGGAAATATTAAATTATGTTTGTTGTAAATTTGTTTGATGATCTAAAACATTTAAGTGACAAAAGAGACAAAGCATAAGACATCTGTAAGGTGCAAATCAGTTTTCCACAGCACTGTGATTAGCTGTTTCGTAGATCAGAATACTCTACGTCAGAGTATTAAGCCATATAGATCAAACAAAAAAAATTATGTGGCCAAGAAGGATTACATTTTTGCCAAAAACCTCCAGAAATTTCTAGATTATTTCAAATATTTACCAGAATTAATTAAGAAAGCATGCTCACCTCGCATTTGAAGTAACCAAATTAGCGTCTTTGAAAAAAAAATACTAGTCATCCAGTTAATGACATTTTGACTCGAATAAGAATGTTTCATATTTGCCAACATATGTGGTACGATAAGAACATTAATTTCATTTCTATGATTTTTTTTTTTTTTTTTTTTTTCTTCCCCTCATGTAAATGTAAAAGGTAGGTTGAGAAAAAATTCCCTCTCTTTTGCCTCCTTCCTTCCTGATCTCCTCTTAATTACATTGCATGAGTTTCCTTGTCTCTTACCCCGTTTTTCACCTTTTCTTCCCCAGGGGGATGCCAGGGCCCAGCTGGTGGCAGAGCGACTCGGTCTGGGTCACAACCTGGACCTGTCTGACACCATGGTCCAGCAGAAGCTGGATGAGATCAAGGAGCAGATCCGCCGTGAGATCCGCAAGGAGTTAAAGATCAAAGAAGGTGCCGAGAACCTGCGCAAGGTAATGTCTAAAACATTATCTGCAAAAAATGGTTTTACTTGATCACATTGTAGTACCGAACTTCGATCGTTGTTAGTTTTATTTCAGTGCTTTCGTTCTTATTCTGTCAAATTTACTACCCCTTTTAGAAATGATCCCAAAAAGACGTAATATCATTCCTTCACTTTCTGAAAAAAAAACGTAACTGATGTTTTTAGTGGTTGCATAAAAAAAATGTTTTTCTTTTTAAATCTTTATTACACATTTTTCCCACGTTGCCTCTGCTCTCCTCAGGTAACCACAGACAAGAAGAGCCTGGCTTATGTGGACAATATGCTGAAAAAATCTAACAAGAAGGTGGAGGAGCTTCACCAGGAGCTACAGGAACTAAACGCTCATATTGTGGTCAAAGATCCAGAAGAACTTGCAGGTAATTAGAGCAGGCCGCCTGCATCCAGTTCATGAGCTAATTTTTAATTATCCAAGTTGCACCAATGAGTGATTTCTGGCCATTTCCCATCTCTGGGTTTGCTAAAGCTTTTACTGACCTATTTCACTTTAAGAACTATAATCTAAGAAGATATTGGAGCAGTATTCACAATATTTTTTTCAAGCCTTCCTGGTCTGAGTGGTTAATGATTTATATTAGAAGCAGAGGTGATATGACACCATGTGAGACAGCAGTACCTGTAAAACACGGTTTTATGTTTTTAGAAGAAAAACAGACAAACTGATTTGTAATTTAACATATAAAATTGTTCTTTATCATCTTTTTTTGGCATTAGCATCTTGTACGTGCAGCTAACATGACTAAAACAACTGCGTCTGTGTGGATACCTTTGATAATGTAGACCCTTAGATTAACTTCGAGTCTTTCTGAGAAAGGTTGTCAACATTTGTAATTCCAACATGTTCCATGACAGAAAGGTTGAAAGCTAAAAAGGCAACTTTGTGCTCTTGTCATCAACTTGAGTCTCTCTCTGTCTCTTTTCGTCTTTCTCCGTCTCTCTCTCTGTTCTTTTTTAAATAACTTCTTACATCTCTGTGCTTCCTCTGACTTTATTTTTAAACTCCTTACAGATACTAATACAGTTGACCTCCCTGCCTATTCACGGTTCACTATTTGCAAATTCACCTATTCGTGGATTTTTCTGTGGAACATGACTTCAAGTTCTTTACGGAAAATCTCCCTCTTCGTGGATTTTTTTCATAGTGGATATCTAAAATATTTGAAAGAAAATGCAGCTTGGGAAGCTGAAATACCAAGAAGCAATACTACTTGACATGCTGTTGACTGGCATTCGCAAAGCAGCCAATCCAGGAGCTGCATTTATTTTCCTTGGTACTGACTGGCTGTAGCCCCAAGAGCAAAGATCAGGAAGACTGGAGATGTTAGCTTCTGCGCAAGTGCAAGGACGGTTTTCTCTTAGGAGAGCTGTTTTATTCAAATTTAAATAAATAAATACTGTTATTTATATATTATTAATAAATATTCCATGAAATAAATCAATGTACCCAGGAAATAAAACAAAATATTTAAAGGAGAAATGTTTACCTAATTGATTTTTTTATTTATTTCAAGATCTATTTATTTATATATTTATTTCAAGATTTTTTTTTTAATTTATTTCAAGATTTCTTCCTTTCTGTCAAGATTTATTTATTTAATTAATTCTTTATTCATTTCATTATGGTGTTTTATTTTGTGACACTTATTTTGTAAAGCTACTTTACGTATTTCATGGACTTTTACTTTTTAGCTCCGTTTTTATTTCAGGCTCTTTTATTTCGTGGTCTTATATTCAAATGAGGGGGCGGGGTTTCCTCTGTGGAGCAGCTCTGGTCAGAGTGCAGCGAGCTGAGAGACAGCGAACTTCAGTGCATCTCAGCATGACGGTGGAACATGCAAAGCTGCGAACTATAAGGGTTTGAACTGACGTACCGGTGTCGTGCCAAGGCAGTTATCCCTGACAGAGTTTGTATTCCCTGCGTCGCCATGACAGGCCTCGCTTTCCCTTGTAAGCGGGGGAGTTGAGCTATACTCACGTGCTCTTGTTTTGAAACGCTTGGTTCTTTGGGGGTAGTCAACGCCTCAGCTGGGTTGTGTTGAGCAGGTTGTGCTTTTGATGAAACGGATACAAGTTCCCTTAATACTCCAAACATATTCCACCACTTTTATTGTCCTCGGACTTCAGTTCAAGCCCTTACAGCTCGCATGTTCCACCCTCATGCAGATGCGCTGAAGTTCAGGGTCTCTCAGCTCGCAGCACTCTGACCAGCGGCAGCCCCACTCCACAGAGAAAACTCCACCCCCTCATTTGAATAGAAGAACATGAAAGAAAAAGAGCCTGAAGTAAAAAAAAAAAAAAAAAAAATGGAGTTCAAAAATAAAAGTCCATGAAATACATAAAGTAGTTTTACAAAATAAGTGTCATAAAATAAAACACCATTATGAAATTAATAAACAATTAAATAAATAAAGAGCTCTTGAAATAAATAAATTAATTAATCTTGAAATAAATAAATAAACAAATAGGGTTCAAATTTCTTTTTTAGATATCAATTTTTATTTATTTCATGGGGACATTTATTTATTTCATGGAATATTTATTAATGATGTATTAATAACTATTTATTTATTTATTTAATTTTGAATTAAACAACTCTCCATATCCATTGAGCGTATTACTGCATATTAAAGGAATCCACAATTAGTTAACAATAGACTTTATTTGAGAAACCTTTATTTCAAATATAAATACAATACAATAGAAATGCTGTAGGCTGTTTAGTTTTTATAAATTTAAATAAAGTGTTGTCACATGATTATTGCTTTGTTGTTTATGCTGCAGTGCATCCTGGGTAGATGATGTATGCTAGGTGCTACAGTGCTAGCTCTGTCCAGTTAGAACATTAAATTTTGCACAATGAGTAACACTCAGCCCTTTCAATTTGAACTGGAGTGTGTTAAAATAGAAGGTTAAAAAAAAATGACGTGTGGAAATGAAAATGAGGAGGACCACACTGATGAAGAGGAGAGATTCAGCTGAAAAAGCTGATGTTTTTTTGTGGCTACTGCTTGGAAATGCCAGTCTGTAAGGAGAGCATAAGCTGCAAAAAGCTCCAGTTTCTAAGTTGTTTACAGTAAGAATCAGGATCAAATCATTTTCTCAGATATATTGGATGTTGTTACAAAGGCTTAAATATGCTTCATTATCATTTTAAAGCTCCATTAATTATCTTCCAGTTTTTTGATTTCGCATTAGCTCCTGCTAAAATGGTGTTAGCTCCTGCTAACATAGTAAACAGCAGATGACGTTTGTTAGTTTCTACAGATATCTTGTGTATAACAGCACATGAAAACTTTGAGGCAGTTTGCCTCAATCCAGACCTTTTTTGACCAACACAATCTTGACTTCTTGTGTTTTGCTTATAGGCTCGATTCCACCATAACATAAGCACGTCCTTGGCCCAGCATGCCTTACACAGGTGAAAAAATGGCGACCTCCTTTGGGGAAAAATTTAATAAATCTATACAATTTTTGAAGTAATTGTGAGTTTTTATGTATCACAAACAACAACTTTTATGTTAATAGAAAAAAATGACAGCATATTTAGGCCAATGTGTTCAACTAGTTGTGGATCCTTTTAAGTTATATGTGGTGTGTGAAATATTAAAATTGGTTGTTATCAGCATTTTTAGACAGGATGTCAGGTATTCACAGACTTTAACTATTCGCGGACAGCAGTGGGCCCTAAATCCCAAATCCCAAATCCCCCATGGATAATGAGGGTCCATGGTAATAGCCAGCCCGAGTCATTTTAGATATGGTGGGTTTAAGGATGGGCATTTATCGTATCATTTATAATTTATTGTGATAAGAATTTTGATTCATCGTTGTCACGAGAAATTCCAATTAACAATGTTTAAACCCCCCAAAACTGTCCGTATTGTCAGGATTGTTAGTTTTACTATTTTCTCCACTGTTTGTTTTTGGGGTGTATCAATAAATATCAATAAGTTTGAAAATATGATTAAACACAGTTACTGTGTGCAATGTAGTGATACCAATCACACTTCTTTATGTGACTGGTGTCCTAAGGAAGCCTATTGCAAATGGGTGTGTTTTTCAACAGCAGCTTTTGTGTTTGTTGGCCTATCATTGCTGTGTCATGCAGTTACAGCCATGCAGTTACCTAAAAAAGAAGCAATAAATAGTTATCACTTTTATTGTTATCACAATAGTACCACAAAATATTGCGATAAAACTTTAAGTCCATATCGCCCACATCTAGGTGGGTTCACTGACCAGAACAAGATCCGATTTTTGAGAGTCCAGTCATCTGGGGAGCAGCCAGGTGATCACCATCGTGTGATTCCAGTTACCAATCAATATCTCATACATCTCTACTCAAAATGTTTAGCTAAGCTTACCTGCTGGTGAAATGATGTATGTGCCTCAGTCACATCATTCACATTCCCACTGTCATGTCAGCACATTTAGTTATATGTTTGCTGCCTAGTTGTTTTAACTGTAACTACAAATATTGACAGTATCAACAGTTTTGGGAGTGTTCTGTCAGACACCCTATATAAACTTACGCTAGTAGAAAGTGCACATCCAGTGTTTGCAGGTGACTCATTCCCCAGAGGCTGACATTGTTGCATTCCCACATTCCGGCAATAGCTACAGTGAGCTGCCGATTGTTCCTCTCCGGGCCCGTTGAAAGCCTGCTCCTGTGCGTTTGTCATCAACAATGGAATTTAGAGAGAGTTGAACCACACCAGCTGGGAGCATTCAGGGTCCCCTTTGTTCCAGCCGTTGTCTTACGGAGTAGTTGTCGGAGGCTGTTGTTCCGATGGGTTTGGAAAGCAAACGGATGGTGTCTGTCTGCCTGTTCCCGTCACATTCCCCTGGTTTAGTTGACATTGGGAAGTAGATTAGGGGAGATGTGTGTCTTTGAGTGGCTAGTGGAGGAGGAGGGGAAGTATGTTGTCTTCTAAATGGTTATCTTAAGTAGAAACAAATTTAGCTTGACTCTACGACCTCCTATCTGATGAACAAGGGCTTTCTGTCTAAATGACGAGGCACCAGTGGAATGTTTCTGGCCATCACAAAGTGATGGAGGGTGTCTGAATATTGCTGAGCTTCTCAGAGGTGAAATAGCTTCTGGAAGCATGTTCGGCTCTGGAACGCGTGAGGGACATCACTTGTTTCCTGAATTAGTAAAAAGGAGTTGCTCTGTCTCTGCTGTCGGCTGGAGTGTTTATTGTTCAAGGGTCTCTGGCTGTTCTTCACTTCTCAGCCGAGGCCAGAAATAGACGGGCTGGAAAGCTGCAGCTTTGATGTAGAGTCACCAATCAGGTTCCCCTGTCACTTCTGGTCTCCTTTCTAAGGGACATTCCAACATTCAGAAGTGATCCACTCTCAAGCGTTTTACCCTCAATCATATCTCATCTCCAGGGAGATAAACTCAGAACAGTTTCAGGTCTGAGTTGCCCAGTGATGATGTCATTGCTTAGAGAATCGTGTTAGTCATGTTTGCCTTCCTATGAGACACAGGCTGGGCTAATATGTGGGAGGGTTCCCCCTTTGTCAGTGGTCCAGCAGTGACATCAGCCCTGCAGCTATTCAGTAGCTCACTATCTCAACCCACGGCCCACTTTCAGGGTGGGGGTCCCAGAATTCCTGGTTAGGAACGACCTGCACCATAACCCCCCCACACTCCTATTTCTGTAGTGTAATCTACAGAAAAGCATAAATCATTCCTACTGCTGCTAAAATGATCTTTTATAATAATGTGATACAGCAATATCTTCTATTGCATGAAGTTATTCAAGAACTTCTACAAAAGTGATATATGCACACATACATTAGTCATGGGACTTAATTTTTTAATGACATTAATTGCAGTGTCTGTAATTAATTAACCAAAATGAATTGCATTTTAATTGAAAACCATATATTGACAAAATAAGCAACATTTTTAATTCAACAAAACCTTTTTGATGCTAAAATTATTGAAAAAGTCCTTCTTTAGAAATGTGGACAGTGAACATTGACATTAGCCTTGGGGACGTCTGTGCTGCTGCAACATGTTTAGGATTGATGCTGTTTTAGGCTTGAATACCTTCGCTGATAGTCCAACTCCTTTTAGCACAACTTGAACATAACAATAGTCTTTTCCAGAGTCCCATCACATCGGGGGTTTTTTAAGCAAATATTAACCTCCATTAGACCAAAAGAAGCGGCTTTGTCGTCCATCGTTGTCATTTGCGGATGTCGCTTGTGTGTCAGATTTAGGGCATGCTAGAAACACGCAAATACAAAGGTTCTGGATCAGGACTTTTGTATCTAAAAAAAGAAAAATGAATAAAAAAGATAAAAATAAAAATGTGATTAACTGCATTAAAATCTATGCAATTAAATAATCTAAATTAACACGTTAAAGTCCCCGGCCTAATATATACACCACTTCTGACTGTAAGATAAATTCCTTTTTTTTTTTTTTTTTTTTTTTTCCCCCCCCAAGTATTTTCAACTGAAAGAAACTGATTAGTAAAGCATTGTCATGACAACATGAATTTTACACACACTCAAGCATGTTCTCTCACTCTCCAGGAGTCTAACAAGTTGATATTAGCTGGTTAATAATTAGCCAGGCTATCGCTATCTGCTCATGTAGTAAACCTGCAGTCTTATGAGCTGGTTCTCCACCCTCTTGGCTTGTCAACCTTATTTTCAAAAAAAACGATACCTTACTTACAGTACTAGCTGGCTCATTTAATTTCTACACCATGACTTTCCAAACTTCTGATTTATAAACAAGAGAATATTTTGAAGTGACTGAGAATTAACAAAATATTTAGAACTAAAGTATACAACATTATTTAATTGCTTTTATTTCAAACAGAAAAGTAACAGTTATTCCTAAAACAGCAAAAATAGCACTGATTATTCTAGTTAATAATGTTATCGATGACATTTATTTGCTAGCAGCTTGCTAACTGTCATTTTTAAAACAGCTTCACCTTAATCAAAGCGGTACTCATTTAGTTTCCACACCATAGCGCTTCAGCCAACTTTGTATAAGCGTAGGAACGACTGACACACACCTAAACATTTGATGGAGGAAAATATAACTTCCAAAAAATTTAACAAACAATTAAAACTGTCTTTAGCGTGTCATTTTCAAGATTAGCATGACTAGTGTGGCTAGCATTATTAACTGTAAACATCAGGCTGTGTACAGATCTTCACCACCACCGCTGATAGACTTCCAAAGGGCTTTCAAATCCAGCATGTTCCCTCACAGACAGAGGACAAAGGATCAGACAGGTATTTTGGTTACTGTGGATCAGTGGTAGAGTGTCTTGTAATCAGTAGGTTGCAGGTTCAACTCCAGCTTCCTCTTGTTACATGTCGATGTGCCCCTGGGAATGAAGTGTTTTGAGTATGGTTCAGTTTATTTACCATTTAATCTGTTCTGTCTTCCTGGTATTCAATTCAAAGGGGCAATTAAATCTGTTCAAGTTAGTTCCAGCGTCGTCGCCAAGGCAGGTATCAAATGCCAAGTCATAGCACAGCGCTGAAAGAAATACTTCCGGGTCGTTGTTAAAATGTAGCTATACGAAGCGTAATGTATTTATTTATTTATTTTATTAATTAAAACATTACTTGCTATAAAATGACATCTTTTCATAAATAATGTTATAATTCCCTTGGTGAACTAAAATTGTCATCATTTAGATCGAAGATTATAATTCAGTAGCAAATTGTGTGTCTGTCTCCCTGGACTGCAACGTATTTACGCTGTCAGTGCGACCTCTGAAATGCAATGAAATTGTTTTCATCTGTTTTTTTTTTTTGTTTTTTTTTCCATTATTTTTCTACAAATCATTTACTATTTTTTTGGATCACAATGAAATACAAAAAGAAAAAAATAAAACAAGTATTTCTTTGAGCACATGTACAAATGAGCTGAGGGTACGGATCGTGCTTCCGGGACAGATCGCACTGTAACGTGCATAAGTAGGAAATGGCGAAGGAGCAAAATGATCTCTGTTGTAGCAGCCCTCATTTTAAATAGTCCTCAACATGTCTCTGCTTCCTCAGTGCTGCTGTTTGTAACTTCTTCTAGTAGTGTTTACATGTGTTGCATTCACTGATCAAAGTGAATACAATACTACATGAGTCATTACATGAGTCATGTGGTATTTTAGTTCAAGATCTGATTTTTTTTTTTTTTTTTTTTTTTGTGGCTCTGGTGGGCTTTATTTGATAGTGGAGTGACAGGAAAGTGGGTTATGAGAGAGGGGGAAGACATTGGGCAAAGGTCAACAGGCTGGGACTCGAACCTGTGACAGCCGGTATATGGGTTTCTCAGTCCTTCTCTACTTTCTATGCACCATACAAGCCATGGTGTCTCTGTTTAGCTTTAAGCTAATCTTAACATCCTCAACTTACTCCACAGGCTTTTCTTGTCTTTGCATCCTCCACTCCCATTAAACAGAAAGCTTAGCACTGATGCTCCCCAGCCTATTAAAGGTCATTACATGAGTCATGTAGTATTTTAGTTTAATGAATCACGTCCTTCCTGTCTGCTCTTATCCCACAGGTGTGCAACAGAAAGCGCTACACAGGGTTTTGCAGAAACATCCAAAGCATGAATCATAGATTTTCTTGTATCTGTTAGCATCTTAGAGCCCAGCTGGTGTCCCCCCCCCCCTTCTGTTTTCAGAGCATATGGGCACATTTAGAAGATATTAGAAAATCCATTGAATTATCACTATTGTTTCTTCATATTTGCAGACATTAGTGATCTGTCTGCATGTTCTCACCAAGAAGTATGTTGATGCCTGCAGACGTTTTCTGTGCTGGTGTAGTTCTGCACCAACAAACTGCATGAAATTATAAACAAAAGTAGATTATGAAGCATCTGTACACCTAACAGTATGTTTTCACCCTTTGTTTTTTTCTCTCTTCCTAGAGTGCCCTTTAACCCCCGATACTCCAAGCAGCGAAGCAAGAATGTGCACAAGCAACAGCCGCCTGGCAGCTTTAAAACGGCAGAACGACATCGAGCTGAAGGTGAAGCAGGGAGCTGAGAACATGATTCAGATGTACTCCAACGGCTCCTCTAAGGTAAGCACAGCAAGAGAGGAGGTGGGCTTGCTCGACTTTCAGGTTTTTGCTGACTCATATCAGGACGTCAGCATGAAAAAAAAAAAAAAAAAATCAAAGGAATAGAATGAGATTGATGTGCCAGGATCGTTTTTATTCTGCACAGTTAAAATAAGATTACACTTTAAGAAAGTAACATCTGTCGCTGAGAAATGTCAGCTTTGTCAGAAGGGTTCTTACCTCAGCTGTTCTTTTAGCTGCCACTTTTGGAAAGGCCTGGAAAATGTGAATATATGAAACAGGAAGTTTGCCATAGCATGTCTGTTGCTTTTGTCCATTAGTTAAAACAGCACCCAAGTTTTCTACAGTTTAGATCCCTGGTGTCCAAACCTTTACCACACAGGGTAAAATGGGCAAGTTAGAGTTACCACAGGCCATAAACAGAAAAAAAAAGAAAAAAAAAAAAAAAAAGAAAAATTTAAAAAGTATCAAAAAAGCTATTTATTGTGGAATTTTTAATATAATAAACACACAGTATTTTAATTTAACAAAGCTGTCAGAATTTTGTTAAAAAAAAATAAAATAAAAAATTTGTAAATCATTGTCAATCCGAAACATAAAAAGGGTTTTACTTGTTTGCCCTAAGGGAAAAGGGCTACAGTGTGTCATTTTGGGGGAGTTGATTGTTTAGTTTTCTTGGTTCGTTTTTCCCCCCTTAATTTAATGAACGGGACATGGGACATTCTTTCTTCGAAAACGCAATTTTAAGACTACTTTAGTTTGTCTGGACCTCAGTTAAAATTTCACCCTAAATATGTTTTTTTTTTAACAGTCTGTATCAATCACCTGTTGTGGCAGTCCAAATTTGCCCCATTTTTGAATTGTGGTCGTAGGCCACACATCATTCTGAGGACCTCAAATAACCCCTGGGCTGCACCTTGGACGTTTTGCTTGTCAGATAAAGGATATCCTGATTGACTCTGAAGAGTTAACCTGGGTGACCAGTTGAACAGCAAAGACGTCCAGTTTTTGCTGTTCAACTTCATTTGGAAAAATCTTGTTAAATGCTTAACATGCAAATATTATCCTATCAATGCAGAGGATCTATGTTTTAGATATTTTATTTTACACACCACTACATTTGCATTTTCATGTCATGACGATAACTTCTGCAGGTGACCAGTAGTGTTGATGCGTTCTGATCTGGATATAATATAGCTATAAACCAATTACAATTCTCAAATTAGCATTTGACGTCCATGTCAGAGAGCAGGGAATGTCACACACCCCTCAAAATCAGCTGTGAAATATCTACATATATATGAGTATTTTTATACACAAGTGTAAATGTTTTTTGGTTTTTTTTGCTTGATTGTTTCGAGCTCAGAAATCCACCCTGTTCCTAAATAAATGTCTGAGAAACCATGTGAATGTAGCAGCAGATCCCCAGTGGTTTTAATGCCAACCTTTCTGCATCGTATCCTGCCTCTATATTCAAGCTAGCTGCTATATTTAAGTGACTTTTCAGACAAAAAAATTTTGGTGTTGGCCAAAATCGGAATTAGTAGGTAAGGCTTTTTAAAGATCGGTGATCGGCCAGAAAGCTGCGGTCGGTGCACCCCTAATAACTTCCTTTCCTGTAGGAGAATGACATGTCATTATGAGTATTTCTTCACTTTTTTTCAAACTAGTAACCTCACTGATCGTCAGCTACATACTCCTTTAACATCCTTGGAGTTAATGTTACATATCCCATGTCTGGGAATGTCTTTTGTTGTTTTGGAGAGCACTTGTATCTAAAGTGCTTTATGTGTTGTGTAGTTTGTTAGCTCAGTGACTGTGCAACATGTCTGATGTGTTTGACCCATGTCTATAAAAAAGACCCTTCTTGGCATAGATGAGGTATTTGGGTAGGTGGGGCAATAAATAAATGACAGAAACTGAAACTGATCAGACAGAAGCTGGTAAATCTAACTGCGCCCTGAATTGAAATGCTAGATCTGTCTCTGCGATGTGTTACAGCCTTAAGGAACAGCTCAGAGTTTGACCAGAAAGCAGAAACTCTTAAACGTGACTTGAAACCCAGTCTGTAACATGGCATGTTGGCCTTTACTGCGCCTCTTCAGGGGGGGGGCATGAGAAGGCGCTGACGCATACTGTGTTACACACACGCAGCTGTTTGTTTCCAAAGCTCATATGGGTCTTCTCTCTCCCTGCACAGAGGGAGGACAAACTATAATTTAGGAGGCAGGTGTGTAGAATAAGTACCGCTTCAGGTAATAACAGCTGGAACACTCAAGAGGAACGTTTATTAGCTTTCTGGACTGCAGGTCATAACCAGGCCTGAACATTGTTACCCGACTCCCAGTGTCTGTCTGGCCGTGGAGGGTTGGGGTTGTGGGGGGGTCACAGCGTTTTGTTCAACGACCTCCCTGGCCAGACAGAGGGAGCCTTCCAGTTGGAAATAGTCCTGATGTCAGAGAGGAAATGCCTGCTGGACAGAGGACTTTCCTGCGCACGCAGCCGTCAACAGGCAGCACTTAAACGTCACAGGAATGTGGGGTGGAGTGGGCTTTGTTCACACTGGATGTGTGTGTGTTTGCATGTAGGAGAGGAAGAGCAAAGAGGAGGATTCTGCTTTGTTTGCAGCAAATAAGGTTTTCCATGTGGTCAGTTGTAGCACAGCTCCAATTAAGGGCACAAGCTGGGGTTGTGGCACCAAATTTGGTTTCCCGCTGCAGGTGGTTCATGATGTGAATATGAATAATGGGGAGGGGAGGGCTGCGTTTATATGGTCATATGCAAAATGTTGAGGTCCACAGTGTTCCTCAAACCACAAAATATCAAACTCTGTTGTGCAAACATTTTTTAATGTACATTTTCACCAACAGGATCGCAAGTTACTCGCAGCTGCTCAACAGATGCTTCAAGACAGCAAGACAAAGATCGAGTTCATCAGGATGCAGATCCTTAAGGCCAGTCAGGCCACCGAACTGAGCTTTGAGAGCAATGACCTGATGGGTGAGCTGCCGCTTTCATTTACTGACTGTTAGCAAGGGGTACAAAGCTAAAGCTGGTGTTTAATTCACACACCAACTGCTGCCAATTGTTGTTGTTTTGACACTAATTTTTGGTTATGAATTGGGTCTGATGGCCGTTAAGTTTCGTAACGACCGTGCATCGTTTCATACCTGCTTTGAAAAGCGTTGACATAAAGAAATGACCTGCATTCTGCACAAAACCTGCTGTGAACACATTTCCTCAATGTAAAGTCCTGAGATGTCAGAGAATGGGGTGGATGGACCAGAGACCTGTTGCTGCACACTGCCAATAAGCTGCCTGAAAGAAGGCTACTACACTTTGCCTATGCTTACAATGTTTACTTGAAAGTAGGTGCTCATCAATAAATTGGGCAGCCAGTAAATCAGCCCCGATTTCCTCCATTTTGGGAGCTTGGCGATCGGCTGATACTTGCATGTGAAACTGCTCTTATCTGCCTCCGCAAAGGTCTAAAAATCAGCCACTGTCCCATTTTGCTCCGCTGTGAGAGAGGGCTGATTGACAGACCGGCCCACCAGGTCAGGTCTGCATGTGTGCGATTAACAACAGCTGTTGCCAACTTAGCAACTTTGTCGCTATATTTAGCGACTTTTCAGACAAAAAAATTGGAACCGGTGGGTCAGGCTTTTTAAGGATCGGTGATTGGGCAGCAAACTGCAATCAGTGCAGCACTAGTAAAACACCTGTTAGCCATTCTAATTAACCATATTTTCAATTTTTTACAAAGAAAATGAAATGAAACATTTTGCATAACGTGTTAAAAATAAACCACAAAGAAATGACAGCTGTAACCTTAATAGAAATAACCTAACTTTGCATTGATAGCAACTTTCCAGACAATTGTTGCACCCATACTTGAAAACTATTGCAAATTTTCCCCCTACATGTCTGCTTAAGTCCAGGCTTCACAATCAAAATATTGATAAGTAAATGTGAAAAATAGAATTATTATAGCTCTGTTTATCAGTTTTATTATTTAAGCAGCAGTAGAAATATTTATTGCTTTTTTGTTTTGAATAAAAGCAGTTTGATCATGTTATACATTTTGGGTTAATATGGGAAAGCTTGTTATTTTTACTCAGTGGTGTCAATTCAGGAGTATCTCACACTGACCTAATCAGTCATAATAAATTGAAATTTATAGAAAATTGGAAAATGGTGCTTTGAAAAGTACTATACAATAAAACTATATGTGTGAGATGTGAGTTATGGCTATAAAAGGGGTTACTTACAGTATGAAATGGAGGTAGGATCGACCTGTTGGGTTCAAAATGAAGGTATAAATGACTGAACAGGCAAATTGATCCCCAAGCCTAAATTTACACTGTCAATCTAAGGTTTCTAACAACTGTTTATTAAACAATCAACACCTTTTCTCCTTGAATAGCAGACAAGTCCATCATCAGTCCTTTAGACCTGCGGGTGGAGGAGCTGTGTCACCATGCCAGGATAGAGTCTGCAGTGGCAGAGGGAGCAAAGAATGTCATGAAACTTCTGGGCTCTGGAAAAGTGACAGAAAAGAAGGCTCACTCAGAGGTAGGCGGGGGTTATGGGTCCCCGTTTCCACATCAAACAATAAAATTCTCCCATTTTGATTTTTTCTGGACTGCATAAACACATCTTTTAAATTGCTTTTCTTCTTCAGGCTCAGGCTCGCTTTACAGAGTCCAGTCAAAAGCTCGACCTTTTGCGTTATTCGTTGGAGCAGCGCCTCAGCGAGTTGCCAAAAAACCACCCGCGCAGCAGCGCCATCATAGAAGAGCTGTCTCTGCTGTCGTCTCCAGTCCTCAGCCCCAGATCCAGCATCATCTCCACTCAGAACCAGTACAGCACCGTAACCAAGCCTGCAGCACTCACAGGTAACACGGGGACGGCACGGCTACTGATCACCAGAAAGCCAAAACAATAATAATGGTTTAATGTAGATCTTGGTAGATAGTCTGATGTCAACCTCCTGAGTTAGCTAATATCTTTCCAGATGGGTTATAAAATGCAACACTGCTGTTTATATCAACACAAGGCAGTGTTACATTCATGAAGCTGTTAGTCTTGTAAAGCCATGCCCGTATTTTAGTCTTTCCTCTCACTGCCTGTGCAGACACACCCCTTCAACTGTGTGTCTGAACAAGCTGCAGACTTGCCCACAGCTTCTCTGCACTGTAACCAGCTCAGTCAGAACACCTCACAACAAAGCAGCCCATGTTTTGGCCAAAATCAGCAGAAGAATGTCTCACTGTGTTGTTATTCACTTTAAAAATGTGCTGTACATTTGTTTGTTTGTTTTCCCACCCGATACCACTAAATAAAATCCAGTGTGAGCTGGTCACCGTTGTTGGATCCTATTGCAGGGCAACCCTGAAGCAAAAGATGAGGAGACTGCAGTGGAAGTTCACCTTTCAGAAGGATATCAACTCTAAACATAAGGCCGGACAATATGGCTTAAAATAAAATCTCAGATTTTTTCATACCAAATTTGATTTCCGTTTATAGCTGATATTTTTTTTTTTTTTTTTTTTTTTTTTTTTTTTGTCTCGCTTTCTTTTTCTTAAAAAGAAATTGCTAATGGAAATGGAAAAAATTGCTAATGGAATGGAAAAAAAAAAAAACTGGCTTTTATTTTATTTCAATCATCCCTTCTGTAAGTTGACCTGAACTCAAAGAAATAAATAGAAGCTGTGAAACACACTTGTCAAACAAGATGGTGGGCCTTGGGGGGGCTGACATCACTCTGAACTGTGGAAACCATTGATGGAAAAATTTTCCTAAATTAAATCTTCAAAAATAAAAAATTAGAATAATTGATAAAATCTGTTTATCGCCCAGCCTTACCTAAGCATACAGTCATGTGGTACATGGTTGTGAACAGCTGTTAGAGGTAACCTCCAAAAGGCATGCAGCAGTAGTTACTGTGAAAGGTGCTTCCACAAAGTATCGACTCGAAGGAACTGAATACAAAATGCATGCCACATGTTTTAGATTTTTATCACATAAATAATATTTTAGTCTAAATGTAACTTCCCTTTTTCTTCACAATTATTCTCAACTGTGTGTTAGTCTGTCACATAAAATCTCAATGAAATACACTGACATTTTTCTTTGAGGGATGTGAAAACATTTGCAAAGCACTGAATCTAAGTGTAGCCAAAACCACGTCTATAAGATCATTTCCTGATGGCTAGTTTTTAGCATCTATATCTTTATCAGTTAATTCCTTTTCTGCACCTGTTCCGCTGCAGAGCCAAGACTTTAGGCTACGCTCACACAGCAGGAAAATGCGACCCAAATCTACTTCTTTTTTTTTTGCCCATATCCAGCTTTTTTAAGGCAGTCTGAAAGGCCCAATTTTGATCTTTTCACTAAAAAAATAATCTGACCTGTTCCGCTTCCATGTGGTACTAAATCAGATCCGTATCCGATTGTTTTCAAAGCGTCTGCAGTCTGAAAGGTCATGTTGCATTTAATCCAACTTTTATGTCAGTGATGTAAGACATGCATCTTAATTCTGCAGCAGAAGAAGCCAGATGAAGTAAATCCGTACGTAAACAATGGCTGAAGATTATATTTATGAACTTATGAACGAAGTCTGTGTCACTGAATCGCATCGCATCACATCACAATCCCACCACTCCGGACTCTGACTACACATCCAAACAAGACGTCTCCACGGAAGCTGCAGTCAATGCTCCACAAAAGGCCATCGCTTTTAGTTGTGCTTTTTTTAAATTGCCTTTCTTCGTCTTGTTATGATCTTGTGACAGTCGATCCATACACGTCCAGGCATCCATTATTACTTCTGTAAACAGTGCTGTACTGTGTGACCTCAAAGTTCTTCTTGTGTGAATCCGGGTTGCTTTGGGGTTGTAAACCGTTGACACAGTAGTTCTATTGCGGTTGCATTTAATTAGTAGTATGAACGATGCAAAAAAAAAAAAAAAAACAGATTTCAGCAAAAAAAAAAAACTGAATTAATCTTCAAGACCTGCTGTGTGAACGTAGCCAGAGTTGGAACAACGATGCATAGCAACAGTTACTACTTATTTCTTAGTGTCACTAAATAACCTTGGATGAGTCTTTTTGAATTAGGTGAAAGAAAGAAGCAAGGAGAGTTTTATTACTTTTCATGAAGTAAAATGATATTATTATGCTTCACAGTGAAGAATAACATGCAGCGTGGTTTGCGTTTCCTCGCAGTAGAAGATATCCTCACTGTATTTCAGCCTGCTGCCTTGCACTGCTAGGAACAGTTGGATTAGTCATCCTGCATTCCCTCAGGCACAGCTATCTCCTCAGATGTTTACTAACTGCGAGAACAAAGTTGGATTTAATATAATTTATCACAGTAATCATCATTAAATATTGGTCGATGAGAATCAGTGGGCTTCTCTTTAAAGCTAATGCACATAAATGTGGGGTTTGGTTAATTCTGCTGAGGTATCAGGCTTTGGCTGGCTTAACCTACCTTAAGTAGGGCTGTAAAGCTAAAACTGAGATTCAGTTGGACCTAATAGGTCTGGTGTGTTTTTATTTTAGACAACAATATTTGTTAGAGTTGGCTTCCTATGATAAACTACTTCCTGTTCAGGTCCAACCTGAATGTGATACTAATCTATGTGCAAGACTAGGCTAGTCTAACTCATTAAGCGAGTCGATTAATGGAGCTTCCTGAAGTCATATTTGCATTTCTGCACTGCAGTGTAAAAAGATGGTCGAACTGGGTAAGGAGCAACTTTAAACACACTGACTGGTATGTTACCTTCTTCCTCAGGCACACTAGATGTCAGACTCATGGGCTGCCAGGACCTTCTGGAAAATGTCCCCGGGCGTTCCAAAGCAGCCCCCAGCCCGCTGCCTGGCTGGAGCCCCAGCGAGACGCGCTCATCCTTCATTAGCCGAGCAAACAGAAACCGAGGTGTGAGCTCCAGAAACCTAACAAAGAGCGAGGAGCTCTCCAGTAAGTACATCTGACCTCCCTCTGACACTGTTGGGACAGAAACTAAAGGCGCCTTTCCACTGCAGGAAACTTTTCCAGGAACCAGGGCAGTTTTCTGGGGTCATTCTCACACCTCTACCAACATGACACATTTTACCTAGCGGTTCCTTACCTTCCTGTTATCTTTTTATCTACGAGGTTGGTTTTTGTGTGCGCTTCTAGTAAGGGTTTAAAACCTGGGCCGTTCATGTTGATTACGTCCCCCGACTCTGAGCAGATCCCCACCTACCACAGCAGCAAAACCAGAATGCCATAACAAACTGTGAAATCAGATTAATATATCAGCAATCTCAGATTTGTTTCATAGTGGTCGTGTTGTAAAAGCCAAGTACTTCCCTTCCAAACTTTGTAGAAATGTGTAGGTTGAGTGGACGTTAAATGAAAACCACAGATTCAGGCTCCTGGAAAGAAAGGAAAAACAGGAGCTCCAATCATGACTACAATCAGCTATCTAAACATCACAACATTATTTATGATTGTTTTACTGGGCAAAGCTTTAAACTAAATTAAAATAATTTATAACTCAGAAGTTTCTAATAATGTACAGATATTTAATAATTAGCGTCTGCAATGTGTGTCTTGTAGGGGCAGTAACCTGGCCTGGACACATGCTGCAGCTGCATTTCAGCTCCATTCAAACTTTGAATCGATGAATACTCAACAGTCCTGCACAGTTGTCATAATTTAATCTGTATCTGTGAACATAAACACTGAATAATAAGTAACTTTATTGGTCAAAGGCTTTGATGACTGCAGTAAATGTTGTGCTTCCAGTTTCCTGCATGGAAGAGGGGAAACATGAGAAGGTGCTGACAGCACACTGTGTTACATAGACCTGGTTGTTTCCAAAGCTTATGTGGTTCTTTGGTATCTGATTAAATGTTTGCAAACAATAATACAGAACACCATCGAACATTTAAAGTTGCAAGTAAAAAGGAGCTGCACAGGAGGATAAACTGGGAGAATAAAATTTAGTTGATATCAATCCAGTGAGTAATATTTAGCGTCCTCCTACTACAATGCCCCACTTTTAGTTCAGACCCTGGTTGGGACATAGTACTTTTTCATTTACCAGGAACTTTTGGGTGGAATATTTTTTTTTTTTTTTTTTTTTTTTTACATGTCCTGTCCAACAGTGTAGTACTCAGAATTGTTGTCTGAGTGCCAAGTTGAGGCCCAGCAGATTTACTTTCACAAGTGAAGCATTACAGCTTTCGCTATAATGTTCCACTTGATGTATATAAATAAAACTTTATTAGAAATCGTTTTGGTTTTATTTCAAAAGTTAACAATAGTCACACCACTGTCGCTAATTTAGCAAATTGGCCACAATATTTAGTGACTTTTCAGACAAAAAAAATCGGAATCGGAGGGTCAGGCTTTTTAAAGATCGGTGATCAACCAGCAAACTGCAGTCGGTACGCCCCTAGCAAATCACCTATGAAACATTCTGAAAAAGTCAGCATTTTCAGATTTTTTACAAAGACAATGAAATGAAACACTTAAGCAAATCGTGTTAAAAATAAACCACAAAGAAATGACAGCTGTAACGTTAATAGAAATAACCTAACTTTGCATTGATAACGGCTCGGTGTGTTTTCTTCAGATGAGATCAGCGCCGTCCTGAAGTTGGACAACACAGTGGTCGGACAGACGAGCTGGAAGCCCGTCAGCAACCAAGCCTGGGACCAGAAGTTTACACTGGAGCTGGATCGGGTAACACGTCTGCCTTTGATCTACACCTGTGCTAACAACTCAGTGATGTGTTTATGGCACTCCGCTGCTCTGTTCCAAGTAAATGTTTGCTGCTGCTGTTGACTGTGCTCTGTTCTGTAGTCTCGAGAGCTGGAGATCTCTGTGTACTGGCGCGACTGGCGTTCCCTCTGTGCTGTCAAGTTCCTGAGGCTGGAGGACTTCCTGGACAACCAGCGTCATGGAATGTGTCTGTACCTGGAGCCACAGGGGATGCTGTTTGCTGAGGTAGATGCATGCTGACACACACCAAGTACTTGCAGTCCATAAAAGGATGTTCAGGATTACTATGTTCACAAACCTGCTTTAGGAATATCACAGCTTTGGCAGGTCACAGTTAATCTGCATATGATACATGTTTCCTACAAGTCACAGTAAATCTAACAGTATTCTTACAATCTTATTTTTCAAAGGTAACATTTTTCAATCCTGTTATTGAAAGAAGACCAAAGCTGCAAAGACAAAAAAAGATTTTCTCTAAACAACAAGGTGAGTCATTGCTATGAAGTCGGTGTTTTTTCCAACGTGTGGCGTACCCGTTCATTCAGAGCAGGGGTCAGCAACCTTTCCAACCCAGAGAGCCATTTTTACCTTTGATCCAGCTAAACAAAATTTCTTTACACAAAAGCTACATGGAATAAATCAGCTTATTTAGCTTAGCTTATTAAAATTGTTTATTTTAAAACAAAAGAAAAGCACTTTTACTTTTGTTTTGGGTTGGAACATAAAATTTCTAATAGAAAATTATTTCAAAAAAGTGCATACTTTACAACCTAAAGACAAAAAAAATTATATTTTAGAAAAGAATATTCCTGACATTACTAGTGTTTTTCTTTGTGAAAATGCTTTGCATAAATTACATAAAAGCGGCTAGCATTTTTTTATTACCTTTTTGCATTTTAAAACACTAATTCTTTAGCATTTTGGATCAAAGTTATTAAAGATGGTGACTGTTGAAACTGTCACCTTGTCGTGACAGACTGGTATGAGACAGTTAATCTGTGAAAAAATCCAGCTCCTCTGCCTTCTCCCAGTGCTTCCAGTGCTATCTAGAAACAGCCAATCAGAGCCAGGAGGCGGGTCTTAGCGCTGTCAATCACCGTCTGAGTGGCGCTGCTCGTCCCCCCTCTCTCTCTCCCGTCTTCCTCTCTGCTGCGCTGCAGCTAGCAGAGACTGTTGAGAATGCTCAGGCTAGCTAGCATGACCACCGATGACGACGGATAAATGGTTTTCCTGTAACAATAAGCTGTTTCTCCGCCATTAGCACATTTAGCAGGGTTTAAATGAAGCTGGCTGACAGCGCTAAGACCCTCCTCCAGGCTCTGATTGGTTGGTTTTGGTCAGGAGCGGTGCGTTTCTTTAGACAGCAGTAGCAGCTCAGACAGGAGATCGATCTTCTCACAGATTATTTGTCTCATACCAAACTGTCACAACATGGTGACAGTTTTAACAGACATGCAAAAAACATATTTTTTAAAAGGTTACATACTGCAGCTTTAAGAGCCACATGTGGCTCTGAAGCCACAGGTTGCAGACTCCTGATTTAGAGAAATGAAACCGCCTTACTTGGAAGGATTTTCTTCAAAATCTGCTGACCTAAAATGTTGTTCTCTTTTGTTTCACACAGTCCGTGCTTTCCATCATATTCCTCATTTTGTTTCCCTCTCATTTATTCACATCAGGTAAGACCTTCCCACGAGCCCCCCAGATGAACATCAACATCGCCACCTGGGGCCGGCTGGTGAGAAGAGCCATACCCAATCTCAGCACCAACTCTTTCAGCCCCCAAGCTCCTGAGATGGGACATGGCAGCGTTCCTGGTTCCCCCACGCCTTGCAGGTAAACAAGCACAGATATGAAGAAACGGCATGAAAACCAGATTCATTTTGGGCTTTAAATTTTGCTTTTGGACTGTTTTTTTTTTTTATTTTATTTTATTTATTTTTTTTAAGGGTGCAAAGTCAAATTTATACAGACTCGAATATATGTTACACAAAAATTTGGTCAAATGTCTTTTAGTGATTTGCAGAGAAACCTCATCAGCATGCTTCTGGCGTAATCCTGCCTGGATGTCTGGGCATTCTTCCTTGAGGCAGAGTCGATGCGTTTTTTGCAGGGTTTGGGTCGTAGTCCAAGTTTGAACCATCTATTAGGGCTGCAGCAGTTGCAGTTTTCCGGCCGATCGCTGATCTTTAAAAAGCCTGACCTGCTGATACCGTGTTTTGGGGGGCTTTTTGTCTGGAAAGTTGCTTAATATAGCTACAAAGTCGTTAAGATTGATTGTTAAGACAACATTGAGGTGACACAAAATTTTAAAGCATGATCAAACTACTTTTATTTAAAGCAGAAGAACAATGCTGAAATAATAAAACGTACTGATTATTCTTTCACATCTTTCACATTTATTTATCAATATTTTGACTGGAAGCTTGGACTTAAGCAGACATATAGGGGAAAAATGTTCCAATAGCTGTTAAGTAAGAGAGCACCAATTGCAGTTTTCCAACTGCTCACTGATCTTTTAAAAGCCTTACCTGCTGAAACCGTTTTTTTTTTTTGTTTGTTTTATTTGACGGGAAAGTCGCTAAATATAGCTACAAAGTCGTTAAGTTGGCAACAGTGAGGTGACTGTTGTTAACCGCACATGTTCAGACATGCCCTGGTGGGCTGGTCTGTCAGTCAGCCCTGTCTCACGGCACAGCAACGGGAGACTGGTTCATTTTCAGACCTTCGCAGAGGTAGATCAGATCGGTTTCACATGCACGGTTTCACGGCCGATCACCCTAAATTATTGAAAGTGGGACCGATTTATCGGTGCACACCTACCGTCAGGCTGTTAATGTAGTGTGAAGCTGAATAATTTGCGGGTCCTTCTGTTATTTCACCGGCAGCAATCAGATTTGTTTCATAGTGGTCGCGTTTTAAAAGCGACCACTATGAAAAGCCAAGTACTTCCCTTCCAGACTTCGTAGAAATGTGTAGGTTGAGTGGACGTTAAATGAAAACCACAGATTCAGGCTCCTGGAAAGAAAGGAAAAACAAGAGCTCCAATCATGACTACAGTCAGCATGTGTCCAGGCCAGGTTACTGCCCCTACAAGACACACCTTGCAGGCGCTAATTATTAAATATCTGTACATTATTAGAAACTTCTGAGTTAGAAAGGATTTTAATTTAGTTTAAAGCTTCGCCCAGTAAAACAATCATAAATGATGTTGTTGATGATGTTTAGATAGCATGATGTTACCACTACCATGCTTGGCAGATGTTATCATGCTTTGCAAATTTCCAATCTGAACCGCAGGTTTGTTAGAGGAATTAAAAAGACATTGTTGTCTCATGAAAGATGGAAAATAAAACTCGTTCCATTCTCCACTCACAGCGATCCACTGGTGACCAAGCTGGATTTCGACAAAGAACCCACACCGGGACCCAAACATTACGCAGCACCTGATGATGTCAGAGAACCACCTGCACAGAATAAGATGCCCAACAAGCAGGAAGTGGAGGTATGAGTCTGTCACAGGAATAACACGTATCTGTGATAATGCTCCAGCCAACCAGTGTCATTACTTCTCTGCAGGATGCACTGAGTGAATTCAACTTCCTCAACAAGAGAATCAGCACGGTCCTGGAACCAAACTCGGATGGAGTTCTGGAGCCAGAGTTCCAGCATCCGAACCTGGAGCTCACCTCCATCCAGAAGGACACAGAGCTGAGGTAGGACCGCCCTGTCCTCGGCCTTGTCTTACTTTGACACATTCTCGCAGCTTGTTTTACTTGTTGATTCTCCTTCTGCCATATCCAGTAGTTTTATTTGTGTAAATGCTGCCCCCTGGCTTCGATAGTCAACATTGCATGCATTTATCGTTCTTCAAGGGAAGAAGAGCAGTTCCACTTCAGTCTCCAAGATTTTAAATGTGTGGCGGTTCTTGGACGGGGTCACTTTGGAAAGGTATGTTTTCTTGGTTATTTTCTTACAGGGAAGCACCTTTTCAAGATTATTTGTCTCCCACAACACCATACTTGACTCGTGTTTAGGATAGATTTAAATAGTCACCATTTGCTTATGAAAATAGATGGCGATCACATATGAAGTAAGAAAACTCACTGATTTCCTATTGATGTTTTTCTGCAGGTGCTGTTATCAGAATATAAAAGCACAGGCGAGATGTTTGCCATTAAAGCTTTGAAGAAAGGAGACATTGTGGCTCGAGATGAGGTTGACAGGTGAGCGTTCCTGGGCTCCCACACACTAAACATAATGCCAGACTCCTTTAACTCAAAAGAAAATGACTTTGTAATTCATAGTCTGTAAGCAAGCACAAGGTTCTCATCATGCTAGCTGTAGTTGCTGGAGTGAAAACAAGCAAAGGTAGCGTTGCAGTCTTGTTTGCTGGAGGAGTTCAGAACACGAAGCGCTAACCCTCTCCGCTGGCATCTGTCTCTGCCAGTCTGATGTGTGAGAAGAGGATTTTTGAAACGGTCAACAGCGTCCGCCACCCCTTCCTGGTCAACCTGTTTGCGTGTTTCCAGACGTCGGAACACGTTTGTTTTGTTATGGAGTACGCAGCGGGAGGCGACCTGATGATGCACATCCACGCCGACGTGTTCTCTGAGCCCCGGGCCGTGTGAGTGACCCCTGCTTCGCATTCATCAGACACGCTTTGAACACAGTTGTACCACATTTTCAGCCAGCTTGTGGATTTTCGCCATCGTCATCACAACCACAGTTAGACTTCTGGCCTTCTGGTTCGATGGTCACACTAGAGAAAAGCTTTTTTCCTCTGTTTGTTTACTCTCCTCGGTGCCAGCCATGTTCTCATTGCTGTTCTGTACTCTTGCAGATTTTATGCAGCATGTGTTGTTCTGGGATTACAGTTTTTACACGACCACAAGATTGTGTACAGGTACGTTCTTCTGAATATTGCTCTCAATAAAATGTTGCTCAGTTTTAGTGTTTCTGGGAAACTAATGCAGGGGATTTTACATTGTTTTATATTTTAATGACATGCTTTATCTATGACTTGTCTCATCACAACAAGATGTATACTCCCTGAACAAAATCAAAGCTGGACCTTTCACTACTTTTTGGGCATGAAACAACTTTAAATTCAGGTTAAACTGGACCTCTGGTTATTAAACTGGTGCTGGTTGAAATTCCAAACAAAGCATTAAAAACCTTATTTAAAGGTTTCTATGTCAGGGTTCCTGCTTAGTCTGGAGAAATCTGAAATTTGATTTTAAAAATGTGTACAAGTTTCATATTCCATTGTCTACATGTTTTACTCTTCCTTCTGTCTTTCCTTCTTTGTCTCTTCCTCCCTCCTTCCCTGTGTTCCACCGTTCTCCCTCCCTCATGATCTGTCATTTTTTGTCTTTTTCTTTTTAGTCTTTATTCTGTTCCATCTTCCGTCTGTGATTTTTTTTTTTTTTTTCCAGGTTCCCTTTGTAAAGCCTTTCCACTGTAAAACTCTTTGCCATGAATCCATAGTGAACTTTAGGATTTTGTTACTTATGCAAAGAGCTGGGAACACTGGGAACAGACAGTGGGAAAGCGTGGACCTTTTACATGTAAAATGTTTCGGAACCCTGCGGTTCATGGAGCGTCGGTTGCTCCAGTCCATGAAAGCTGTGAAATGGCTCAGTTGAACTCTGAAAATCAGAATCCAGTTTCAGCATTTTGTTTCATGACTTGTGGGACCGACAGATAAGAAGACCTTATTACTATTCAGGCAGCTAAAGGATCATTCATTTGTCCTCAGACGTCCAGAATCTTAAAGAACTGCAGAAAACATATGAGTGTGTTAAACTGTGGGGTCTCTAAAAGAGAAGTGTGCATTGACATAAAGCAACTGTGTGTGATTATCAGAGACCTGAAGCTGGATAATCTGCTCCTGGACACTGAGGGATATGTGAAGATTGCTGACTTTGGGCTTTGCAAAGAAGGTAAAATGCAATATTGCATCAGAAATGCTTCGGTAAAACGTTCTTGATCTGTTTGCTACCAACCTGTGAGCTGCTTCAGAATCCATATTGATCACCGAAAGCAGGGAACAGTGAATAGTGTCTCCTGCTCGCAGGAATGGGCTTCAGGGACCGTACGAGCACGTTTTGCGGCACGCCAGAGTTTCTGGCTCCGGAGGTTTTAACAGAGACGTCGTACACCCGCGCGGTGGACTGGTGGGGGCTGGGTGTCCTCATCTTTGAGATGCTGGTCGGAGAGGTGAGCCGTTGTCCCTGGTAAATCCCAGGAGATAAAAGTGATGTGTGCAAGGCAGATTTCCTGTCAACATCCACGTTTCTGTTCAGTCGCCGTTTCCTGGTGATGATGAGGAGGAGGTGTTCGACAGCATTGTGAACGATGAAGTCCGCTACCCACGGTTCCTCTCCACCGAGGCCATCTCCATCATGAGGAGGGTGGGTATTGGGATAAGGAGCCTGTCTAAGTTGTTCCACACAAATATGAAGACATTGACTTCATAATTCCAGCGTTGCACCTGGTACAACATGAAAAACACTCGATGCTGCTAGTTGGGCGTGAGCTCCTCTGGCATGTTGTGAGTGTCGCCGTTAAGCTCCTTGGTCGAACAGCCAGTTGGGCAGAAAGTGCTGAAACACTGAACAGTTGGACACGTGAACTCAACAGTTTACAGGCCACCCGGAAAGGTGATGATGCACCTTAGGTTCATGCTGAAATTTCACCTAAAAGCCAAATGTTCCTAATTTTTTTCTGAGATTACAGGACTTCTGGGGCCAATTGATCACACTGGATTTTATTTAGGAGTAACAGAAAAGAGGGGCTGAATTCAAATGCACACTACACATTAGCCTGCATTTTCCCCTGTTAGCCTGTCACATAAAATCTGTATCCCATTATAATACACTGAGGTTCGTCGTCGGAACCTGAAAAAAATGTGAAAAGGTTCAGAAGCTATGAGTGCTGTTTTCCCCTTTAATTTGGCAGACGCCCTCTAGTGGCTACTGACAGAATTCTGTACATTTTGTCTGAGATGAAGCTTTATTTTTGTTCCCGCCCCCCACCCACAGTACGTTTTAGTAAAACTAGCTTTCATAAAAATCCAAACTATTTTAAGTTTTTAAAATACTTTAAATTCTAAATAAAATGTATCACGTACATTTCTCCTATGAAGTTATACAGAGATGTTTTGATGTAATAGATGTGTGAAGGAGGGAGTGTTTCACTGGGGTGTGTTTTCATTGTGCGTAGCTTTTGAGGAGGAGCCCGGAGCGACGTCTGGGAGCAGGAGAAAGGGATGCAGAGGAAGTAAAGAAACATCTATTCTTCAGGGTAAGAGGAAAAAAACAACCATTCTTTATGAGCGCTTCACTTTTTCTACATTTTATGTTACAGCCTTATTCCAAATTGTATTAAATGAATCTCTTTCCTCAAAATTCTACACACACAAACCCCATTTTGGCAAATTTATTTAAAATAGAAAACCAAGAAATCTTATTTACGTAAGCATTCACAGCCTTTGCCATGAATCTCAAAGTTGAGCCGTTTCCACTGGTCATTCTTTAGGTTGTTTAGATTGTTTAATACAATCTGGAATAAGGCTGCAACATAACAAAATGTGGAAAAACTGAAGTGCTGCGAAAACTTTCCGGATGCGCTGTAATCAGAACACTAACAGTACCCTGTTTGTGCATCGGTAGAACCTGGACTGGGACGGGTTGTTGGCCAAGAAGGTGAAGCCGCCGTTTGTGCCGACCATCCATGGCGCCAACGACGTCAGCAACTTCGATGATGAATTTACCTCAGAGGCTCCGATCTTAACCCCTCCCAGAGAACCCCGAGTTCTGAGCTCCGAGGAGCAGAACCTGTTTTCTGACTTTGATTACATCGCTGACTGGTGTTAACTTCATCATCAAAGACACACACACACACACACACACACACACACACACACACACACACACACTGTGAACTAAACAGCTCAGCAGTGACTGGACCTCACTTTTTATAAACAATCTTTCCTCCTCCCTGCCCAAAATGTTGAGAGAACAAAGCTTCTGGCTTCCTGAGCCTGAAAGCAGAAACTGTGCCATTGAGAAGAAAATCTAGATGACCTCTACAAGGACCTCAGTTATTTTTTTAATCCACATGAAATCTTTTTTTTTTTTTTTTTTTTTTTTTTTTTTTGAATGGAATTGTGTTGGATCGAAGGTGGAGGGATATCCTGCACAGATCGCCGCCGTGTCCGTTGACTGACCACTGAGAATGTTTTACATACAGACTGAGAGGACGGCACCATTACAATCACATTATTCAGTGTTGCTGTCTTCAGATTTTTTTTAAAGAACCATGTACAGATTATATTCAGTCACATATTTTATGTGCTATTTTATGTGCTCTTGTAAAGCCCGCAGCATGGATCATATCTGAAACTGGTGTTTAGTGAACGCTTCGTCACTGAACGGTCAGCTACATCTTGACTACTACAGCAGCTTCCTGACTTGAAAAAAACACGCGAGCCCGTTCAACACGTTTCCCCTCTGGCAAGCAGCTCAATCAGTCACTTGGGAAAAAAAAATCAATGTCATCACTTTAAATGCTTTAAATTTGAAGAAATATTAGCATTAAATTTTGATGCATTCTAGAAGCTCCCACTAGGGGGCACCAGCACAGTTTGGGAGATGATAAATTGGAAATCCAGTTGAGCTCAGTTCTTAGCTGCTACCATTCCCAGCCAGTTGTGATGGACAGGACTTTGACTAAAGATACCTCAGTAAAATCAGCACACCAAAACTGACAAGTTTATTTTTCCTTGTTTTTAGGTAAAATGGTAACACTACATCCAGTCTGATGTCAAAACACCATTAAAGCACGTTCTTCCTCCATTAATCTGATTGGATGTTTCCAGCTGACTTCCTGTCAGTGTGCATGTTAAATATGACTGATTCAATGTTTCAGACCTGCTTATGAATCACTACAGAGGGGGCAGGGAGTGTATTATATGCATACTGTATGTACACAGGTAAGCTGAACGCACTAATTTTATCAAGTTTATCTACATTTCTTAATTATGGAAATAGATTGTACAAAGTGTTTTTTTTTTTAAATGTGCTTGTGCATGTTTGTTTCCAGAACAGATATAAACTGTATGGATGGTACAAATTACCCAAATCACAACTGTTCTCATCCTGGTGTATAATGTTTAAAAAAAAAAGGCATATTTGCAGTCACTGTTACCTATCATGAATGCACGGATTAAACATTTGTAATATTGACTTATTTTTATTTCACTGCTGAAACAATCCGGGTTAACGGAGGTATGAAAATAGTTTCACAGAAAAACTGTACAATATGCTCTATTTAAAGCTGCAGTATATAAGTTAACTTTTTTTTATTATTATTTTTTTATTACAATTTTTTTTAACTGTCACTATGTCATTACAGTATAATGAGACATATAATCTAAAAAAAAAAATCGAGCTCTTTCTCCCAGTGCTATCTGCGGAAATACACCTGTAGGTCAGAAACAACCAATCAGAGTCAAGAGGAGGGTCTTAGCGCTGTCAATCATGCTCGTTCACGTGCTGCTCACACCTTCCCCCTTGCTCTATGCTAGGCTGTAGCTGGTTCCCCACAAAGGAGCCTGCCATGAAGGCTAAAGCTAGCTAGCAAGACCACCGACTGCGGCGAAGAAACAGTTTTAATGTGACTGTAAGTTGTTTCTCCGCCATTAGCACATTTAGCAGCGAGTACAAGCGTGGCTGCATTGAGACCCTCCTCCTGGCTCTGATTGGTTGTTTCTTACCGGAAGCGGTGTATTTTTTTTTTTTTTTTTTTTTCTCGGACAGATGTCTCATACTAGACCATCAAATACCGTCACAGTGAGTTTTAATGTGTAAAAAAAAAAAAAAAAAAAAAAAAAAAGAAAGTTACATACTGCAGCTTTTATTTTTTTAAAAATGAAATAGAAAAGCCAGGTATTACCACCCCTAAAGTAATGCATAAACAGTCTATAGAGTTCCTTTTTTGGAGTAGCTAACGTTACCGTAAACACCTTAAACCTGGATTTAGCAGTTTTCAAACAAATCTGATCATTTTGTGTGTTATCCCTTGTTATCCTTTTCTTTATAAAGTAACAAGCAGAGCAACCTCGCCAGTTAGGTAATCACTCAATCTGATTGCAAAGTGTTTCCAAACAGCCAGCTGACCAGCAGTGTGTGGCTAAATGTGGGGGTTTAATTCAAATTACAAGCTTACTAATTGAAAATCTTTTATTTTTAAATTACTTGGAACAATTCAAACAAAATAGAACCTGGCAAATTTTTCTACAAAACAAATGCTTTGTGTATACAGTATGAAAAGAGCCTAAAGTTGCAAGCATCAAGTTACATTTTCTCACTTGGACATATATACATGGTACAGTATATACAGTCAAATGAAATACTGCAAGTACAGGCTGCAAGCTGTTTATTCAAGCTCTGGAATGTGTGTCTGCTGTATTCCTGTCACAGTGCCTCCATAAAGGCTGCTTGTTTTGAGCACGACCAAAAAAATATTCAAACCCTAAACCAACAGAAAAAGATACAGCAGAGAAACTTCAGCAATAAGTAGGCAGAGTCTAGTTCACAGCTGAGGCAATTTATCAACAGGTGTGTCAAACTTAAAGTCTGGAGGGAAAAGTTCTGCTGCGCGTGGATAGATGAGTCGGTAGGACTGTCTGATGGTAACGTCGGCGACGCCAGCGATGTCTCCGATTTCTGGGAAAGGACAACCACAGAATTGAATTATCTGGTACCGACTCATGTATGTGATGGTGAGCCACTGTAAAGCTACATTCATTAAGTGCTATGAATAACCAGTTATTGTGTAAAATATTGAAGCGTAATATCTCCACATCATTGGGACACTTTGAAGACCCACCAATAATGCTGGTGTCACTAAAAATAAATGAAGGACTTGGGATCAGAGCGTTTGGGAGGTCTTTAAAGACATGGAATGAAACAGAAAACTTGTCAACTTGAGCTAGTAATCAGAGCTGTTTGGGTTTCATGTCTCAATCTAAGTTATTAGGCTAAAAAAGATCTGCATCAGCTTGTTTGAATGAAGGGACAGTTCATGGTTCCTTGATAAATCTGGTTTCTGGGGAAAAAAAAAAAAAAAAAAAAAAAATCTTTATTTTTATGATTTTCTGACTGTATAGACCAGTAATGATAACTGCACTGGTTTTCCAGTGGATGTGATAAACACTGGTTTGCATGGCAAAGAATTTACTGACATGGCTTCTACAGTCCCTCTCAAACATGTTCGTACAGCTGGAACTTTTTCACATTTTGTCCCCAAACTTTCATGTGTTTTAGAGAGAATTTATGTGACAGACCAACACAAAGCAATGCAGATTTGGAAAGTGGAAGATAAATGATGCATAGATTTGTCATTTTTTTAATATAAATATCTACCCCCTATACTCTAAAACCCCCAAATTAAGTGTAGTGTATTCAACTGACTTCAGAAGTCCCCTAAATAATCAAATAGAGCCCATGTGTATGTCTGATTTAATCTCAGTGTAAATGCAGCTGTTCTGTGAAGCCCTCTGAGGTTTGTAGGAGAACAGAGAAAAAAAAAACAGCATCATGAAGATCAAAGTCAGGTATGAAGCTGTGGAGAGGTTTAAAGCAGGTCAGGTTCTAAAACAATATCCTAACCCTTGAACATCTCACAGAGCTCTGTTCAGTTCATCTGGAATGGAAAGAGACTGGACCACCTGCTAACCCAGCAGGAGACGAGCATCCACCTACGCTAACAGGAGTAATGACAGCATGAACCCGAGGAGCAGCTAAGAGTCCTATGACAACTCTAGGAGCTGCAAAGATCCACAGCTCAGGTGGAAAAAATATCTGCTGACAGAAAAACCAGTGGCTGTCCACTGAGCAAACCTGGCTTTTATGTCAGCGTGGAAAAAAAGAGAGCCTATTGAACTGGTTGGCCTATGTGCACAGTAAAGGAAAACTAACACTCCACAGCATCCGCACTGAAACACCTTTATGCTGTGAAGATGCTTTTCTGCAGCAGGAACAAGGATGCTGGTCTGAAACCTGTTAGAGGCTGCAAAGGGCTTGAGACTAAGGTGAAGGTTCACCTTCTAGCATCACAGCGATCCAACACATACAGCTGGTAGCACAATAGAATTGTTTAGATCATAGCATATTCCTGTTTGAATGGCCCAGTTAAAGTCCAAAACTAAATCCAAGTAAGAATGTGTGTAAAGACCTGAAAGCTAATGTTCAAAGATGCTCCCATCCCATCTGACTGAAGTTGAGCTGTACAAAGATGGTAGAGACACGCCCCAAAAGCCTTACAGAAAAAAAAAAAAAAAAAAAAAAAAACAACATGCATCATTTTCCTACTGCCTCACAATTCTGCACTACGTTGTGTTCGTCTATCACACACAATCCCAGTACAATACATTGAGGTCTGTGGCTGTAGCGTCATCAAATGTGAAAAAGTTCAGGCAGTGAAGTACAAGACCAGTGCAAGTCCAGTGAGAGCGTCCCACCTTTCTGGGTCTTCTTCTCAGCGGAGGCCTGGGAGGCCATGTAAATGGCTGCGGCAGCCACAGAGATGGGGCTCCTGCCAGGCACCAGGTCGAGCTCCACGGCTTTCCTGGCGATGAACGTAGCTGCCATTTGCACCTGTTTGGGCAAGCCCAGGTTGGAGCAGAAGCGGGACATGAAGTCGCCCGTGGTGATGAGGTCCACGCTGGTCTCCAGCGCTTTCAGGATCAGTTTGAAGCACCTCCCAATCTCTTTCTTGGAGATCCTAGACACGGCACAGATCTCTGGAAGAGATGGTCAGAAACAATCTTTCAAACAGGGACTTATGTGTTGAATCATTCTTCCTGGAAAAAGCTCAGATTTTTTTAGTTTATTCTATGTTATTAACTGTAAAGAAAGTTAACTGCATAAGATACATTCCTGGTTTGAAATCGGATTAAGTTTTCCTATAACAGCAGTTTTCCCAGTAAAGCTTTTTGTTTACCCAAGAGAAAATAACCTTTATTTAGACAAGATGGCGAACAAGTCATCATCTAAGGAAGCATTTGTTCTGACCCTTAAAGGTTCGTGGTACTCCTTCCTGTCTGCAGGCGATATAGAGACAGGCAGAGGCGATGGCATCGTTGGCTCGCCCCTTCAGACTCTTCTGTTCGTAAACCTGCTTGAACAGGTTGTTTGTTCTGTCCTGAGGAGCCGATAAAGCAAACTGTTTAACAGAACCTTTAAATAAAATCACTGATGTTCAGGTAGAGAAGACCGGTTCTAAATAACCAGCCTGGTACAGCTGCAGCTCTGCCTCCCCATGTCCCTTTCAGGACATTCCAACAACATTCATCAACACTGATCTTACTACAATGTTTCTTGGCAGGTTGATGCGATCTGCCATAGTGCTGATTTCTTTGAAGGCGTTCAGCATGGCCCGGTCAGAGCTGCTCATGGTCCGGCGGTTCTGGTACTTTGAGTTGCCGAACTCGTCAAAACTGGCCGCACCTGTTCCCTGCGGAGGAAACACTGAGTGTCACGATGACTGGATCTCCACAGAAGCACATGATTCTGATCGCACCGATGGCTGGTTGACCCTCAATCAGAAAAAAGAATCAGGTAATACTAGGGCTGCACTGACTGCAGTTTTCTGGCCGATCACCCATCTTTAAAAAGCTCGACCTGCCGATACAGATTTTTTTTCCCCTGAAAAGTCGCTAAATATAGTGACAAAGTTGCTAATTTGGCAACAGTGTGGCGACTGTTGTTAATCACACACATGCAGACGTGACCTGGTGGGCGGGGCTGCCAGTCGGCCCTCTCACTGCAGAGAGAAAGGGGACAGTGGCTGATCTTCAGACTTTTGCAGAGGCAGATAAGATCGGTTTCTCATGTAAGCATTGGCCGATCGCCGAGCTCTCAAAACCAAGGAAATGGTGCACTCCTTGGAAATACTCAAGGAAATGTTTAGCTTGGGGATGCAGGTAACCCTTCTAAGAAACTTGTCACCTTGCTGATCATGGTGGTTAAGTCTCCTCCATTGAGCAGTGGGTTCTGGGCGTCTCCCACTCTGGATGGATCTTTGAGAGCTTTCTCATTAGAAAACGTCCTCCACTCTGAGCCCACATCAATCACACGGTCACCTGAGGAGAGATCATTTGGACTAATGAATCAAGTGGGCAACAAAATAAATCATTCTAGGAAAAAAAAAAAGATATATATAAAATATATATATTTTTTTATATATGTTTCTTGAGACAGATAGCAACAAATACACACTTTCCAACATTTGTAACTCTGCAGTGAAATCAGGAAAAGACAACCAAGCCTTGGAATGGATCTTAAATAAAAGGCAGCTCTGAATAACCGACCCAACCCATCCAGGGGTCAGAGGGTGTAAAATGTTCCAGGTCATTCAGGATGTTCACACAAAGCTGGCTGGAAAGCACTTTAACAGAAATAAAGAGCTTAAGGGTGAAAACGGCAACATGGCTCATAAATCATTGTTAAACTTGACCAACCCCAGCAGAGGGAGGAAACTATACAGAAAATAATAAAAGAAAAATACATTCACACATACATATTCAGAATACAAATGGTTCCTAGTACATTTAGCCCTTCTGCAGTTTGGGCAAGCATCTTCCTTTCTGTATCTGTAAACAACCCAGGTCTTACTCCTGTACTTTCACCATTAGGAATTTGTCATTTTTTTCTCCAGCTAAGTGTTTACAAGATTTCTGGAGATAATTGGTCCAAAGAAAATGATCAAATCTCATATATAATAAAATTTTATTGCATGTTATATAGTGAAAATTGTCCTACTGGCAATTTCCACCAATTATGGTTCTGTTCCCCTTTAGGTCAGTGAACTCTTAATGACTTATGGCCCCTGATCAAACCCAAAGTAACTGATGGGAGATGTCAGGCACTGGGATCACTTAACCACAGCAGAAACAAGACAAGTTATTTTTTACTACTGGTTCTCAAAATGCCAACAAAACATCCCCATCTGCTATGAATTGCTGGAAGTTGGTAGCAAACGTCCCACAGCAGACTCGCTTTCGTTCCAGGAATAAAATGACCAAAACTACAAAAGGTACAGAAATGTTAAATTGGTGATATGACCAGAACCTAAAACCACTTCACATTAAAATCTTAAAAATATTTTCATTTTTTCCTAATTTATGGCCGTTGCTAAAAGCTTTCTGTTGGGTAAAGTAGACTCAGAGTCATATATATCAGGAAAGGATTCCAGATCTTCCCGAATTAGTGATATTTGAGTACAACAAATACATGTTTTGAATTATACCATTTCCTCAAAGGAAATTGCTGATGAATAGATTTCTATACCTTGTGTAAAGGTATATATCTTGTGCTGAAAAAGGTCCAGTTTGCAATCGAAAACACTCCTCCTTAATGTGGACCTTTTTAAGTGATTCAGACAGATCGAACTTCAGAACTCCAGATAATAAACTCCTAAAAGAACTCTTAGTTCAAAACTAAAAACATATTTTTGTTATATTTGCCGGAGCAGGAGATTATTTCATGGACAACCCTACATTTTCTTTCCAATGCATCTAACCGATGAATTATCTTCATATTGTTTTAAAATGGGTGATGCTGTTTGTGTTCCACATACTGAAGCTGCAGCATCCTGTTGAATGAAACTGACTCATAGCCCTTTCTATTGAGTCTGTCAACAGACTGAAACCAAATTACTGCGAGAAGATGATGTCATGATGCCCCTTGTAGTCATATTAGATCCCGCTGGGATCATTAAGCACAGGATGGTGCAATATTCTCCATACTGTTGCCTCATGCTAACAACTTGGTGTCAGAACAGAACTCTGACAATGTTGTGGTTCAGTTCTTGCTGGCTCACTTAAGACTTCATCCTCACCTTGTTATTTCATAATTACAAGGTAGCAACAGTGAATTATTAAATGATCTAAAGGCATCAGAATAAATCAGATCAGAAACTAAAAGGGTGTAACTACATCAGACAAAACAGTCGTAACAGGCCATTATTCTCTCTTCACATGATGTTCTACTCCTAGAAATTAAAGTCAAGACTTTAATCCAGTTTAGGTCTGAGATGAAGAGTGGGAGTGGCTGTCATCTCCTTAGAGGCCTGCAGAAAAGATGCAAGCAAGAAGCTAGGCTTTCATCAGAAAGCAGCTGACGTGTCTCTTCTCCCACCTGACCTGCTTGGTGCTGAGGGGGCTCATTAGAGGAGAACTCGGTGTTCCCAGCAGCTCTGTCCTACAGGCTGGGCGATTTGGGCTAGATATCTGAGAATTTATACCCGACCTTAAACAGAAAACATTTCTACTTTGAATACAACCACCAGCTGGAAAATATGGCAACAACAACATTCTTTAGTTTTTGTAAGAAAAACTATTGCATTTGTTTTTAAATGTGAAATTTATCCAAAAGCCTCACAACAAACCAATATTATTAGTGAAAATTAAGATGATGCACAAATGCCAGCACGATGCCTCCAGCACACACTATGCCTCATCATATCTGTCGTTTCTGGGCATCAAAGGCTGTGATGTATTAATTGATTGCTTGACTGTTTATTCAGCCAGTCATCAAATAATGTATCAACACTTCAAAAACACAATTTGAACAGTTCGACTGACAAGGTACAGGCAGAAGCACAATGCTTATATTTATGCCTGTCCTACACATTAAATTAAAACTAAACTACCCCTCATAAATCATTACAATATATAAAAAAAACAAAACACATCATTTACTTCTATTCAAGAATCAGTATGTAGAAACCAGAAAACCAGATACAAATACAATAGAAAAGTTATTTACACTTGTAACCCTCCAATATTTTTTTTCTTGTTTTTTTTTTGAAAGCCCACAATGAACTACACACTCATAGGTCTACACCTGCATTATTCCATAATTTAATTCTGACAACAGACAAACATCTCTTTAGCTTGTTCTTCTGTAAATTTACAAACTTGTCACAATTTATTTTTGGATTCATATTATGTAAAGAATCTTTGCATCCCAACAGGCTGTAAGCTTAATTTTGCTCTAAACATTATTTGCATTAATATATAATGCATAAAATGTCATGATAGCGGCTTTAATAAACAGTGGATTTGTATGTTCAAAGTAGCCAGCCTTATTATTAATAACACGTAAGGCTTGTTTTTGTAAAATAACTATATTAATTATTGTTTTGTGTGTGGAACCCAATATAGAGGAGAAAGCATCCTATAACCATTATAATAGTGTTTATTATAAATATGTCAATGTGTGGATAGGTTTGGCTTGACGCAAATATGTAGTGTACATAAGAAGCCAATATAAGATCTTTATGCTTTGCATGCCAATAAGATATTCTGCATGTGGTTATGAAAATAACTTCTAGATGTATGAATGTGTACAGTTATGTTACACACGCAGGGATTGCTTCCTATGTATTAATAATACACTGTTGCAACTGTTCAAACTTATACCCATACATTTGTAAATGTATGGGAGTTAAATGATTGTCTCTCGATACAGTTAGGATTCGCCTGATTTGCTTAATACATAACTAGCATTCAGAGCTCTTTAAAATTTTGAGATTTCACAAATTGATTTCAGGATAATCATAACTTTTCAATACACTGCAAAGATGTGAGTGATACAAAAGACTTATATCGACAAGTTGAAAATGCATTACAGCGTGAGCCTTTTTGAGATCAGGGTCAGTCACTAAAAAGTTTTAATAGTGTTGCTTTAAGGTATGTGGACTGATCCGTCACATCAGGTAATGCAAATTCATAAAGTGAATTTAATTATGGTTTCTCTCCAGTCTTCACATTTAAATAAAAAATAGCTTCGTGTTAGTTAGGTTTTATGACTTTTGATGGCTTATGACATCTGTGATAAAATGAACATTTCAAAAACAGGAGTCATGATAACTGGTTAAAAAAAAAAGTAAGGTTTTAACTGGAAAATGTGGAAAAAAAGTATATTTTCAATATTCATCACCTAAATACTCACCAACAACAAGGCCACATTCAGGACAAATCATGTCCCCTGCTCTGTAGTCCTCCACCAGTATAGCATCAGGATGGTTGGGACACTGAACTTTGGGTAAGGCCAGAGATTCTCCACTGCAAAAGCAAACAATAACATTGTTGACAAACTCAAACATCAGAGAAATAGCAATGACAGTAAGTCTGCTTTCTATAGTAGGAATTGACAAGAACATTGAAAGACATCCTCCAGCTCTTAAAATGGTCAGAATAACTAAATCAAAACCTCAGATGAATGACAACACACTGAACTGTGTTACCAATCACATCTGACTCAGACATACTTTGGTACACAGAGGACTGTATGGTTGACTCAAAAGTCTTATGATTGCAGAGCAAGCCCAAACCATCACCCCTCCACCACCACATTTGTGAACTGGTACATGTTTTCTCTTGTTTTTTGTGTTGTATGCAGGTTTTTCTCAAAGTGGTGCCATTTTAGTCTCCTCTGTCTGCAGAACATTGTTCCAAAAGACCTAGTTTGTGTTCAATCTATCTATGAGTCCTGTAAATAATCCTTTGCACTGTAGAATGACACAAAGCATTTCAACACTCCCCATATTAATGTCAGCAAGAATTGCTAATGTCTTTCCACCTTGGTATTTTGTTAACAATTTTGTTTATAGCAAACTTAAAATGTTAGATTTATAGAAGAAGCCAGCCTTAAAGATGATCAGTTAATCAATGCATTGATTAGCATCACCTGGCAGCTTTCATCCTTACAGAAGCAGTAGGGATTGAATTATACCATGTGCTTCTGATAGTGTTAATGTTATGACCATTAAAGGTCTAAATTATTGTTTGTCACCATATGAAAACCAGCTAAACTGAAACTGTAAAATCCCTTATTACTGTGACTATAATTTACAAATAGAAACTTTTCGTTCTCTGTGTTTTACATTCTCACTCTCACTTCCCGTTTATACTGAGGACAGAGCATACCTTGATGAGTTTAGGGCCCCATCTTGCAAAGTGAGTAAAGAGATAGAAGTATACAGACTAATAGTGAATGCTCAAAAGTGAATCCATATGTAGATAATAACATGTAATTACAGCAAAGGTCAAGCTGGATCATAAACATGTTGATACATTAAGTAGTAGGGTAAACTGTTAATTGATGTTTTTGTATCCAATCCACGGAAATTACAAACATTTTTTCAGGTTTTAATTTAATTAATTTCCAGCAGATAACATTGTCAGCAGGTCATAGTCTGTACGAACATTAAGAAGCCTTGAGTTGTTGAACAATGTTGTCAATACCCTGCTTGTTTACAGACGTCTGATTTCTATAGTATGGTCTGAATTCACAGACAGATTAAACTTTTGCTTTCATATTACTGTAATTTAAGACCACATCTTAAAACAGGAAAAGTAGATGTAAAAACAGCCACATGTAAGCGAAGCGGCGACACAACAACGACTTCTGGCAGCATCTAATGACGACCCCGCGAGCTAACTAGCTGTCACCAAACACAATAGACCCAACAGATCTAACAGTTGAGAAAAGAGCGGCTTATTCGTTGGAAGAGCACGATATTTTCCTTCTATTCCAAACCTAACAATGTATATGCTCACTACAAGACACCTTAAAAGCGTTTAAGAAAAAAACGAAACCGCTACATAGTTAGAAAAAGTGGTTACGAACCGACTCGTTGACGCCATGTTACTCTTCGCTCTTCCCTTCAGTCAAAGAAACAAGCAGTCGACTCACCTATATTTATAAGCTGTTTCCGTGACGTAACTGTCAAACTACGGCGAGTCAAACTGAACAAACTAGATTTTCTTTTTTTGTTTTTTGTTTTTCATGACAGCGCGCTATTAAAAGCTGGCCACGGAGGGCTAATTGAAGGCACCTGTTGCAGTTAGCCTTTGGAAGAGAATTGGAATAACAAACTGTCTTGACAAAACGGCAAAAATATTTTGGCATATCAATCTATTGGTGGTGAAGCATAATCTGAATTGTCAATGAACCAGAATGACATGTAGTAGTGGATTATCTGATTAGGAAGAAATGAGTTGGACACCTGTAAGTGTAACAAAAAAAGGTGGAATGGGAGGCAGGGCACTGCGGTCAAGTGAGCCGACTCTTGGAAATATCCGGTCAAACCAGTTAGCTCCTGTTAAAAATTAGCTTCGCGCATACGTGGTGCATGACGGTAATAGAACAGCAGGAGTGCCGTTGCTGGCGAAATAAAAATAAATGAAGAGGAAATTAAAGGCATAACTGTCAAAAGCTTATTCTTATTACCTACCTATTACTCTCACATACATATACATCCAGAATAAATATTTGATAATTTTACGGTACAGTTTTGGAGTCAATGTACCTCATAATGGCAATAAAGAACATGCTTTTGTATTATTTTCAAAAAATGTATTTCTCCACAATCCTAAGAGGTAACAACAAAGTCTATTTAGATTATGTTAACAGATCACATGTTCTATATCTAGAATTAATATTTCATAATTTTACTGTATGGTTTTGGAGAAATATCATAATATCATATTGCTTATCCAGAAAAATCATATTGCTTATCCAGGATGTGCATGTCTCATTTTTAAGAATTTATTTCTCAAAAATCTTAAGAGGTGACAGCTAAGTCTCTTTGGATTATGTTAATGGATCACCTCTACTATAACTAGAATAAATATTTCATAAATTTACTGTAGATTTTTGAAGAAATACAATAACAAAGCTCATTATATTGCTAATCCAGGATATGCATTTGTCTCATTCTGAAGATTTTTTTTCTCCAAAATGTTAAGAGGTGACAACAATATGATAATTCCACAAAATAGATTTTGTCTTGTTTTGTTAATAGGCTAGAGATGGAAAAATTAAAACAGCTTGATCTGAATAATTATTATGATACAAAACAACTTGGTCTATCTTCAAAACTGTACAGTAAAATTATGAGATCTTGATTGTGGTTATTGCCAAGGTGATCCTGTAATATAATCCAAAGAGAGTTTGTTGTCACCTCTGAGGAAATTGAGAGAAATGAAATCCTGAAAATGACAGCACATGTCCTGGTTAACCACTATAACATACTTTGAATGTGTATCTACAAAATTCTACAGTAAAATTCTGAATTGTTTATTTTGTTAATAGAATATATGATCCTTTAACACATTCTAAAAAAAAGACTTTTGTCACCTCTGAGGATTTGAGAGAAAATAATTCCTGAAAATTAGATAGTTACATATTCTGGATATGCATTATACAAAAAATTTATACTGATGCTTCAGAACTTGGTCATAGGATAGGAGTTACCTTTATTGAACCTGAAATGGGTTACATGTCTAATCAAAGAATAAGAGATAAATGATCAGTATATACTGGAGAATTAGTGGCTATTTTATTAGCATTGTTGTGGATTGAAAGTATTAAATCTCAGTTTGTTTAAATTGCTACAGACTCCAGAAGTGCAAACTGTAGCATAAAGCTTGCTCATTCTCAATCAAGACTTGATGTATTAGAAATATTACAAACACTATATAGAATTAAAAGATCAAGAAAAATAGTCAAATTCATTTGGGTCCCAGCTCTTATTGGAATTTTAGGCAATGAACTTGCAAATAAGTTTGCTAAAGAATCCATTAAAAAGACAGAAATAACTTTATCAATCTCATGCAGTAAGACAGAAATTAAATCAATAGTAAAGGAAGAAATGAAAAAGAAATGGCAGGAAGAATGGAATAAAGAGTGGAAACAGACATTTTTATTTTATTTTAAAAAGTGTGGGTAAGAAGAGGGAGACATCAAGAAGGAGAAGGGAAGAGGATATTCTATCAAGACTTCGGTATGGGCATACATATTTGAATTCTGCTTTTAAAAGAATAGGAAAGCATCCTACAGAAATTTGTAAATGTGGTCAATCACAGGAAACAGTTGAACATGCAATAATAGATCGAGTACAACATCATAGAGAAAGAGATATTCTTCAGAGCATGTTTCATGAGCAAAAGTACAGTTTAATTTAGTTGAGATACTTTATTTAAATTCTAATCATATTTTATGTAGAGCATTTTTTCAGTTTCTTGTAAAAAATCATAACTTTTCCGTTGAATATAGGTTAGGGTTTCAGTTCCGGTTCACACTCCAATTCAGGAGGTGGCGGTAATGCACACTAAAAGTTGTTTGCCAATCGTCAGTAAAACTGAAGAAGAAGAAAACCTGCCCACAAGAGCAAATATTCCCTGTAATTTTAGATTTCTCCTACACTAACTTTAACAAGAAAATGAATTTAGCATTTTACTGTTAATTTAAACCTTTTCACTTTTTCACTAACCAGTCTGAACTCATGCTGAATTTCATGGACGACTTCTTCAATATTTTACCTCTATTCACAATGGTTTGGTATGTTCCATAGAGGGTTTGTAAAAACAAAACAATCCCCCGACCCCCCGAAAATTACTTAGCACGCTCCGTACAGTATATATCAAATCTGTAAGTACAAAATCAGTTTTCTTACATGTTTTTGTCTGCTTATTTTTTCATCCTAGAAAAAGTGCAGAGAAATATTACTATTAAGAAAAACTCCATGAGTAGGAATTTGAGAATTAATATGAACATTTATGTATTTATTTACAATTGATATAAAATATTTACATACACTGCCCAAAAAGACACATTATTCATTAAGCATTATTATTATGATAATATGAAAATTATTTTGATTTGCCTAATGAATAATGAAAGAATTATATATTTTTTTAAAAACAGACGACTTGATACACTGACACCTTTTTTCAGCACATTTTACTTTTACTCTTAATTTTACTTTATGCAGTTATTGTCTTTTGGTGCTGTAGGAAGTTTCTTGGTCTTAAAGTAGGGTTGTTCCTCCCCACTGTCATGCCCTGCTTGCTCAGAATAAAAGATTACATTAATGATTTGGAGCAATCTGCTGGTTTCCTTAGACTGTTTTTTTCAAAATAAAGTCAGATTGCACAAGCTACTGAATTGGGAAAACTGTGTTGCATCATAGCTGCCTAAATTTAGACTGCATGTAATTGGATTTTATTCTGTGTCTATTGGACTGAATTGAATGGAATAGTCTTTAATGGTGTTGGACTGTATATAGCTGGATATGATTTGATCTGTTTGTTTTGTGGAGTGTCTTGAGATGACTTGCTGTGAAGTGGTTCTGTAAAAATTAAATGAAATGAGTCAAACAGAATGTTCTGTTATAAAAGGAACATCCAAAGGCTGTGTTCTTTAATTGCAGTGACAGTTCCTTGCTCTCTACTTTGTGCCAATATTTTTGGAAAATATTGTAGTGGACTTTTCTTACAGTTTGACATGTCAGAAGAATTTGATTTTCTGACATCTACACTGCAAGACTCCTGAAGTCTGAAAACCACTGTCGGATGCTGGTGATCTTTATCTCTGATTCTTTTATTAACAGGGCAAGGCTAAACCCCATTAATCATGGCTTTCTACACCTTCACCTATAGCTTTACAAACACAGACTGCATGTTCTTAATAGGTCTTACTGAAAACATGCAAAGTTTTATTTAAAAGAGAATTAGATGTCCAAATAGGAGATTCTTCAAACTTTAAACATTATTTTCTTGTAGCCTTCAAGAAAAATAAAAATAGAATGACCATGCTGTGGCTGTCTGTGCCCATGACTCAGTGCCAGTCTGTGACTCTACTGTTCCTCCATTCCTCAGATCTGTTTGGGAAACAACTAAGTCGAAGACAAGTCAACTCTTTGCTGAATTGCTTCCATCCTTCTTTTCCTTTCTGTCTTGAAAATAACAGAGATTTTAACTGATTTATCAACAATACACACACAATATGTGTCTGTGTGCATTCAAACAACAGCAGGTGGTGCTATACAAAAACAGATTAGGATACATGCACCCTTACCTTGTCCCTGCCCTAAAACAAATTATCTGGTTTGGAAAAGGCTCGAGTTACACAATGCTCTGCAAAAGTGTTCACTACATTGGATTTTTTTTCACATTTTGTCACATTACAGCCACAAACCTTAATGCATTTTGTTTGGATTTTGCCAACACAAAATAGTGCATGATTGCATGAAGTGGTTGGAAAATAAAATAGTTTTCAAGATCTTTTACCAGAACAATCTGGTGTACATTGGTATTCAGCCCTCTGAGTCATTGCTTTGTAGAACAATGTTTGCTGCTATTACCCCTCCAAATTTTGTGGAATATTGATTCACTTACTTGGCATGTCTGACTGAAATTCTTGCCAATTCTCCTTTGAAAATAAATCAACCTAAATCAATACATCAAATTCTTGAAAGAGATTCTTAGTTTGGTTTAAGTCTGGACTTTGATTGGGCCACTAACCTGTGAAAATGCTCTGATCTGATCTATTTCACTGTCGCTCTAGCTCTAAGTTCACTGGTATTCCCTGCTGGAAGGTGAACTCCTCCACAATCTCTCCATTTTTCCCATCAACTCTGACCAGCTTCACTGTCCCCACTGAAGAAAAGTATCCCTACAGCATGATGCTGCCACAACCATGCTTCACCATGGGTATTGTGTGTTCTGGTTGATGTGCTGTGTTAGTTTTCATCCACTCATTGTGTTTTGCATGGACATTAAAAACCTTAGTTATGTCTCATCTCACTAGAGAACCATCTTTAACATATTTCTGTGTTCCCAGCATGGCTTGCCAAACTTTAAACCTGACTCGTGACTTTGTTTAAACTGTGACTTTCTTTTTGCGTCTTTTTCCAGAACCAGTAGTTGTGGTGTCCGCAGATTCTGCTACCTGAGCTTTGCAGCTTGTCCCACCAGCCTGGTTCTCTGATGAATGTTCTCCTTCCGGGGTGAGGTGGATGGCCATATCTTGGTAGGTTTGCATTTGTGTCAAAGTTTGGGATAGTGTTTCATAGCCTAACTCTGCTTTAAAATCTTAACAACTTCCTCCCTGACCTGTCTGCTATGTTCCTTGGTCTTTGTGATGTTATATTTTTTCGATTGTTCTCTAACAAACCTCTGAGGCCAGAAACTGAACAGTTAGATTTTTACTGAGAAGAAATTACACAAGGGTAGACTCTGTTTACTAACTAGGTGACTTCTGGATTTTATTGTGGTACATCAGAGTAAAGACGTCAAGGTTATGAATGCACACTACACTTTCAAATTTGTATTTGTAAAATTTTTGTAAAACCATGTATTTTCCTTCTACTTCACAATCATGAGTAATTTAGTCCACATAAAATTCAGGGGTAGAGCCAGTGGGTGACCACCCTTGCCAAGTGATTGGTTGTACCCATGTAGTGGTAACTCACCAGCAGTGCACACCTCTGCAACAAGCAGTTCCTCTCCAAAACAGGTGGTGGCAGGAGTTATAATATTGACATACTCCAAAATGTATTAATACAGTGCAATAATCTTGTAGCAGATTATTGCACTGGAAACTAGACCAAAAACACTTGGTCAGATTTTGCGTTTTTGCAGTGAAAATGTTTATGATTGTGACTGTAACGTAACACAATGTAGAAAGGTTGAAGTGATAAATACTTTCGCAAGGGCTTTGTGTTTGGCACTCAAGTGAATTTTTTTAAAAGTTCAGAAATGTGCAGTGGATGTTCCTAAAAAGCATAAAGGGACAGTGATATACCAGACTTTCTAGGAATGCTGCCAGGGCAAACATGACATGTCTGTGCAAGTACCACACGCGAGAATGCTTCCAAGTCACAACAAAACAAAAGAAAGCTGCCAGCTAAGCATTCCATTATCCTGGTATTAGGAAGCTGTTATTACATGTCTCTGAAACATGTCCAAATTTACACAAATAGATGAATTCTTAATTCCATCAGAACGTTTTAGAATGCTCTAAAGGCAACCTGAGAATGTCATTGTGTAAAAATGGGATCTGCGTTTTTTTTCTGTGCAAACAGCAAATGTTAGTAGCTGCCATAGAAACAAGTATATTTGTTTGGGGCTGTTGTTGGTTTGTGGTTTGTCTGACAAGCAGCCAAAGATTTGCATGTGTCTATATCGTGTGAGGATGTCTGTGTCATTTCCTTTTTTTTTTTTTTTTTTTCAAAGAGGGAGGTTGATGGACTGCTTCTACCTTGGTGATCTGATTCCCAACACACTCATCTGGTTGCCAGCAGTACTGGGGGCTTTGAAAGGTCTGTGCCTAAAAAGGAAACCCATAATGGTTTAAGCTCTACCTCACTGTTTGAAAAAAAACAAAAAAAACAAAAAAAAAACAAAAACCAAACAAATGATTATGTTTTTTACTTCTTCATCTGGTTCACCCCACAAACCATATGTCTCACCACAACCCCATAAAGCAGTGGTCCACCGCCATGGTCCTCATTGTCCTGCATGTTGTGGGTGTTTCCCTGACTACACACACCTGACTGGAATGAATGGGTGGTTAACAGGTTTCTGCAGCACTCAATAGCATGCTTATTAGCTAATGCTATCAATTGAATCAGTTGTACACTGTAAAAAATATCCGTATATTTAACAGTGATAAACCGTAAATTTGTGAAAGAAAAAATCTGTAAACTACAAAACAATTTAAAACTGTTGATTTATTGCGAAGTTGCCATAATAAATGAATTAGTGAAAACAGTAATTTGTACATTTTACATTTTCATTTTATAGGTTTTTTTCCATGTTCATTTTAGGGAAAAACATTGTTTTTTTCCCCCTTAAGTTAAAACATTTTTCTTGTACAGTAAAACATTGACTCCACCACTATTTCTAACCATAAAATTACCAATTGAACCGTGAAAGAAAAAAAATGTTTTACCCGTAATTTTACAGTGCAGTTCATCTCAGTACCAAAAGAACATTGGGCCTAAAATATTTGTCAAGGACAGCCCTGCAGAGAGAACACATTTCTTTGCTTTTGGAGAGCATCTTTTAGACTTTAGGCATTAGGACTGCACCATTGCTGCTGGACTTCAGGGTCAGGCCATTAACCAAATCTAGATTATATAAAAGATCTTGTGGTGCAATATGTTGCAAACAGATTAGAGAAATGATGATGTGAGCTAAAATATTAAGTTTAGAGAAATTTATACACTTTTCTTTCTTTGTTTGAGGACCTCTGAGAGGAAAGTGACACTTATTTCTGAGCAAACAATTAGCCCAACGGCAGAAAGTTTATTTGATGTATGCGTTGTGCCTTGCTAAAGTATGTTCATGAATTTCCAACCATTACACTGCTCAGGAAGGAGACAGGTTCCGTGTCCCAGAGATGAACATGTTTGGTGCAAAATGTGTGTATTAACCCTAGAACCAAAGCAAAAAAACAACAAAAAAATCCAGGCTTTATTTAAATGCACTGGAAGTGTTTGGCCATCATAACCATCATTACCTTTGGACAAAAAAGGGAAAAGACAAAAAGGGAAAAGACAGCTGGCCTGAGAGCACCATCTGAACAGTGAAGAATGGGCATCATTTTGTCTGGAAGTTTTGCTGCAGAGGGTGTATTTGACATAATAGATGTTATCAAGAAGAAGGAACATTATGTCAACATCTCAAGACATCAGCCAGGAAGTTAAAAGGATCTTTCAAATCAACAATGATCTAAAGCATACTGCAAATTTAGTTACAAAGTTGCTAAAGCACAATAAAATCGGTGTTTTGCGGTTGCCATCACAAAGTCCTTCTCTCAACTCAACAGAAACCGTGTAGGGTTAAAAAGGTGTGTGTGGGCAAAGCATCCCACAAACCTGCCTGAGTAACACCAGTTCTGTTAAGAGGAATGGGCCCAAATTGAAATCAAAAGTTTGTGGAGGATGCCCAAAAGGTTTCACTGAAGTTCAGCAATTTACAATGAGTTCTACCAAAGACTAAAGAAATGTGAAAGATTCTGATGTTGTTTTAAAATCTTCTATAATATTCTCTCTCTCATCATTTTTAGCAAATAGAAATAATGTTGGTAATCCTTATAGATCTAAAACAGGGAAAGTTTACCCTGATTTAATGTCAGACAATGAGAGAATTTATTAGTGTTTTTATACATATATAGTGTATGTAAATATCTGGTTTCATTGTATGCAGAATACTGCATCTGCTTTCTCTAGTTAGTTATTCACCCCAAAGGCTCATCAGCAACTCAGTGTGTGATCTCACATGCTGAAGCTAGCTTCTACTTTTCTTTCCTTCTTTCGTCATTCTTTTCTTCCCCTTCTCGGTTCTCCCACTGTAGCCTACAGGGGCAGAGTGAGAGAAAGCAGACTGGCAGCAGGCAGCAGCCCGGTACCGGTTGAAACCTGTTTGGCTTGCAACTGAGAAGACACTTCCTCCGCCCAGTGCATCATCAACCAAAACCAGAAAGAGCTGGAAGTTGTGCTCGGGTTCTGCTGCACTGAAACACACACACACACACACACACACACACACACACACACACACACACACACACACACACACACACACACACACACAAAGAAAATACAACTTAACAATGTTTTATTCCGGAGTTAGGAGATTTTAAACCAAAGTCTTAAAAGAGGAGGAATATGATGCTGCGTTCATGTCTAAGAGGAAAGATTTGTGAGTTGCACATCTAGAGAAGACCATCTCCATTTAGATTGAATCTGTTTCTCGGTTTATCGTTCATTTACTTTTTTGTTCTTACTGGGAGGTTAACTTATTTTCACAAGTTTGCCAGATAAAATACTAAACTCTTTACATTTATGTTTTTTTAAAGAATAAAAATGCCCTATTCGTGTATAAAACACTTTTTTGCTGCATGGTTCCATCTCTCCTTCAGTCTGGAATACTTCCCGAATATTCAAAACTGTTTTTTGGATCCTATCAGTTACCAAGTTCATGTTATAAATCTTAATTTAAGGTATTAATTTTCCTACATGTAAAACTGTGATTTAAAATCGTCATCCTTCAGTATTTTTTTATTTGTTTGTAAATAACTTAAAATGAACACAGAGATTAGTTGCGTGACAATAGTTATTCAGGAATTGTTCCCGTTTTCCCCCACGTTCAGTAAACGCAGCATTTGATAACTTGCAGGCGGCGTCTGTGGGAACTCGCTCTTATCTAGCCGACCAATAGGAAACGCTAGTTAAACCCACAAATAGAGCTGAGCGCGGCTCCATATTGGATCTGACTTCTTCTGAGAAATACATTGCTCGGGCGGTCTACCTGCTTTTATTATCTAATACACGGACAAGAAGCACACTGTGCGTCTAGGCATGAGGACTAGCAACCGGCAAACACCACGGTCACAAACAAACCTTCCCCAGGACTCTGCTTCTCTGAGCGGCGTCACTGCTGCTGCGAACGCTGTTATTAACGGGGCTCAGAAATTAGGTTAACCACGCACCTGAGGAGCGGCTGGAAAAGTGGCATGCAGAGTGAGGAAGAAACACTTGGACTGAGATAACGTTGGCAGTAAGTATATTTTCCACTACAAAAACATATAAACTAAAATAAAGTATGTTTCAGTGATATAACTGATTTATTAAGGCCCAAAATATAGAGTGACGCTTCAGTTTAACATGTCTAATAAAGTCACCTGACCTTCTGAGGCAGCATAGTGGGGGGGTAAAACTGCGGCGTTCAAAAACAGAGTGGAAAGGTCAAGTTTTTTTATCCGCCGTCCATGGGGGGAAAAAAAATCAGATATTCTTTTAGGATATAAAAAGCTTATATAGGGAAAGTGCCTCGTGATGTTCAACAGCATACACTCACTGGTAGCCATCTTAGAAGTTAAAGTTTATCTCTCTGAACTTGACTTGCAGACCCGCTAGTGTCACGTGGGAGCTACGGTTTCGTTCATTGTGCCTTTTTTCTTCAAAGGTTAAGCAAGAAGGCTTGTTCCGCCTTTTTCTAGACACGCACACACCATCTGTTAAGACACAATGAGAAAGTTGATCATTATGTGAAGCAAGTCAGAACTATTTAGTCGCTGATGTAGTTTAGCAACTTGCACTGCTGGATTTAAACAAAAGGACCCAGCTACTGGGTCAAATAGATAGATGGAACTTCTCTGTTTGAGATATTTTAAAGATTTTTCTGTTATCTTCTTTAGGGAAGAAGAAGTTTACTTCAGAGAACACTATATTAAACCAAAAATCTGTATGGCCAGGGAAAGCCTGTTAGTGCATCTCATTAAAACTCAATAAAACACATGGAAGGAGAGCTGATTTATCACTTGTTTTTTTTTTTTTTTTTTTTGTCGCTGAAAGTTATTGCCCAATTAATGGACTTATAAAGATCTGAATCCCCCAGTTAGCAACAAGATGCATCTGTAGTACAAGCTACATTACCGTTATCATCTTTTCAGTCAACACCATAGTGAAGAAGTCAGAAAGAAATCCCATCACTTGGAAAAGAAGATATTTGATAAAGTTAAACTGGTAGGAATTTAGACTGCATGCAGTGCCACTGTTCTAGGAAATCCTGTAACTGTTTAAGGTGATACAAGCACAGTGTAGTTGTCCTCAATTCATTAGAGCCATATAGTAGGGGTGGACCGATAAATCGGCCAGCCAATAAATTGGCCCAGATTTCCTTAATTTGGGAGACTGGTGTTCAGCCGATGGTTTCATGTGAAACTGATCTTATCTATCCTGTGCAAGGGCCACTAGCCCCCCCCCACACACACACACACCTCTGCACTGCACAGGCCTGCACGTGTGCAGTTAGTAGTCACCTCACCTTTGCCAACTTAGTGACTTTCTCGCTTTTTTAAACAAAAAATAAAAAAATTGCCATCGGCCAAAATCAGAATTGCCCAATCAATGGACCCCTAGTAAATATGCATGAAACCAATCAGAAAGAAATATTGAAAGGCAAATTTGAACAGATTGGTACCAATCTAAATTCTATACATGATCATAATCATCAACTTTTGCTTCAGCTCTGTCTTCTGCAGAGTGTAAGGGCTTGGGGGTCACTGGGGTCAAAACTCTCTCAAACACATAAGGTTCATCCATATTTAATTCAAAGGTAATTCAAGCATTTGAATTGCAGAATTTGCCTCAAAATGTCAAAAGTTACTGTCCACTATTGTTTACTAAAACCAACTGATTCGTCAATTTTTGTGTTTTCTTGTGACATCATTAATTCAAATACACACAAAGCAGACTTTAGGGTTTTTTTTTTTTTTTTTCTTTTCCCATCTTTAAAAAATATGCTTCTTAAAAACTTTTAAATAAAATCCTGTAGTGGGAACCTGCATTACTTTACACAACAGTGTTTTTATAGTCAATGTTTGAATAAATACACTGTGTAGTATCTTTAAATGGGATGAAACAAACTAGAGGGTTGGCTCCAGTTTATACTAACAATCAATTTCCAGGCCTGACAACATGTGGCCTGAGGAAGAGCAATGCCAGGACTCCTCCTACTAGCAAATCCAATTTCCTATGTTCTCAGGTGGTTGAGGACAGGTCTTGAACACATCCCGTGTTTTGACATGTCATAGCTAAAAAAAACAAGGGGTTAACATCAGTGAGCTCTGCTGTTTTATTCAAGAGTTGACTGAGTCAGCAACCACAGTTCAGAAGCCCTGACATACACCTTCTATCTTGCATAGACATTTTACTGTCAGTCATATTTAATTGTGTAATGTCTTGTTACTTTTAATGAGGTACTAAATTAGGAATTATTTAGGTATTGCATCTACAGTTTAAATTTAGGTATGATCCAAATAAAAATACACACTTTTTTTTGTTTGTTTGTTGTTTTTTTTTTTTTAAATCTCAATATGTAAATTATTTCATTGATGCTGCTATTGCTTAGGCAAGTCTTTGAAATAGAGTTGCAACTTATGCTTTAGAACAAGTTATGGTTTGTCAGTTTTTTAAATGAAGCTGCTGACTGGAAAATCCCTTTACTCCAGTCTCAGGGCCTGCCATACCGTTCTTTGAATAAGAAAACTGTGTTGGAAATTAAACAGTGTTAGAAAATGAACAAGAACATAGGTTTTTGAACAGCTATTGCTTTTTCATTATCACACTGCAAAATTACATTGCTGCATAGACCCAGAGGCGTCTCTCATATATATATATATATATATATATATATATATATATATATATATATATATATATATATATATATATATATATATATATATATATATATATATATATATAAATAAATAAAATAATTCCTTTCTCACCCTCCACGGGTGGTCTTTCTCAACCTCTGAGCTCGGGTCCTCTACCAGAGGCCTGGGAGCTTGAGGGTTCTGCGTAGCATCTTGGCTGTGCCGAGAACTGCGCATTTCTGGACTGAGATGTCCGATGTTGTTCCTGGGATCTGTTTTAGCCACTGCTCCAGTTTGGGGGTGACTGTCCTGAGGGCCCCGATGACCACAGGCACCACTGTGGTCTTCACCTTCCAGGCCTTCTCCAGTTCCTCTCTGAGGCCCTGGTATTTCTCCAGTTTCTCGTGTTCCTTTTTCCTGATGTTGCAATCGCTTGGTATTGCTACATCCACCACAACGGCTTTCCTCTGTTGTTTATCCACCACCACGATGTCCGGTTGGTTCGCCATTACCATTTTGTCTGTCTGGATCTGGAAGTCCCACAGGATCTTAGCTCGGTCATTCTCCACCACCTTTGGGGGTGTGCCCCACTTTGATCTCGGGGCTTCCAGTCCATATCCTGCACAGATGTGTCTGTACACTATGCCCGCCACTTGGTTATGACGTTCCATGTACGCTTTCCCTGCCAGCATCTTGCACCCTGCTGTTATGTGTTGGACTGTCTCAGGGGCGTCCTTGCACAATCTACACCTTGGATCTTGTCTGGTGTGGTAGATCTGAGCCTCTATTGCTCTGGTGTTTAGGGCCTGTTCCTGTGCAGCCAGGATGAGTGCCTCTGTGCTGTCCTTGAGTCCAGCTTTTTCCAGCCATTGGTAGGATTTCCTGATATCAGCCACTTCTGTTATTTGTCGGTGGTACATCCCATGTAGGGGCTTATCTTCCCATGATGGTTCCTCCAGCACCTCATCCTCTGGTCCCCATTGTTTGAGACATTCGCTAAGCACATCGTCGGTTGAGGCTTTGACCTTGATGTATTTATGGATCTTGGATGTTTCATCCTGGACAGTGGCTCTCACACTCGCTAGTCCTCTGCCTCCGTCCTTACGGCTCGCGTATAGTCTCAGGATGCTGGATTTAGGGTGGAACCCTCCATGCATGGTTAGTAGTTTCCGAGTTTTAACATCCATGGTCTTTATCTCTTCCTTTGGCCAGCTTATTATTCCTGCAGGGTATCTGATTACTGGCAAGGCATAGCTGTTTATTGCACGGATCTTGTTCTTGCCATTGAGCTGGCTTCTCAGGACTTGCCTTACTCGTTGGAGGTATTTGGCTGTGGCTCCTTTCCTTGTGACCTCATCGAGGCTGCCATTTGCTTGTGGTATTCCCAGGTACTTGTAACTGTCCTCAATGTCTGCTATTGTTCCCTCTGGGAGTGAGACCCCTTCTGTGTGGATGACCTTCCCTCTCTGTGTAACCATCCGACCACACTTCTCTAGTCCGAATGACATCCCAATGTCAGTGCTGTAGATCCTGGTGGTGTGGATCAGTGAGTCAGCTTGATGTCGTCCATGTAGAGGAGGTGACTGATGGTGGCTCCGTTCTTGAGTCGGTATCCGTAGCCAGTCTTGTTGATGACTTGGCTGAGGGGGTTCAGACCTATGCAGAACAGCAGTGGGGACAGAGCGTCTCCTTGGTATATGCCACATTTGATGGACACTTGTGCAATTGGCTTGTAGTTAGCTTCAAGGGTGGTTTTCCACATCCCCATCGAGGCTGCTATGAAGGCTCTTAGAGTCCTGTTGATGTTGTACATCTCTAAGCATTCAATGATCCAAGTGTGTGGCATTGAGTCATAGGCTTTCTTGTAATCAATCCAAGCCGTGCACAGGTTGGTGTGTCGGGTTTTGCAGTCTCGGGCGACTGTTTGGTCTACCAGGAGTTGGTGTTTGGCTCCTCTGGTATTTATGCCGATGCCCTTCTGTGCTGTACTCATGTATTTATCATGTGCCCACCTATCTTAGCTGCTATGATGCCTGAGCTATGAGCTTCCATGTTGTAGAGAGACAGGTTATTGGCCGATAGTTGGATGGGACCGAACCCTTTGAGGGATCCTTCTGGATCAGGATTGTGCGCCCTTCAGTTAACCATTCAGGGTGAGTCCCACTTTGTAGCAGCTGGTTCATTTGAGCTGCCAGTCGCTCATGGAGGGCAGTGAGTTTCTTTAGCCAGTAGGCATGGATCATGTCAGGACCTGGTGCTGTCCAGTTTTTCATACCTGAGACTCTTTCTTGGACATCTGCCACTGTGATAGTTACTGGGGCTTGCTCAGGGAGGTTGCTGTGGTCATCTCGTAGAGAGATTAGCCACTGTGCATTGCTGTTGTGGGTCGCCTCCCTTTCCCATATGCCTTTCCAGTACTGTTGGGTCTCCAGCCTTGGTGGGTCTGCTCTGTTGTTATTACCCTGCCATTGAGAGTACACTTTAGCTGGTTGGGTGGAGAAGAGCCAGTTAATCCTCCTGGCTTCATTTTCTCTCGTGTACCTCTTTAGGCGACTGGCCAAGGCTTGGAGCCTTTGTTTGGCAGTTTCGAGCGCTTCAGGTATGGGCATCTGGCTGTACCGCTTGGGTACCGGTCTTTTGATTGCACCTCTTTGGAGCTCTGACAATTGGCTCACTTCCCTCCTTGTTACCTTGATTTTAGCCTCTAACCGTCTTTTCCATGGTGGGTATTGAATCTCATTGTTGCTCCTATAGCCGAGCATCTCATATATATATATATATATATATATATATATATATATATATATATATATATATATATATATATAAAACCTACCTCAGATCCAGACAACTTACTGACTTTATCAGCCAAACTACCCTTGCTCTTCCCAGTGCACAGTTCCACTTTCATAAACCAGATATAGTTCAGTGTGACCAGTAGGAAGAGCCAAAACACATCTCACTGAAGTCTTAGTATTAGAGACATATGTATCAACTGACATGTGATATACAGCACCTTGGCTGTCTTCAGAGCGGAGCAGGAATGAAGCTAATTCGCGATACTCGTTCATAAGACGTTGTAGGCCACATGATATTAAACTGTTAGCTCTAAAAGATGCTATACTTGTTAAGCTTAAGGTAACTATGTGGACATACAATTAAAGCTACGAGTATAAAGATACAGAAAGATTTATTTTTGACTCATATGAATTAAAATGGTACAAACTAATTTTTAAAAAATGCTGTTGAGGACATTGAGCAGTCCTAACATGACGTGCCTCACTAACTAAATTAGGGTTGATTTTTAAGTCATTCAGTAAATAAAACGCATGTCAGCCAAATGGCTGAGTGGATCAGAAGAGTAGAGTGTGTGTGGCGGGGGGTCTGGGTAAGATGTAATGTCTGGATTCTGCGCAATTATCACGTGACACTTGAACGTCGTGAAGGACTGAAAAAATTACTGACAGGAAGTGAAAGTTCAGTGCATCAGACCATGCTGCAATTATGGTGCAGACTCCTGCTCAGCAGTGCCCTCAGTTACTCATTTACAGCTTGTTTTACTCTGATGAAATAAGACTCCAGCAGCTGGGGCAAGGAGCAACAGGGTGGCGCTCCACTTTTCTCACTCTTATAAGTGGACCTGAGTCTTAGTTTGCTTTTACCAGAAACTCACATTGAAAGATAACTTCCTCCTTTTGTGTTTTAAAAGAATACTCATAACATGTTGTTATAAGCTTTAAGAAGGCGGTTTATGCCAACCAGACATGACATTATGACCACCAGCGAGGTAATCGAGAAGGTGTTTGAGCGGTTTTTGTTGGTAGAAACATGGCGTAACGCTTTCCCAATGTTTTCACTGTGCCTCTTCTGTAACTCAAGCAGCTTTTGCTTTATTTGGCAGTTATCACTATAGTTGTTGTAATCAATGGAAGGTTCAAGCAGCCTTTCCGTTTTTCTCTTTGACCTCTTCTTGAGAGTATTTGTGGTCTTTAGTAAAATGTCTTGCTCTTGTGCAAGTGGTAATAGTAGTGAGACTTGATTAAAATTTTTGAGTTATTTGCAGGGCCTGTAATTAATATTTTAATCAAAACTTATATCAACAAAATAAGCACCAAACTTACAATTCAAAAACCATTTTTACTGCAGAAAATATTGGATATTAGCTCACAGATATTTGTTTACTAATCTGTTATTTGGGTTATTCAACCATCAAATTGATGCGAAGTGCAGTTATACTCATTCAGCTTTCAAGTGTTTCCAGAACCCCCAATCATTCATGGAACTTCTTTAAAAAATATATACTTTTTTAGAAATGTGGCACTGACATTGTGTTGGACGTCTGTGCCGCTGCAGCATGTTTAGCATTGAGATGCTATTTTAGGTTTGAATAGCTTTGATAGGCCAACTCCTTTTTTGCACAACTTGAACATAATGGTCTTTTCCGGCATTCCATCAGATCGTTTTTTGAAACAAAAATTAACCCCAGTGGGCCGAGAAACGGCTTTGTCATCCATTGCTGTTTGCGGATGTCGCTTGTGTCAGATTTACGGGTGAACCAGAAACGCAGTGCAAAGGTTCTGGGTCAAGACTTTTGTATTTTTTTTTTTTATTTTTTTTATTTTTTTTTGTTTAAATGGCACGAATAATTGCATTTAAAAAAATTTAATGCATTAAAATTAATGTAATTTATCGGTATTAACGCGTGAAAATCCCTGCTCTAGTTAATACATGTATTTAACAGCATTTAGTAGCAACAAAAATCATTGTAGTTGTACAGCATCCAACCTACCACATTGTTGCCAGGTAGAATTTCAGGAGGATAACAATTAAGATATAGATTAAAGCTGCTGCATCTATCTGGTTCCAGTGTGACGAGTGGCCAGGCCACTGTTAAGACAGCCCTGGTCTTCTAGGCTGTTCTTCTTCCAGGTCATAGGAGTTGATGATTTTGTGTGCCTTGGTTACCTAGGGGGAGGGTGTAAACTTTTAAGTTGTATTGTTTTACTCAACATTGACTAATTCAGGTATATTTCAACTCTAAGATAAGTTGCATAATGCCAAAAAAAAAAAAAAAAAGGCAAATTGTCAGATTTTTTTTTTTTTTAAATATATTTTTCTGTATCATATTTGGATAAAAATCCCAGATCTAAAATAAGATTAACATTGATTTGTAAAATAAAGAACGCATCTACAATCCACATTAGGGTTGTGACTAACAATTATTTTAGTTATTGATCAATCGATTGAATTGATGGAAAAAATGTACACACTCTGATTGTTCATTTAAACACTTAAGCCTGTTTATGCAATATTAGAAATACATTAAAAGGTGCAAATAAACAATTAAATTCCTTTTTTTTTTTTTTTTTTTTTTTTTTTTAAATAGTAAAATAAAACATTTTACTGCCGAAAGTGCAATAGAGCATTCTTTTAGTGAATGCTTGATCATTTGTAGTAAAGGATGCAGCTAAAAAAAATACTTCTATCATCCAACATGTGAAAAACTCAGGCCTTTCTGCTTGACTTAATATCAGAACAGTGGCGGACTGAGCCGTTACTTTTTGGATTATCTGATTTCGTTATCCTCATAGCATAATTGCCCAAGTCATATTTTGACATTTTCTAAAAACAAGAAAAACTGCATTTTTAAGCAAGACTAAGTCGAAGGGAAGACTTGGGCAAATATGGATTTTTGGAGTACGAGTGTAAGGAGATCAATACTCAATTCGGTCAAAATATGACTCAGGCAGTTAAGCTAATGTAAGAACTGAATAGCAAAAGATGCTTAATATAAGGGTTTTTTTTTTGTTTGTTTTTTTTTTTTGTTTTTTTTTTTTAACGGATAAAATTTGAACCAGGTGAAGCTAAAACTGCCACTTGAGGAGTTATGGGTAGAACACATTTACAAAGGGGTGTGTTTTTTTTTTAAATGTATATATTTTGTACTGATTTGACTTAATTACTGCTGAGTGTTTGTTTTTCCAGCAATTGGCCTTTTTTTCTGAGTCTATATACTCGTTTTGTTTCAGCCCTAATCCATATTCCTCAATCTGAATCAATAATTCGGAAATTTTACATTTTTATCTAAATGGGGGAGGAAGCAAAGACATTTTGTGATCTAAAGATTGTTTCTCCTCTTTTTTTTTTTTTTTTTCTTTTCTTTTTTCTTTCCTTGCAGTAATGTTTACACTCACCGAGGTTGCATCCCTGAACGATATCCAGCCGACGTACCGTATCTTAAAGCCATGGTGGGACGTCTTCATGGACTACCTGGGCCTGGTCATGCTGATGCTGGCCATTTTTGCAATGACCATGCAGATCACCAAGGACCATGTTGCTTGCCTTCCTTATCCTGAAGAAACGGGCAGGGTTTCAGAAACTGAAGCTAAGCTGTGCTCCACCCAAAAAGGATCCTCTCAAACACCCTCTGGAACTCCTGTTACACCTACCATCCCTTCAGTTACTACGGAGCAGTCCAACAAAGCCATCACCGGTATTCTCACCACACATCAGCCTAGAGTTGCAGCACAGAAAACAGGCCCTCAACCTGAACCGAAGGGAGTTAAAACCAACCTGGACTTTCAACAATATGTTTTTATCAACCAAATGTGTTACCATGTTGCCTTACCCTGGTATTCCAAGTACTTTCCATACCTTACACTCATCCACACCCTCATTCTCATGGTCAGTAGCAATTTCTGGTTCAAATACCCTAAGACGAGTTCAAAGATTGAGCATTTCGTCTCCATCCTTGGTCGGTGTTTTGAGTCTCCGTGGACAACGAAGGCTTTGTCTGAAACGGCGTGTGAGGACTCAGAGGAGAACAAACAAAGGCTGACGGGCAGCTCTTCAGGACCAAAACAGGTGTCTTTAGAGGGGAAGGATGAAGGTGCTGACGCCAACCAGTCCACACCAATGCTTGGGGTGAAGTTCTCTGCAGATAAAACCATTGCAGAGGTCCCCAGCAGCATGACGATCCTGGATAAAAAGGACGGAGAGCAGGCCAAAGCCCTGTTTGAGAAGGTGAGAAAGTTCCGAGCCCACGTGGAGGACAGCGATTTCATCTACAAGCTCTATGTAGCGCAAACCTCTGTCAAAACTGTTAAGTTTATTTTGATCTTGTCTTACACTTCCACCTTCTTGGCAGAAATAACGTTTCGGCATTGTTGTGAACCAGATATAGAACAGCTAACAGGCTATAAAAGATTCTACTGTACGCACAACATGGCTTTCATGCTGAAGAAGCTGCTTGTGACCTACATGGTGTTGATCTTGATCTACGGGATGACATGCCTTTACTCCCTGTTTTGGGTGTTCCGACGCCCTCTCAAAGAGTACTCCTTTGAGAAAGTGAGGGAAGAGAGCAGCTTCAGCGACATTCCGGATGTCAAGAATGACTTTGCGTTCCTTTTACACATGGTCGACCAGTACGATCAGCTTTACTCCAAACGCTTCGGTATCTTCTTATCTGAGGTCAGCGAGAACAAGTTGAGAGAGATCAGCCTCAATCACGAGTGGACCTTTGAAAAACTGAAGCAGCACGTCACGCGCAACGCACACGACCAGCAGGAGCTACACCTCTTCATGCTGTCTGGTCTCCCGAACGCCGTGTTCGACCTGACGGACTTGGAGGTGCTGAAGCTGGAGCTGATTCCCGAGGTGAGGTTTTCTGCAAAGGTTTCCCAAATGACCAGCATGCAGGAGCTGCATCTGTGCCACTGTCCAGCCAAAGTAGAGCAGACAGGTTTCGCTTTCCTGCGGGATCACCTGCGCCGCCTGCACGTTAAGTTCACAGACGTCGCTGAGATCCCACCTTGGGTTTATTTGCTGCGGAGTCTGAGGGAGCTCTACCTAATGGGGAACTTGAACTCGGAAAATAACAAAATGATTGGCCTGGAGTCCATGAGGGATTTGAGGCATCTGAAGACGTTATGCCTGAAGAGCAACCTCACAAAAATCCCGACGAACATCACCGAGCTCTCCCCACATCTTCTTCGACTGGTGGTGCACAACGATGGAACGAAGCTGCTGGTGCTGAACAGTCTGAAGAAGATGACAAGCCTCATCGAGCTAGAGCTGCACAACTGCGAACTGGAAAGGATCCCTCACGCTATCTTTAGCCTGACCAACCTGCAGGAGCTCGACTTGAAGTCGAACAACATCAGAACTATAGAAGAGATCATCAGCTTCCAGCATCTCAAGAGGCTGACATGCCTAAAGCTATGGCACAACAAAATCATCACAATCCCATCATCCATCGGTCATGTCAAGTCTCTGGAATCGCTCCACCTTTCTCACAATAAACTGGAGGCCCTCCCTTCAGCCTTGTTTACTCTTCCTAAACTGCGACACTTGGATGTGGCCCATAACTCCATCGCTGTTCTTCCACCAGATGTGGGTCTCCTCAACAACCTCCAGCATCTGGCAATTAACTCAAACAAACTGGAAGCTCTGCCCAAACCTCTGTTCAGATGCACCAAGCTGAAGGTGCTTTGTCTAGGCCACAATGCGCTCACCAGTCTGCCAGAGACCGTGGGTCAACTGGTGCAGCTCACACAGCTGGAGCTTAGAGGAAACTGTCTGGACAGACTGCCTGTCCAGTTGGGAAACTGCCGGCTGCTGCGGAAAAACGGCCTCATCGTGGAGGATCATCTTTTTGACACCCTGCCGGTGGAAGTAAAAGAGAGTATCAGCAGAGAAACAAATGTTTCCTTTAGTGGCTTGTAGAACAAGAACCATCTGAAAGAAACTGAGATAGAGGAAAAAACTTATTGTATTATTTACAAAGATGAATTCATTCACTTCATCATTTCAGAGGATATTGGTTGCTAACATTAATATAGCTTCAAAAAGGCGTTTTTGTTTAGTGCAGTGACTTGCAAAAGTATTCTTACTTAAAGCTGCAGTTTGTAGCTTTTATAAACAATTTTTTTTTTTTTTTTTACATATTTTGTTAAAACTGTTACTATATCGTGATAGTATATGAGACAGATAATCTGTGAAAATATCGAGCTCCTCTGCCTTCATTCTTTGGTCCTACAGCCATCTGCAGAAATACACTGCTTGATCAGAAATAACCAATCAGAGCCAGGAGGAGGGTCTTAGCAGTTAGTGACAGTTTTAACAAATATGTTTAAAAAAAAAAAAAAAAAAAAAAAAAAAAGTTGTTTATAAGAGTTACAGACTGCAGCTTCTAAAGTTTTAAGATTTTATTCAGTTTATTTGAAGACTTTATGTGACTGACCAACACAGAGCAACGTGTTTAGTGAAAAAGAAAGGAAAACAGAATTTTCTTTTTCCTCTTTCTTTTTCTGTCTCTAAATTAATCCCTGCAGAATTTTTATTTTTTTGGTCCATTCCTCTTTGCAAATAAACTCAAGTTCAGTCAGATTAAATAGTGTCCTATGTTGAGGGTCGTTGTCCTGCTGCCCCAGTATCAAGTCTTTGCCGTCTCCAGCAGGATTTCCTCCAGAATGACCCGACTTATTACCTAGCTCCATCAATTATCCAATGATCTTTGACCAGCATCCCTGCTGAACAATAAAGCCCCATAGCATGAAGCTGCCACCACCATGTGTCACCATAGAGTTGTGTGTTCAGGATGATGTACAATTTTACATACAGACTAAAAACTTCTCATCTGATCAGAGGATCTTCTATCCCCAATGATTTGAAGTGAAGTGGACCACAAATTAAACCTTTTGCTTTTCTATGATTTTTTTTTTTTCTTGCTATCCTTTAAAGGCCAGATTTGTGGCTGCCATCATGGCTCTCCTCACTTGCCCTATCAGTTTAGGTTGTAAGCCATGCCTTGCAGTTGTGCCATAGTGGTTTTTTTTTTTTTTTTTTTTTTTTTTTTTTTTTCTTTTTTTTTTCTCCCCTTTCAAATGAAGAATTGATCAGAGCTCTTTGAGATGTTCAAAGCTTGGGATATTGTTGTAGAACCCAACCATGCTTTAAACCTCTCCAGTGTTCTCCCTGACCTGTCTGCTGGGTTCCTTGGTCTTCATGATGCTGGTTGTTCTCTAACAAACCTCTGAGGCCAGAAACAGAACAACTGCATTTATACTGAAATCAAATTACTCGTCGTCGCCGTTGTTAATTAGGTGGCATCAGAAAGCAGCTGGTTGCATTGAACTTTATCTATGGCAGGGGTCAGCAACCTTTACAACCCCAAGAGCCAATATTGCCCTCAGTCCAGCTAAACAAAACTTGCTTACAGCTACAAAAGCAACCTGACTCTTTGAAACAAAATCCCTTGTTATAATACAGTAGACCCCCTCTTAAAACGCTTAGCTCTGCCTATTTTAATAGAGTTCTAAGAGGAGGAAAATTGGATTGATGGCAGAAAATTTGGAGTCATGTTCCACAAAAATATCCACCACTACTAAACCCCCAAAAGGGTCCACTGTACGAACTACAGGACACTATTTTAGATTTTAAAATGAATTGACAATTTTATTTTAATTTTTTTTTTTTTTTTTTTACAATGGGATGTTCAATTATTCCAAAAGATAAAGTAAAAATGACAAACTCTTTTGCAACCTATTTCCTTTGTGAAAATGTTGTGTATATTGCATGAAAATGGATAGAAAAACTGATAAGACGAGATTTAAAAAAACAAAACAAAAAAAAACACCCTTTGACATTTTAAAAAATTACTTAAATATTTAGCATTTCTGGCCAAAGTTTTGAAGAACCACTGTGGAAGGTCTAAATGGCTACATGTGGCTCCGGAACCGCAGGTTGCAGACCCCTGATCTGGGGGTATCAAAGTAAAGAAATGAATGTCAGTTTTCAGATTTTTGTTAATGAGAGATTATGAAAAACACAATCATGCATGTACTGTGATTTAGTAATAGGAGATGTGGAGTTTAATATTTTATCGTATGGTATTTTGTGGTATTTATGGAGATAATGACAAATTCAATGAGAATTTAATGCAGTATTTTTATTTGGAGGAGATTTAGAGCACTTTTTTTTTTTTTTTTTTTTTTTTTTTCCCTCTCTCTGCATACAGTTAGAACCCTAGAAACACAAATACTGCACCTAAAAGTAAAATTTACCTTATCAGATACGTTATTTCAATACACCAGTTAGTGTAATTTTACTCCTAAACAGCATTAATAACTGCTTTTCTTCATAACAAACCCAAATATACTGCTAGTTTTTCAGAAACGCCAGGGAAATGTAAATATTGGTTATCGGCCATAACGGCAAAGATAATGTTGAATATCAATATCGGCCCAAATTTTCATATCGATGCGTCCCTGTTTTTTAGGTCTCCGAACATCAGCAAGATTTTATTGCTATTGGTTAATTCTTTTCATGATAAGAAAGATTCTCTAATGATCAGCATATTTTTTTTTTTTCATCCCTATCATGTTACATGTTAAATGCATTACTATGTGTTGGTCCATCACATAAAATCCTAATGGAATACACTGAAGTTGGAGGTAATAATGTGAAACATTAAAGGGCAGGAATAGTTTTGCAAAGTGCTCTCATACGTTTTTTTTTTTTTTTTTTGTTTTGTTTTTTAATTCATACGCATTTGGGGGGAAAAAAACAAATGTAACTATGTTATTCTTTTAACCAAAACTGTTTGATCCAGTGATTTAAATGTAGACTTGGTTTTCTTAGTCTCTGTAGTTACTCAGGTATAATTGTAACCATGGGGAATAATCATTTTTTGCCTTAACTGCTGCTATATTTGTTTTTCCACAAGCAAAAGACCAAAAATGAAATGGAATGTTTTCTTGTCTGTCTTTTCCTTAGATGGCTTTGGCATTTTTAAAAATCTCTTCTAGAAATAACAAACAAAAACCCAGCACTCCTATCTTGGCACTTTCTAACCTGCTTGTCATATTTTCTTCATGCGTAATCGTGTAGCGAACTGAATGACCTTAGAGTTGTAAAACTCAGCACCAGAAAAATACCTTTACCTCACTGTTGTCAAGATTGTACACTAAGGCCTATGTTGTTGATACCTAAAAGCTTCATGATGTAAAAAATGATGAATGTTGCTCACTGATAACCTGTGTGGAGACTGAGAGCTGATAAAAGGGAAATGTGTTGGCTCTGACTTTTGAAATCGTGTTCTATTTTAGCCTGTGATTGAGAGCGATCAGTAGTTCATCATAGTCACAGTAGGTGACTGATGTCTGCCTTCATTCTTTAAGTGTACCTCTTTGTAACCCTTTAAGTGTTCTTCAGATCTCATGTATCATGTTAGTCATCTCATGTTCAAAGTTTTCAATTTTATTTGGCAATAAAACAAAAAAATCTAGAACACTGCCTAAACATCATTGATGTCCCTCAGGTGAGCTGTACCCAACACTGGATTCTGGACAGATTGTAACATTGACAGACAGTTTTAGCCTCCAAACATACTTTGCTGCTGTGGTTTAAATTCATTCAATATCTGCATTAAAGCTGCAGTATGTAAGTCGTTTTTTATATATTTATTTAAACTGTTACTATATCATGACAGTATAACATGAGACTGATAATCTGTGGAAAAATAGAGCTACTCCTCAGAGTGCTACTAATGTCATCTGCAGAAATACACCGCTCTCGGTCAGAAACAACCAATCAGAGCCAGGAGGAATGTCTTGGCACAGTCAGTCATGCTTGTGTACGCCTGCTCAATGTGCTAAAGGCTGAGAAACAAGTTACTGTTACAGGAAAACTGTTTAATTGGTGGCCATGCTAACTAGTCTGAGCATTCGAGACAGGTTCTGATGTAGGAAACTAGGTGTAGCCAAGCATAGAGCAAGGAGGATGGTGTGAGTACACCAGTGATTGACAGCGCTAAGACCCGCCTCCTGGCTCTGATTGGTTGTTTCTGACCAAGAACTCTTGTCAAGTAAAGGGCCAGTATTGCTGATACAATACTTTTTATTTACATTTATCATCAAATTTCTGACCATTAGGTGATTTTGTGTGGCTTTTTTTTTTTTTTTTGGGGACACCTATAAACTTTGAATTATTTTGTTCAGAATTTGGACAAACACTTTAATAGCTTATTAACATGACAAACTATCAATATGAAAAAACAAATTTGTGTGCATTTTTTTTTTCCCCCCAAATAAAGTTTAAAAAAAAAAAAAATGTTTTTTGAGGTTGAGTTCAGAAACTACAAAAATAAAATTTCAAGAGGGAATCTGAAACCAAAGTACAGATCTTACCACACTAGTACCAACCCAATACTGATATGTACTTGGTATTGATATTTTAGATCAATCTGCTCACCTCTAGATGATGGTAGGAGCAGCAGGAGAAGGGCAAAGGACCTCCCCTTCCCCCCCCAGATTATCATCTGTTTTGTACCATACTGTCACGACATGGTGACAGTTTTAACAGTTACATTAAACATGTTTTCATAAGTTAGATACTGTAGCTGTAAGAGTTTCTTCCCAGGTAGCCATATCGGCACCCTGGCTGTATATTAATTGGTCACAACTGACTCAGAGTTATTACAGCATTCTTTATTTGTGTCACAAGACAAAAGATCAGTGTCAGTTTTCCTTATTTCTCCTTCAGGACTTTTCTTACAGGGGCTCCCTGCATTTCCTGTCCACACTCCTAACATCAGAGCCAATCAGGGCTGTTCTTTCAGTGTTGCTTAGAAACAGAATGAAAAATGTTACATTGGCCTCAACAGCTACTAAGAAACATAATCCCCTCACTATGAAACATTCAGAAGTTAAGCGATACGTAAAAACAACTTGCTTTTCTTGGCCTTAGCTTTAGTATTCACACACACACACACACACACACACACACACACACACACACACACACACACACACACACACACACACACACACACACACACACACACACACACACACACACGTTTTTCTGTAACCTTTAACAACAAATTCACCCATCCATATTATCTTACAGGCAATATTTGTCAGGATGAGTCCCATCAGACTAGATGGTTCTAGACTGACCTTGCTGGGATTTTACAGGAATGAAAGGATCAGCAGTGTACAGGATCTTGTGAGGCCTGTTAAGGTGGAACAGTAGCATCAGTGTGCCTATGCAGACATTTCAGGTAACCTTTCTGAGAAGGAAGCCATTGTTTTACCTGTCCTTGAGACACCCCAGGTTGAACTAAAAGATGTCAAAAGAATTTATATTCAAATCAAACCAGCACTAAACTAAATCCTCTGTTTTACAGAGCTATTCAGAATCCTCATCAGTATATTAACTTAAGGTTCAAATACATCATAAATCTACCCTTCCTTTTCTGGGTGGAATCCTGAATTATAGCCATTTAGTTACTTTAAACACACCCCTACTAATATTTGGACAAAGGTCAGGTTTAAGAGTAGCCACACACTTTATATACAGTCATGTTCAATAAATTGGAATATTTGTCCTGATGAGTCTCGTTTGTCAGATTAGAAGTACCTTTTGAAAATAACCCTCAAGCAGGTATTTAACACACTTTTCATTAAGCCCACATTTCTGTTTTTAAATATGGTGTTTTTTTATTAATCTGATGTAATTTTCTAATCTTAAATGTCGTGTTTTTATAAGATGGTAGCAGAAAATCATCACGATTAAGTGAAATAAAGGTGTTAAAACATTAGTCTTTGTCTAAATCTGTATAATGTGTTTCATTTGGTGATGAAGTTATTGAAATAAATGAACTTTTCAATAATTTATTGAATGAATCTGTAGGCATCAACAATCTTCTGGCATAATTCTAGCTTCCTGCTGTGAAACAGGCCCTCGTCATGATGCTACCACTGCTTCACCTCGACTCCTTACTGCTATTGTGGTCTCCATTTTAAGAGCGGACTCAGTCTTTGTTTGCTCTGACCAGAAAACCTTTCCGCTGAAGGCATTTGGCTTTTCCAAGGAGGCAGCTGTAAGTTTTCAGTTGTGGTCAGTACCCTCTGATCCCTGACACTGACACCTCATGTTTCTGATCAACTGGAGGTTTGGTGGTTGTGGGTTGTTCTTGAACATTTTGAGTGAAACTTGGAAACAGTTGGGTGTTGCAAAAGGGTAGTGATTCCAAACACACACTGAACCTGGTTTTGAAAGGCTTTCTGATTTGCCTCTCCAAAGCCCTCCAACCTCAGCCTATTGAAAAATTGGGGATTGGTTGGTTCTCATTTCAGGAAACCAACCAATGTAAATAAACTTTACCAAATCTGATCAAAAGAGCAGTTAAGTATCCAGGCAGAATTACATCAGAACTTTGCTAATGGCCACAAAAAGTGTTTAGTTTCTTTGCAATTTGCTACAGAACATTTTCATTTGCTCAACTTTTTTTTTATTCACTGCTTTTTGTTGCATCATCAGTCCCCCCTGGGGAAAAACAATTAAAATGCCTCATTAAAAGCCCCAAATTAGTATGATAGTTGTGCTCATGATTGGATGGAAACTTCAGACCAAACCTGCTGTTTTTATTCTTAATTTTCCATAAATATAAAACATTTCATGCAAAAAAATCTTTTCATTATACTCTTCTAAATATGTTTAGGTGAAGGTTTTCAAAAAGTCATGAATTTTTTTGGTTGTGAACAATTAGCATGTAGCAGGCTTGAGGAGAAAATAGGCTCTATGGATTGTAACCGCTGTCACCCCCAACGCCACATACCCTATTCGCTTTTAGCACTGTACACATGTTCATCTTTCTTACATATTTTTTTCATACAGTACACTGGTGTTTTTTTTTTTTTTTTTTTTTTTTTTTTGGTTTTTTTTTCTTGTTTGTAGAACACTTGCAGTGTTGTACCTTAGAATTCTATTCTATTCTTCTAAGAAATGTCTCCCAGAGTGTAGTCTGAGGTCATTCTACAACCACTGACACAGATTGTTTGGGTTATGATTTGGACGGCGCAGAATCAAGCTTGCTGTCTCTGTATTGAGTTTTGCTGCCACCTGTCGGTGAGTATGTGTTAAAGCAGTAGTTTTGTTTTGGGTTTTTTTTTTTTTTAGCGAGCGAGACTTATTTAGTAGAGGCCCTTTTAAGGTACAACACACCGCCAGCTTTTACAGGAATAATGAGACGCCTGCACAGAACTCGTTTTGAACCCGCAGTTGGACCCCCAACACAAGCTTTGGGGTTCAAACCGGTTCCACCTCCAAGGTTTGTACACTATTAGCTCTGTACAGTCTTCTGGGATTTGTTTAGCTAATGGGCTAATAGATGTCAGCTTTACTTTTCTGTAAATAGTGGCCTTATTTCCTAGAAAAGATGGTAGTTTGTTTTACTTGATATCAGTGCTCGTTGTAAGGCTCAGAGTAAACGGTTTCTCCTTAACAGCTACTATTTTTCCTTCTTGTGTTATTGTACAGCTAAATCAAAACCAGCCCAGCTAGCTTAGCTTCCCTCCCTACTACAATTCAGTCTTATGTTTACTGTCTTTTTCCAGAGTTCCCCAGGATTTTATAGAAGCTATGAAACGCATTTCAGGAACTCCTGACATGGCCCCCAATAATCAGCCACAGAAAGTTGAAGGTAATGCTTTGCACATTCAGACTCGCTCAGGTTTCTCCAAAGCCAGTATTCCATCAAGTGATAGGGCACTCCTTCAAAAAGCTGATACCTCATTGGTCCTGGCATTCCTACTATATATATATATATATATATATATATATATATATATATATATATATATATATATATATATATATATATATTTTAGTGGGAATGAGAGACAAAAGTATATAGGGGATTTTTAATGCATTGAGGTTTTCAGTAACGTATGATAAATATAGTAACAAAGTATACAACATGGTTGCGCCCCGTATCCAAGAGGCTGCAGACCTCGACGTGGCCGTCCCGAGTTCGCACCCCGTCCTCGGTACCTTTGTCGCATGTCTATCCCCCTTCCCTCTGCCCCCTTCCTGCCAGATTAATTGCGAATAAAGGCCACCAGAGCCAAAAAAAAAAAAAAAAACAAACAAAAAAAAACACCCCCGCCCCCTCCAAACAAAACAACCAAACACAAAAAATATACTACATGGTCAAGGGCTTGAAAATTTTAGACCTTAAGTCAGGGATGTCAAAAGTGTGGCCACGACGCCATTTGCGGCTCCTGGGTTGATTTTGTGCGGCCCCCAATTGCAGTTCAAGAACTATGCAGGCCAGGTGGTTGATGTAAATAGAGAATTTATTTTTAATTGGGGCAAAATTATTTTGCAGTGGATGCTGTTGATAAATGGAAATCCTCATTCCAGCCAATCGATAAACAGGACAAGAACTCGGAGGAGAAATGTACAAGTGATGAAACAAGGTGAGGTGAACAGCATTTGTTCAAATTGTTCTGTCTGATGATGAAAACATGAACGTTGTGTTAAATATTTCACATCTATATTGGATTTGCCAAGGTGAACCTTGTGTGCCTCACTAGTTGTTTCAGAGCATCCATTTTGTTTCTGTTGCTAAAGCTTTTTCCATTCACCTTGTGGTTAAAATTGGGTTGCTACTAGAAGCCTCTGTATCATAGTTTCTCCTACTCTTCCTCGTAGGATTGAGCTTTATGACCCCAACAACCCTCTGTCATCGGACTCTGACCCTGAGACGTCACAAGCTCAAGACCGCCAGCCCCTGCCTCCTGTTCAGGATAGCAGCCTGAGATGCCAGGGTCCGTCTCCAGACAGAGACGACCGCAGGCGCTGGGAGTTGTCGACGGCAAACCGTCCGCTTGAAAGACGGGAGTTTGCGCCAACAGCCAGACCCAAAGAGAGCCGAGATTTGAGTCCAGGGCGTGTTCTGCCTAAAAGTCGGGCTTATAGCCCAGAGAATAAACTACTGGACCGTCAGGGTTATGAGTTCCCAACTGGACACTTGGATCCAAGTGTTCACAGTTCTGACAGACTTCTTCGTGGCTCTTCCACCCAGGGTATTCCTGAATCCTTCAGAGGACTAAGGACCAACGGAGGGGAGAGGAAACCATCTCCTGATTATCCAAGAGAGGTAACGTTAAACGTTTTCCAAAACTTTAGCAGAATATGTTTTTTTTTTTTTTTTTTTTTTTTTTTTTTTTTGTTTGTTTGTTTGTTTGTTTTAAACGTCAACATTTATTCTCCTCCTAAAGACTGTGTGTTTCCCTGTTTTCCGATATGATATCAGGTTGGTCCTTTCTCTCTTTGTAGATGGCTGCTACTCTCAGGGTATCTCCACCTAGGTTAAAACGAGACCATCAACAACTCGGATATGTAGAAAGAGGTAAACGGGTTAGCTCCCAGCAACTAAATTCAAAAATAATTGTATGAAAAATGCTATTGCTTGAAATGACTTTTTATGTTTTGTGTAATGTTGTTGAACAGGACTGGATCAAGAACCACCTCCTCCGAAGATGACAAGGACTAAAGGGGAAAGTGCTAAACTGGATAAGTAAGCACCAAGCATATTAATGTCATTATTGCAGTGCCTCTTGTAGCTATTTACACTTAAACTACCAAAATCACAAAACTACCGCAAACCTCCATTCATCTGATTGGAATTGTGTGTTAGAGCAACAAAGGTTTGCCTATAATGGGGTTCTGCAACCTTTCCAATCCAGACAGCCATTTTCACCCTCAGTCCAGTGAAATAAAACTCGTTTAGAGCCACAAATGTAATGTCGCCTGTTGGAAAAAAGATAAATATCTACTATAGGGATTTTGTTGTCATTTTGAAAGAGTCACTGTTTTATTTCTGTTTTGTTTTGGAAAAAAATGTGATACTTTAAAAAAAAAAAAAAACAACAACAAACAAACAGGGAAATAGGATACATTTTCTTCTGTGGGATGTTATTTGTGAAAAATGATATTAAAAAAAAAAAAAAAAATCAGTGTTTCCAGTTTAAAAACAAACAAAAAAAGTTTTAAAAATCATCTTCTATTGTGGAAATTCAATGCAATTATTCCATGACAACAAAATTTATACTAAAAACCTGCATTTATTTTTTATTTATTATATCTGTATTTAAAATCATTAGTTGGTTCTTTAACATTTTTATATAAAGGGATTAAGAGCTATTGTAGAAGGTCCAAAGAGCCCCTTGCAGCTCCAGAGCCTCAGGTTGCAGACCCCTGGTTTAGATTTTTTTTCAAATTCAATTCAAAATCAAAAATACTTTTATTTATCCCAAAGGGAAATTAAATGTTGATGTAACTCATTTAATTAAGGAGTTATTATAGATGGTGATGGCTGTGGGCTGGAAAGATCTGTAGCGGTCCGTTTTACAACCAATCTGGAGAAGCCTCTGACTGAAGAGACTCTGTTTTCCAATAACAGTCTCATGAAGAGGATGGTCAGGGTTGTTCATAATTTTATTTTTTTTATTTTTTTTTTTTTGTTTTGTTTTTTATGCAAAATCCTTCTTTGCATCATCATCTCCAGAGGTTCCACAGTCGTCCCCAGAACAGAACCAGCCTTCTTTATCAGGTTAAGTGTGCTGGATTTTATTTAGGGGTTTCAGGGCTATGTACAATTGCATGGATCAGTTTTTACTTTTTTTTTTTTTTCCTCCCCAATAAAAAATGTTTTATGTAACTTATTTTACTTTGGAAATAGGCCTATTTTGAAAAAATAGATCAGAACTGAAAAAGAATAGAAGATTTAAGCTTGATTGAGAGTTAGCAAACAGGAAGTAATGCACCAAAGCATTGCTGTTTGCACATTCATCCCTCTACTTTTAACTGCCTCCTTCATTAGGTTCACTGTCTTTACAAGTCTGTGACATTTTCCACAGTGGATACCACAATACAAAGAACATTCCCAGCAGGAATGTGGCTCATTTGAACATGTAGCGTTCCCTGCTAACTGTGTATTAAATGAGAACAGGGAAGCGATACAAACTTATCACTGTGGTCGTATCTGATTCTCAGTGTAGCACCATCCAGAGGTTGCCGACAAAGAATTGGCAAATATTTGCAAGGAATTTTGCAATATTTTTCCCTCATTAAACCTCTTCTATGAGGAAAAAAATAACAAGCAGAAGATTGGACACACAAACACTTTTATTCTTTAAAGAACTTAAATAGTTTGATATAGTGAGTAAGAAAAATCAATCACGGGCTATAATTTGACATCAAGTAAGGCTGAAGCAGCAGTGTCGTAGAAGTAAGAAGTACTGCCACCTGCAGGTGGAAGTTAGTCACTTTAACCCAACGGTTTTGACAAATTTTTTTTGTGAAAAAAGTTGCAATAAACTCATATTTATGCATTAGCGCAAAAAATGCGGGGATCCTTTGATTTTTTTAATTTTTTTATTTTTTTTTGTGAATTTCTGCGATCGCGAAAAACTGGAGGGACTTAGTTGGGGATATTGAGTTGGTTTAATATCTGCATCCTAGGTGCCCCATCACCTGTGACCTTTGTGACGTAGAGTTGTCCAATGCACAGGAGCTGGAGGAACATTTGGACAGCAAAAGCCACTGGGATACACTGGAGCACATTCAGCGACGCAGTAATTACGATGATATGGCGATTGCATTTCTACAGGTAAGATAACATCCAGCATAGATAAATTCGTCCCATGATTTATAATCATTAATTTATTCTGTTGCCTTGTTTCAACATCTTTCTTTGCATTGTAAATATATAAAAAAGTCAGCTTAGCAAGTTATTTTTCTCCCAATAGGAAGTCATGGTCTATAAAAGCCAGCACTGCAGCCGAGCAGTAGAAGACGATGCACTTCCAGGTCAGTGTGTTACTGCTATGAGAAATGAGACCAGGTTACATTTCAACTAGTTTTGGTTGTTGGCACATGGCTGCCTGTGGCGTTCCCAGGTCTGCAGGAAAACCACCACCTGACAAAGGTGGAAATGCTTCACTGTGCGGCTTGTAAAGTCCACGTGTCCACATCAGCAGCTGAAGTGCAGACTCACGTCTCCTCACTGGAACACCTGTCTAACGTCAAGGTGAGACTGTTGACTACCGACACATCCAGCCACACCAGCTGTTTAAGGGAAAGCTGTTCCACCGATGTTTGTTGTGGTTGATGACTGATTTCCCACCAGGAATTTGAAGTTCAGCAGAGACATTCCTGCCTCAGCAAAGCAGAAGCCATGCTCAAGAAGCTGCAGCCGCAGTTTGAACTGTTCCTAAAGGTATTCCACAGGACTGTCCCAGCTTATTAAACATGATACACAGACAGAATCTTAAATATGTAGAGAGAGTAAATAGTTTTCACACTGTCATTTTTTATCCTGGAATTAACCCAAACCCCCCCCCCCAAAAAAAAAAAAAAAAAAAAAAAAAAAAAAAAAAAAAAAAAAAAAAAATCCGAATTTTAAATGTAATTTGTGGGTCTTGATATGATAATGATATACAACAGATCAAGTGTTCATTGCGTCTAAGTCACACAAGTCATGAAGAGGAAAAAAAACATGCAAGTTGTGGGATCAGCCAACTATGACAAAAAGTGCGACTTATAGTCCAGAAAATATGATAAATGTTAGTTCTGTTAACACCCCCCCATATCAAATCATTTAAAAATGTTTCCACCTTTAATGAGACAATTCTGTTGAATTCAACAACAAAAAAAAAAAAATCTTGATTATCTGCTATATATAAAAGCTTATCGTTGTGCACAGTTAAAGCTGCATTATGTAACTTTGCACCACTCGTGACATAAACCAACCAAGCCAGGAGGAAGAGCTCTCAATCACCACCACGTACGCGCTGATGAAGAAACAACTTACCGTTTCAGGAAAACTGTTTGTCTGCCGCCATCAGTGGCCATGCTAACTAGCCTTAGCATTTGTGTCTGGCTATGTTGTTATGATCAAGCTCGAGCATAGCAGAGCAAGGGAGAGTCTGTGAGCGTGTACACCAGGGTGATTGACAGCGCTAAGACCCTCCTCCTGGCGTATTTCTGCAGTTGATACTGGGAACACTGGGAGAAGGCAGAGGAGCTTAAATTTTTTTGTTCACAGATTATCTGTGTTATACTGTCACAACATAACGATAATTTTAACAAATATGTAAAAGACATATTTCATAAAAGTTACATACTGCAGCTTTAAACTCTAATGGTTTTCTGGCGTTTGCTGCTGTCACAGGGAATCTGACTGAGCTGAAATGAAGTGTGCTGCCTTAAAGCAATATTTTCAGAGGGTACAAAGTATCTGGTTCAGAGGTATCAGCTAGCATGTGACGACATTTCTTTGTCTGGTCATGTGCAGCATGTTGAGGTTTTACAACAGAATACCATTTTTTTTTTCTCTCTCCAAAGGGCGATATTTCCTCTAAGCTATTACTTTTATATGAAGCTGAAACTTTAATTCCTCAACAAATTAAGGTAATACTGTTTAATGATGGCATTCTGAGCAGAATGAGTTTGAAATGATTATATCCTAATATCTCTTTGCTCACAGTTTTCATGTTTTTATTGGTCAAAACCTTGAAGATTTTTTTCCTGATTCTGAGTGAAAGCATCATTTGATAAAATGGGGAATACTTAGAACCCCAACCCTCTGTGGTACACATTCGGGATGTATCTAGTGGTTGGTTTGTTCTTGCTAATCTGATCTGGACTTCCAGAGCAAAAAAGCCTTTTTTTTTTCTCCCAAGCTCGAGATGTGTCTGTGTTGTCCGAGCTCCTGCTGTCTGCGGGATTCCCTGATAAATTCCTCCCACTTGATTGTTTGGAGAAATGCCATTTGTGCTCGTCAGGGATGGACTGTAGCTCATCGTCAGTCCTTTCTGCTATCAGTATTCCAATCGTCCTAGGACAGGTTTCTCCGGGTAGGAGCACCTTACCAAGCGCAGACTGGGACCACGAACATTTGTCCGGAGAGAGCTAAACTGTGGCTGGGTCTCTGGAAAGCAATCTCCAAGGCCGTGTCAAAGGATGTTATGTTAATATTTCCTGTCCTTGAAGGATGTGGTGAAGTACTGGAGCACAGCAGACTGATGTCCTTTGCTGCACAAGCTGTTGTTTCGGAACCTTTGGATAGTACGGCAGCCTACCCCACTCCACAGCTGCGTGCACACAGACTTGGAAGATGTTTTACGCCAAATTCCCTTCCTGATTTATTCCTGGGAAGGAACGGGATTCAAATCCTTTGGAACCGGAAACCGCCAGAGCCCAATAATTGTAATTATTACATTATAATAATCATAATTACAGTAAATGTTCAATCAAATGCATTTAATGCATGTCGCTTACACAAATTGTGTGTCAACCATTTTTCTTGTTAAAGTTTTCTCAAAAACCCCCCCAAAGCATCGGTCTGGACATGGTGGTGGTTAGCATGTTCTCCATGTAAGCGCTCAGTTAGTGGTGCCTCGATCAGATAAGAAGTTGGGTTCAGAATGGATATAGCCTCCTGCAATCAGGAGGTACCCACTGCTGGGTGTGCAATACTCTTAATTTTGGCCCTAATACTGTACCATACAGATCAAGGTCAAAGTGAGATTCAAGGACAAGGAACCTGCAGGGATGGACTGTAGCTCATCATTCCTTCTTTTCCCTCTGGTCCCGAGAAATACTTACATAGGCTACGTTCACACAGCAGGACTTGATGCTGAAATCCAAATTTTATTTTTTGCATGATTGCTCAGACTACGAATTAAATGCGACCTCAATCAGACTTCTGTGTGAACGGTTTACAACCCCAAAGCGACCCGCGTATGCAGAACGTTTACGTCACAGCAGCGCATTGTTTACAGAAGAATGGCCTACACAAAGCCCTGAACTAATTCTGTGGCATCACAGGAAGAAAATAGGCTTCAATTAACTGTTTTTATCTGATGTAAGCAGATGTTTACAGTTGTACAGGATATATCACATTAAAGGTGGAAAAGATTTCAATTTTTTTTGCGTCACTAAAACCTGGCATTTTCAAAGACGGTACATCAGGTATTACTGTGTAAAAGTTTTAGCTTTAAAATATGCTGTAAAAGGAGAATGCTTTCGTGTGTATTTTTTTCTAATTAGCAATGCAAAGTGTGCAAACAAAAAAAATCTAATCAATATTTTGTGGAACAGCATTAAAGTCAGAAGAAGTTGGAAGTATGCTGCCACATTATTCAGCTTTTATGAAGCTCGACAGGTTGTTTGGTCAAGTCTTAAGGATCCTTCAGAGATCCTGTCTGAATTCCAAACACATTGATGTTCATCCCGACAGTGCTGTACGACCTGTAAAAATCTGAACACTAAACTCATCCTTCTGTTTCAGGGAGCCTGCCCATTTGAATGAAATGAAAGACAGTCTCAGAAGCACGGCTGAAAACCTCTTCACCGGAAGAATACTGAACTCAACAGTACCAGAACCGCATATACTGACTGTCAATACTCATGTACATCCACTGCCACATGTCATACGCTCAATAAAATGTCTCATTATTGTACTTTTTTTTTTTTTTTTTCATAACTTGATAACAGAAATGATTAGAAAGTCAGCTGTTAGTTTTCCTGTTTTTTTTATTTAGAACAACACAAATGTTTACGCATTGTATCTGTGTGATATAGTACATTTCAAATTAAATTATTTCAAAACAGTATATTGAAACATTAAATATAGGTAACATGAAAGAAGGGCATGAACGGCGTGGGTTGTGCGCATTAGGGCTTTTTTTTTAAAATCTACTTTCAGATTTTACTGTATTTAGTTAAAAACAATGCAGTTACTGAAATTTTATAAAACACTTTATTTGTATTAAAAAAGGTTGCAGACTTTTTTTTTTTTTTTTTTCCTTTTTGCACTTGAAGTAAAAAAATGTCATCGCTATAACTCTGGCCTGATACGTGTGTTGACTGGGTCGTGTTGCAATGCGAGGGAAACGTGACTTTTCTAAGAGAACGTCGATGCAGAACTGAGGAGGCTTCCCAATCTGGACTAAAACCATGAAAAATCTGAGGTATAAGTTGTCTTCTTTAGAAATGGATTCAACACTACATTACTGCATAAAATAATAAGAGTCTTATCCATTTGGAATTTAATTCCTCATAAATGGACCATGTAAAAAGAGACGAAGGTAACAATATTCCAAAATAATGTTTTCTCAACCATCCAAATGTTCAAACAGGCACAATGTCTAAAGCATTGGGCTGTGTTGTCCTTTTGGCCATGATTTCATTGACTTTAAAAACAAAAGTAAGTGAACAAACATCCAATGTACATGTACATACAATCTAGTGAAATCTAGAAAAAGGTCCCCTTTGGCCTCATGAGGCAGCGTTGGCGACCGACAAAGAGCTGTCTTCGTCGGTCTTGAGGGTTGGGGGGTTTGTGGACAACGAGGTGACCTCAGCCATGCCAAGCCCAGTGCGAGGGACACCAGTGTTCATAATGTGTCTCTGTAAATGTTTAATCCAGTCCTCCTGGACTGACAGCGGACCCTGGAAGACGAGGTCACAGAACCTTTGGAGAGAAAACAAGGCAGTCGGTGAATTTCTCTTTACCCAAAGAAAGCGGTTTAACATCCAAGTGAGCGTTTTAAAGACAGGAAACAAACTTGCCTGCAGGTGAGCCTGTACATTTCCTCAGGACTCTGGGCTAACGGCAGTGTCTTCTTCTTCAAACCAGGCCTTGAACGTGTCCGAACCGCTTTACACTGAATTGCTGAAATTTACAGTGATGTTTCAGGTTAAAGCACTGCCTTGCTATAATATAGAAAAGACAGAGCTGGGTAGAGTAGCCAAAAATAGTACTCAAGTCAGTAATACTACTTCAGCATATTTTTACTCAAGTAAGAATTATCCATTCAAGAAATTACTCGAGTAAAAAAGTATTTGATAAAAGGCGACTCAAGTACTGAGTAACTGATCAGAACATCTTAATATTTAAAAATTATGTTGTCAAATTCTGGTATTTTAAAGACTAAAATGAAAAATATGAATACAAACAAATTACATAATTACAGAAACACTTTCCAAAAAATTCTTTTTCAATATAAAACTTAAACAACAAAGCTTGTGTTCAAACAAGAATTCTCACTTTAACATAAACTATAGATGTGTGTCTGAATCTGGTGCATTTTTGGTTAAAACATGTTTGTTCTTCATTTAGTGAAGATACTCACACTGGGTAGAGTATCCAGGAATTTTATTCAAGTAAGAAGAGTCATACTTCATAGTAATATTACTCAAGTAAAAGTAAAAAGTACGGTGTAGTAAAATGGCTAAAAGTACTTTTTCAAAAAAAAAAAAAAAAAAAAAAAAAAAAAAAAAAAAAAAGTCACTCAAGCAAATGTGAAAAAAAAAAAAAAAAAGTAATTAGTTACTAGCCACCTCTGATAAAGACTACAGTAACCACTAGAAGGTGGTGCGGTATATCCAGGTTTTCACAAGCACACATTTCAGACATTGTTTGCTCAGACATCTCTGTCTGGCTGTCTGGACATTCTCAGCTCTTGCGTCAGCTGTGTTCCAGGAAGGTGAGTGGTATGATCATCTCATCTGCAGTCCTCTACAGATAAATCCAGGGTTTGCAGCACCAAATGAAAATGTGATCATCTGTCTAGAGGAAGAGGCTATAGTTTTTATCACCATATCTGCAGCAAAATATTGCTTCAGGCACCATAAACAACCAGCTAAACATGGTAGAAATGACTTGTATACAGGTACATCTCCAGCAGTTATATTATTGACACTAGGAATGCACCATATATTGGCACTGACAAAGGTACTGGCTAATGTTAGGTCATTTTTTAACATATCGGTATCAGCCCAATAAGTAAAACTGGGCTGATATTAACAACTGATGCTTAATTCCATGTTGTTGCTGTTTATGTTTCAGAAGGGGGAGGGGAGGAACAGAGATAATGATCGGCCATGACAGGAATATTGATACTAGATATCTGTATTGCCCCAAATGTTCATATCCCAATTAGAAACGTTAATATCTTTCAGTAGGTCCCTTCAGAAACTAAAACTCATATTTTATAATTAACAATGATTATGGCTTATAACCAATGAAATCAGCAAAACTGAATATTACATCTGACTAATAAAAATGATGTTTTTAAAATGCAGAAATGTTATGCCAGCTGCCGAGTTTTTTAAAATTATTATTTTTTAAAAATCTTTCTGAAATGTAATTTCAGTACAGCCCATTCAAGGTAGATAGGTGTCTGAAGCTGCAGCCATCTTGGGAGGCTTGAATTAATTTTCATGTAATTATCTTTTATAAGTTTCCCAATATTCACTGAGATGCACCTGTACATGTACTGTACAATGACTGACATTGAAACAATTGAAATATTGATGTAGTAATCCTATTCCTAAAAACATTATTTGGGAAATCTTTGCATAACTGCATGATGGTCTCATGCTTTTTTAACATATTGACTGAAGTAAAATCGTCTTGATGAGAAAGTTTTAATGTGAAGCTAAGTAATGTACCTTTGAGAAAGCTTACATGATAAATTCTATTTGATCATTTTATCCAGGCTCAAGGTTGTACATTGGTTTTGCAATCTAACCTTGCCTCAATTTTATTTTATAGCAGTTTTTACAGACTATTTTTTAACAAAGGCCACCAAGATATAAAAGTTAGATTTTACCCAAATTTGATTTTATGTAAGGTACCCTACTGATGTTGCTTGATAAGTTGAGGTTTTCAACTGGTGCATCAGGATCAGCTTTAAGGTGGTTTTAGTCATATCCATCAGATTGATTATTTTTCTGTAGTTGCTTCAGATTACAACTTTTTTCAAGTCTAATCCAGTAGGGTGTACCGCAGGGTTATGTTTTGTGCCCCTTATTATTTCTGGAGTACATACTTCCACATTGGAACATATTAATCAACTTTAAACAAATGTATTATCCCCACTATGCAGGTGATATTCAATTATACCTTTCTTTTATGCCTTATGAGGTTTCGGAGCTGTGTGTTTTACACACAGTAAGTGCTTGGACTGTGTAAAAAACTATGTAATAACTGTTTTTTTTCCCAGTTGCTTCTTAAAAAAAGCAAGAAAAACTAATCTTTTTAAAAATCGATATTGCTTAGCTTGCAATATATACTATTTTTAAAAAACATTTTTAGGAGATTTTGTATAGTACTTTCTGTTTCATGTTTTGAAATGTGCCATAAAAATATGTTATTGCTTACTATAGTTCACAGGAGTATAACTTTCATTATTTGGAAATAGAGGACAGTTTAGATCACACATATGGATGCATTTGAAGTGTGCAGAGATGTCTTGTTCCCAGGTGAGCTGATGAGGAGACACATGAATTCATGGTTAAAACAGAACTTACTGGTCCCTTCGAGTAAGGCAATCTGTTGTCTTTTTGCAAAAGCCCGAAGGTGATTGGACAGGCTAACTCCACTGTGGAAAGTTGCATTACAGTGGATGCACACTTTCCTATTGAATTCACCCTTTTCTGTAAAAAGATACACAAAACAAGCAAAAGATTGTTAAACATGTTCAAGACATGGTTTGTAGGAGTTTTTGTCTCAGTCTACTACTTAATGCTGATGACACCTTACTTATAAAAAGAGATGAAATATAAAATGGATGATCCGTAATCAGATACCATCTTCAAGGAAACTGCTAGCATCGTAGCTTTTTAAATTCAAAAATATAGCAGTTCGTACAAACACTATTTTCAGGACATTTAAACTGTTACTGTTTTTGAATTAGATGGTTACTTGCATAACAGTATGTATATATAAAAAAAGGAAGAGAATGGCCTGAGGATCATTGTTCAGGCACATCTGGTAAACAAGCTTAAATTCTCCCAAGCCTCTTTTGCTGCGATGATGTTCGCCCTTTATATATCATCACTGGTAAATTTAATGTAATGGCTTTTCCTTGACAGCCTGATAGATATTACCCAAGTTCAGACTGAAGTCTGGGAAAAAATATAACTCCCTTGGTCCCTTTTTAAATTTCTGTCTCATTTTTAAGTTCTGACGTTACTTAGCATTTTGGACTTGATTAAATGACTCAGTTAAAGTGTCTGAAATAATTTTGAACTGTCTTGATTTGTTTTAAGCAATTTGGAACTTTGTTTTACAATTTATTGCTAAAGTTCATTTTTATTCTGCTTTCAGGTTAAAAAAGTATCCTTTTACGACTTCCAGGTGGCGTAATTTAACCTCTCCCTTCCTTCAGCTAAGAAGGGTCATTCCACACACAGAAACCATGTCAGTAAGATTAATGTAAATGTCGAATGTTGAGGATTTTCATTTTTTATGAATCTTTGTACTTTTTTTTTGTTTAGACAATGCCATATAAGGACATTATGATCCAATTTCCCCCCTTATGGAGATGACCCCTTACTTTAACTTAGCTGATGATCAGTGCTCAGAAAACTAATTCTCTGTACATCTCTGACCTGCTTCAGCCTTATGTTTTACCACAGCCCTTAGATTAGCTTCTGTTGGCTGTACCTAAAACTAGGCTAAAGCTCAGAGGAGATCGGGCATTTTCAGTCAGGGCTCCAAAACTATGAAACAAGTTGCCATTACATATTAGACAGGCTTTGTCTCTTGCTGTTTTCGCTTTTAAAAACACTCATTTTCAGTGATTTTTAGCAGTATGAGTTGGTTTGTTGTCATTTCTGTTTTACTACAGACTCTAATACATTTTATTCAGCTTTTATTGTTTTTCTTCATATTTTATTGTTTTTATTTGTGTCTATATGTTTTAGTATTGTACAGAACTTTGGCTAAACATTTTTTTTAAATGTGTTTTGTAAATAAAACGGCCTTAGATTTGAACTGGATTACTGTATTACCTGTATAGAGGTAATTATTAACTGTGAAAGATTTTTAAAGATTTTTTTGAAAAGATTTTTTTAAATTTTTACTCAGGTTACCTGCTAAAGGACAGTGGATGAAAATTAGCTGTCATGCTAATGCTAGCATATTTACATTGCTACTAATGTGTATTGATTTGCATGCCCATTTTAAATAGTTATCAATAAAAGAAAACACTTAGATTTCAATATAAAAATGTTTTGATCCCATTCTACTCTTACGCTGATAACACCTTACTTCAACAAATAATGGATGGTGGTTAGATCTTTGATAAATCTATTCCTGAGTTAGATAAGTTTTGAAGAGGGAGAATTTTATTTTCTCTCTAACCGATTTCCTCTTTTCTGGACTTCTGTTTAAGTTACTTACCACCAGGTACTGAGCTTGGTAGTGAAGAAACAACTTTTGATCCCGAACTTTCCTCAGGATTTGAAGAAACTGGTAAACTGTTTCTTGACATCTGAGAGGATCCCTTTTGTCTTGCATCTTCCTGACACTTCCTCTTTTTCAGGATCCCAATCAGGGCAGTTGTGCCTGAGAGGGAGGTTTTAACATCCAACTTTTCCAGTTGCCCGTTGTCAGATTTACTTTCTGCTAAAGAAAATGAGGGCATCAGTGGTTTGGCATCAGTGCAATGGTTTGGAACCGAATGACTTTTTGGGAATCCCATCTGAGAAGAGGTGAAACGACTGACGATGGGCAGCTTTGGCAAAGCACCATACTGGAAATGATTTCGTCTTTTTCCCAGAATCTGAAAGGCCCGCTGGCACTCCTTCTTGTCGCGCATCAGCTCACGGAGTAAAATTAACGGGGATTTGGTCTTTGTAGAAAAGTTTCTTCCAAGCTTTTTCAGATGACCTCGTATGTGGTTGGACTGTCCAGTTCTGTTGTCAAATGAGTCCCCACATAAAGGACAAGAGTGAATGGTCCTCACAGTTTCAGAATCTGAATCTTCCTGTAGTGCTGTGGAGAAAAAATAAATTGAAAGTGAATACATTATCTGTAACGTCATGGCTTGGACACTACTAGGGAGACATGCTAAGGATAAAAATAAGACACTTCTTACAGATGCACTGAAGCAAAGTCTAGGACTTTGACTATGACATATGACCACTAGACAACTTTCTGGATAGAAAAATGTCTTCACTGGCTGGGGAATACTTTAGTGATACTGTAAGAACAAGAGAACTGGGGTTCTCTTCAGACTTTCGTAGCCAATCAACATCCCTTTGAATATTGTCTCTAATCACTAATGGTGGTTCACAAGAGATAGCTTAATTCTGTGTTCAGACCGAATGCAATTTGAGTGTCAGGGGTGTCTGGTTTACATGCAAAGTCTATGATGGACGTGTCGAGGGGCATTGAGAAGTCTCGCGGCGCGTTTCGAGCATCTGGCGCTGCACGTTTTGAAATACTTTGAGCAGACGCTGTAGTCGGAAAATCTGAACTTTTGCCGCTCGACATGGAGCGGCAAAAGAGAGACCTGCTATGTGACATAGTGGCGCATTTTCCGATGGGACAGAAAGACCAGGAGCCCAATAACCAGACGAGCTCTCACTACAAAGACCGGAATAGAAAGGAGCTTGCCTGGGAGAAGATTAGCGAGGAGTCAGGATCTCGGGTCAAAACCTTGTTACCACGGTAAACATTCCCCCTCCCATTTGAGCTAGCCAAATCCGTCCAGCACAATGTTGAGCCACTACTAGTTTCACACTAAAGAATTAATGCATTTATTTAGAGGAAATGTGAAGGAGATGGTGGAAGAGTCGATGTGAAGGAGTCAAGTCAAGAGGCTCCTCAAGAGGGATTTTGACACTCGATTTAACCGTCTGATTTAAAGTGCATAAGCGTCCAATTTGAGGTGTTGGACACCTTTTTGACATGTGAAACGTGTTCGGTCTGAACGCAGCATAACCCATCTCTGATGACCATCCAAGACATTGGCATATTTACATTACAGTTATTACTTAAGTTGAACATCCTCGCACATCCTAATAATAAAACAAACCACAAAAACGGAACTTTTTTTTTTTTTTTTAACAGGGAATGATCACATGTCGTCATATCACATCTCTCCATTGCTAGCTGCTACCAACAGATCTAGGCTTCGACATAAAATAAAATGTAATTTGTAATGTATTTGTTCTCAGGGTTAGATCCCAGCATCAACTAAAGGATAATGCCAGTTGGAAGTCTGCTTCAAACAAGGAAGAATTTGTGTTTTTTAAGTTTATCACGAGTTTATCACCAGCATTCACATAAAAGTACACATTGTTAGCAGTGCAGGAACCAGTCATTATTACTACTGTTTTCTGTTCTCTGACTAACTTATTTCCTGGAGATGTTGCAAAATTCGACTAAATTTGAAATCAAACTCACCTTTGCCTTTTCTCTCCATATGTATATTCCTATTTGTCCCTATGTCTCTCTAACTGGTTATTGGTTTTTATTGGCAATTTTGATGGGTGTTCCCCATATCCTTGTTTTACATGTTTGAATAAACAGTTTGAGTTTATATTTTTTATTTTAATAAAAGGGAGATGTATAAATAATACCTTTTTTCAGTCGCCGTAATGCTGAATTCTTCCGTCGGATTCGTGGTCTTTTATCTTGATAACTCCCCTCCTGTGGAGGCCCACCATGCTGTGATTCATAGCTTGCTCTAACCCTGTGAAGATGTCCACGCACATGATTGGACAGTCCAATTCCAGACTCAAACATGGCAGGACAGTATGGACACTTCTTACTGTCCATTTCCGCCTCTGACAAATCGTCTGAGGGTGATTCCCCCAATGGGATTTGGTGGGACTCGAATGTTTCTTGAAATACCTCCGTTTCAATGCATTCTTCTTTGATTTCAACGTCATTCTGTTCTTGTTCTTCAGTCTTGATTTTCTCAAACAGCTTTTTCGATGCCTGTAGAGCACCCCTCATAGACATTCTCCTACTGTATGTGTAAATTATGTGTTTCTTTTCTTTTTTGATCACATCACTAAAATGATTACCATTGGCTTCGGACTCTTTAACTGGAAAAACGTCCTTTTCGTCACGGTCTGACACATCTTCTAAGTTAGCTTTCTTAGGACTTGGCAAAGGTTTTGGTAAAATGAAACATGAGTCTTGGTCAGAGGTGTTGCGATATGGGGTGGACATTTTTCGTTTAGACTGAGACTTCTTGACAGGTGACTGATCCAAGTTGCAGTTAGGGCCATGTTGGGGTCCGGCAGAATCTTCAATCTTGACTAACGCTGTTTCTTGTGACTCGTTACAATTATCTTTGTCCTTTTTAGAATCATTATCATTTGTGCTAGAGTTATTGCTTTCCTCCTGTTGCTCATCGCCCTTCTTCCTGTGGTTCTGGCGAGACAGGAGAACATTAATAGATTTGTCAAGCTTTGATTCTGTCAATTGAGACTTGGGATCTCTCTTAAACTTGCTATTTTTGAACAAGTCAGAAATTCCACCAGAGTCATCAGGTACATCTTGAACTGATATTTTTGACGTAAACTCTGCATCTTCAAATGGAGTTTTACGCATTGGTGACTTACGCTCCCTGGGCTGTTGTGCATTTTTTTCCTCCTTCTGTGCTCTTGTGTATTCTTCAAAAGACATTTGATGACGTAGGATTAAGTGATTCACAAAAACTTGCTTGCCAAAAGCTTTATAGGAACAAATGTTGCATGGGTACATTTCATTATCATCCCTCCGCACTCTTTTTCTAACTCTAATAAGCGTGTGATGCATAACGATATGTCGCCTAAGATCCTGATCAGTCACTGCTCTGTAACTGCATTTGTCACATTTAAACTTTCTTTTGTCTTTTTCATGAGTTTTTGCATGTTGAACAAAAGAGTCCGGGCAGCTTGTACCGAACGGGCACTGAGGGCAGAATAACTTTGCGTCTTCTTTCTTCTTGTCAATCCCGTCTTTTTCTTCTTCCGTGAGCCTTGTTTTCTTCTGATGGATGGACATGTGGTCAATTAATGAATTACTTTGTTTGAAACATTTGCCACATTCTCTGCATATAAAGGGCTTTGCTGGGTATCGAGGAGGGTCATTGTGAGACTTCATATGATGACACAAGCGATGCTCCTTCTTGAACACCAGATTACATTTTGAGCAAGAGAACGATAATGGCCTCCCATGTGAATGAGAATTTACTTTCAGCCGCCCTTTTAGTGTTGGATGTTTATCATTTACGTTAGTCCCATGTGAACTTCTTGCAGGTGTTTTGTACAGAATTTGTTTTATGACCTTTACAGTTCCATTTGGGTACTTAGGAACTATATCTGTTGCAGATGACTGTGGCTTGGACAGCTTCTGTGGTTTAGGGATGTCTCTAACATGACTAGAGTCTACGAAGCCTTCAGCATCAGATGATTTCTCAGATGTTTTGGGGCTTAGATCCGGGTATAGGTCTTCTGAAGGATCCACCATTACCACCATGTCCATCTTCCTTTTCCTTCTCCTTTGACTGTTGGCAAGACCAACTTCCTCTTTAGGCTCCTCTGCAGGTGAATCATTGTGGTTCTCCAAAAGAAACTGCATAAACTCTTTATGAGGGTCCCAGTTGAGGTCACTGGCACTGCTGAAATTGTCCAGTGAATTCTCTGCTGATTCTGTGTCAAATCCCCAAATTCCAGGACTGTCTATTTCCTGCACAGTCTTTAGTTGGGTAATGCTCTTTTCCTCCTCTTTCTCAGAGTTAATGCAGTGAAGTTCGTGAGCTTGAGTAGCCTGATGCAAAGACGGTCCATTCGCCAAACCGATTGGAGACATCATGTCTGTACTGGACAGAACATCGAGGACACTGTTTTGATGTAAAGATGTGTCAAAAGAATCAGTGCAAGAGGCTGAATCTTGCTCCATTTTTACAGGTTGCAGCAGCATGAGGGTATGGATTTCAGAATCAGCATCTTTTTCATCTTCATCAACACCTGTCAGACATGACACTTCCATGGCCATGACCTGGAAGACAAAAGAAAAAAAGTCTACTTAAGTTACAATAACAACAGGTAGATGATATACATTTCTAAATTTCAGGTAAATTTGCCAACCATTGCACACATTTACAAACAGAGACAAAGCTGAAATCCCTAGGCACAATGCTACTTGAGACACTATTGGCTGGCGCTTGCAAAGCAGCCAATCCAGGCTTGCCATTCATTTTCCTTGCCACTGATTGGCTGTAACCCCTGTCTGAATGTGAACATTAACTTCTGTAGTAGTGCTAAGACAGTTTTCATTGTGCGTATTAATGCATATTAAGGTATATTTGGTGTTTGAAACATTAAAATTGAAAAATTATTAGTGCTTTTAGAAGGGTCTAAAGTATTCATGGATTTCAGCTATTTGTGGGTGGTTATGGTTGCTAAACCCCACAAATACTGGGGGTCCACTTCACTAACATTTTCTGGGCAAAGGCTACATCCCACCACCCTAGATAATGTCTTGCACGATACTGGAAAAATCTTAATAAATATTATGATGATATAATTTGGGATATATGCCTATGTTCTTCTTTTCTCTGTTTCTCATTGCCACGACCAACTTAAACCCCCAGTCAGTCACGGCAGATGGCCGCTTTTACTGAGCCAGGTTCTGGTTCTGCTGGAGGTTTCTTCCAGTTAAGGAGGAGTTTTTCCTCTCCACTGTCGCTACATGCATGCTTGGTATGAGAGATTGCTGTAAAGTCAACGACAACGCAAGTGATTTTTGGTAGTCGCTACGTGCTCGTCTAGGAGAAGTTAATGCTGCAAGTCAATGACTTGATGCTCTGTTGGGTTTCCTTAAATAGAAACATTTTAAACTACTTTCAATAATTAATTGAGCTTACTGTACTGTTTGATAACTAGGATCAATTGGAATGTGTGTATGACTGAATTTAAATTATTTTTCCTGCCCACAGCCATCACAATCTATAATAATAACTCCTTAATTAAATGAGTTAAATCAACATTTAATTTCCTTTTGGGATAAATAAAGTATTTTTGAATTTGAATTTTGTAAAGTGCCTCGAGATGACATTTGTTGTGAATTGGTGCTATATAAATAAAGTGAAATTAATTTATTTCATCTGTGCTTCCAACATTCTGTGACCTTTTCAGGCTATTTGAATCTGTTTCATCTGTTGCCATAAGAGTCTGTTCAACTTTAGCCAGTTGTACAGTCTTACGTTCAGAGCACTTTGAAAGTATTAGGCTACAATTACTGCACTTCAAACAGTCCTTTGTGTTACACTAATATTGTGATGAAAATATATTTGTAAAATATTGTGCATCCCTAATTCCATGAAACAGATTTGGGTGCAAGCTTAATGAACCCAGAATTTAACAAACTAAGTCATCTTGCTCAGTAGGTTAGGTAGAATGTAAATCTACCAGCTAGCTTACCAGGTATGCATTCCAGTGCTGGGCTTTCAAGGACTCAGATTCCTTCCCATCTATTGTCTCTGTTGTTTGTTTTGACCCATCTTAGTCTGACTACAAAACATTAGATCCCTCAGAACATGTCTACGAGATACCTTCAGCTCGTTGTCTTCTGCTTACCGCTCGACAACAAAAGGGGTAAGGGATAAAAATCTGTTTTCAGATGCATCACAACGTGGACATAGGCAATTCTGAATCAATTCACAAAAGTTTACAAAACAGATTATTATAATGTTAATTCATAACCTAAGTTTGACAGCCCCAGACAAAATTTGGAAGCACACAAGTGTGTAGCCTGGTAAAAACCAGCCCCTGGTTCCACATTTTGCTTCGTACAGAGGGAGGAAAGTACAGCACATCACCCCAGTTCTAAAGTTCCTCCACTGGCTCTCTGGAGCTCAAAAAATAGACTTTAAAATACTTCTGTTAGTTTATAAATCACTGAACGGCTTAGCACCAAAATACATGAAAGACCTGTTGTTATTGTACCATCCTTCCAGACCACTCAGGTCTTCTGGTTCTATTCTACTCTGCATCCCCAGAACCAGAACCAAACATGGAGAAGCAGTTTTCAGTTTTTATGCTCCACAAATCTGGAACAAACCTCAAGAAAACTGCAAAATGGTCAAAACACTGAGTTCCTTTAAATCGATGCTAAAAACCCACCTGTTTAGAGCTGCTTTTGATTAGTAATATCTAACCTTCTTATTACAAAAATCCTTGAGAAAGTTGTTGCCTCCCAGCTCCACTCACACCTCAATAAGCATAATTTTTATGAACAATTCCAGTCTGGTTTTCGCCCCCACCACAGTACAGGAACAGCTTTGATAAAGATCACCAATGACCTTTTGATGGCAGCTGATTCTGGTCTCCTCACCATTCTCCTCATCCTTCTCAACCTCAGTGCAGCATTTGATACCATTTCTCATAATATTCTCCTGAACAAATTAGCATCCATTGGCATCAGTCACACACCTCTTGCCTGGTTTACCTCATATCTACCAGGCCACACTCAGTTTATCTAAGTTAAATACCATTCTTCAAGTTTGTTTCCCATTTCTGCAGGTGTGCCCCAGCGTTCCGTGTTAGGACTCCTTTTATTCATTATCTACATGCTCCCTCTTGGTCACATATTCCGGAAATATAACATCAATTTTCATTGTTATGTAGATGATACTCAGCTCTACATTTCCTCCAAACCCAATTCCTCCCTTCCACCTACCTCCCTGTCAGACTGTCTTATGGAAATTAGATCATGGTTCTCCTCTAATTTTCTCAAGCTTAACAGTAAGAAAACAGAAGTTTTACTCGTTGGTACAGCCTCCACGTTAACCAAACCTCACAGTTTCTCCATTAATATTGACAACTCTCGTGTTCATCCTTCCCCTCAAGTAAAGAGTCTGGATGTCATACTTGATAGTACTCTCTCATTTCATTTTCATATTAATTATATCACCCGGTCTGCATACTTTCACTTACGCAACAGCAACTGACTTCGTCCCTTCCTTACTCCCCATGCTGCTGCCATCCTTGTTCACAGCCTTGTCACCTCCCAGATCGATTATTGCAATTCTCTTCTTTTTGGTCTCCCGAATAAGTCTCTCCATAAACTCAAACTCCTTCAGAACTCTGCAGCTCAGGTCATAACTTGTACCCCATCTAGAGAACACATTACCCCAGTTCTGCAGCAGCTCCACTGGTTGCCCATAGAAGCAAGGATAAATTTCAAGATTTTAACTCTCACGTTCAAGTGCACTCATAACCTTGCCCCTCCTTATTTGTGTGACCTGCTTCACATCGCCACTGCTTCCCGCTCCCTCAGATCCTCGTCTGCCACTCATCTTATTGTTCCTTCTGCCCGTCTTGTCACCATGGGGAACAGAGCCTTCAGTCGATGTGCTTCTCGGCTCTGGAACTCCCTTCCTCCTGCCATTAGGAACATAGACTCTCTTCCCTCTGTTAAATCACAGCTGAAAACACACCTGTTCAAACTGGCAGATTCACTTTAACATGGATTAACTGTTGTTGCATCTTGTTTACTGACTTGCTTCATGTAATTGTTGCTGACTGTTTATTATTTGTTGTTTTTTGTCTGTTTGTTTTTGTAAGGTGACCTTGGGTTTTTGAAAGACGCTCTCAAATAAAATTTATTATTATTATTATTATTATTAGTAGTAGTAGTAGTAGTAGTAGTAAGTGGAATATTGATCAATATTTTCAAACTATATTTGCTTGATGATCTTTATGATTTTCATGCATTGATATTTGCTTGATTTTCATGTATATTTGTTTGATGATTTTGATGTATACTTGAATGATGTGTTTATGATGTGAATCACTTTGAACTGCCTTGCTGCTGAAATGTGCTATACAAATAAACTTGACTTGAGGGTCTGGACCCTTGGCTATTGAGAAACAACTGCTTGCTGGAGGTGTGAACTCTGTTTAAGTTTTAAACTACTGAATCAAATTTTAGTTAATTGCTAATATTTGACTGTGACGTATGTAATGCACCAGCTCAATGAAGCTTACCAGAAGTCCTGTGCGCTGTAAACAACCCAGTGGGCAAGTAAGGCCATGACATCTTTGCCAGCAATTAAATGTCTTATATATTCTTCTGGATCCGACTTTAATTGCTCAATATTTGAAAGCGTGACAAGCATGGACTAATTGGCTTTGTTCACTTCGTTGCCAAACTACAACCACAGGCAGACTACAATTCTAAAACTCCTCCTTCTGTTCGCTGATTGGCCCGGTTGATATTCAACTGGAAAAATCAAGCTCAATGGGAAAAATCCCAGATGGAGCACTGAAGGGAGATGAGAATCAAGCAGAATTGCATAGGCAGGCTAATAAGGAACCATATTTGATGGAAAAAAGCTGATCATCTTCCGCCACTGTCAACCAGAGAACCAATCCACAAGCACCGTCATAGTTTCCCCCAACTCGGAAATGCCGGTGGAAACATGTTGCATCAATAATCAATTTGGAATTGAATTGCAGCCTTTTGAATAGTACTGGAACTGAATTATGAAGTGTCTAAAGATTCTCACCCCTAAAAGAAACTCTTAATAGGGGTATAAAAATATCCTAAGGTAAGATCTTACAGTCTTAAAATGCCACAATATTTTCTGTCAATCTTAAGTCTATCATACAAATCATCATTATATCAGTCTAAGCTACTATAAGTCCCATAAGCATAAGTGCTTTGTGCTTAAACCCATATATGTGTTTGAGACTCTTATTTTGAAAGAAGAAATGAAATAGTTCTTCAATTGTTGCTTTCTTACATTGACAGAAACCATCTACTGGTTTGGAGCGAATTTACTAGACTACACAAAACATAATTTCGTCAGATGTTGACTATGTATGGTTGTAATAAACGATGTAGAGGTTGCAACTAGCATGGACCCCACATCTCTGCAAAATGGAGAGTTCTTCCCTCTGAGCTGGAAGTTTGGACTGCAAAATTTTTCTGAGTTTCGTGCCTTTCATAAGGCACAGACAGACCAGTGGATGGGAAACTTTGCTTCATCAAAAATTATTCGGCAGATGCTTTTCCATCTCCCCTTTAGGGCATTAACTCTTTTTTTGTAAAAGCCAAAAACCACCTCAAGCAAGCGTAAAAACGTTTTTTTGTGAAATTGAGAAAGTTATTTTGAATTTTGCCATTTCCATTAACCTTTTCTAATGTGATCCTTCAAAATGCGCATGAAAAAAAGCTTTGATGGAAACATGGCTAGAGTTGATGAATAAAGACCACTTGCAGTGCAGTTAGCAGTGGTGTCATGACTGACAGCACTGCTAATATTAAATTGTGAAGTGGCTGCCACCAGTACTAAATCAGTATTATGGCAGCATTTTGAAACCCTGCAGAAAAAAAACAAACAGAATGCAAGACAAAATCCAGATAGTTCTTAAGCAGTCCAAAAATACTTTACGTTGCTAGTGACGCTTCAGTTAGCTTTAGCCTCAAAGCTTCCAATCAGCACTGAGCTAAATGCATATATTACTTTTTTTTCTTTTTAAGAAATTAGTTTATTCCATCAACCCAAGAGTCTCAAACATACAGACTGTCAAGCTTAAAGCTCTGATCATGATGCCTCCTGGGTGGCTACTCTTGAAGGTTTTCTGGGAACATCCCAATGTGAAGAGACCCCTGGGATGACCCAGAACTCCTTGGAAGGACCATAAATCCAATATGGCCTAAGAATGCCTTGGGATCCCCAAGAATGAGTTAAACGGTGTCACCAGTGAGAAAGATGTTTGGGTTTCCCTCCAGGAGCAGTTACCACAACCTGATCTTGGATAAGCAGAAGACTAAGTAATGCTAACACAGGAGCTAGATAATCCCTTTGCAACACTTTGACAAGAAGCTTTGTTGTGAAATATTATCTCAGACTCATGCCACAAGAACTTGTTACACCCCTGAAAGAAACTGATTTTTAATACTATGAAAAGTAATTCCAATATGTATTTAACTAGTTCAAACACAATCTTTGATCGAACTTTGAACGACTGTGCATCCGTTGGCATTGAGTTCACAGGTTGCATGCTTTCTGTTGAGCTTTTTCCAACAGCTGACATCGCTATTGGTTCAATAGATTTAAGACTTTATTTTGCATCGCAACACAAATTTTCAATTGGGTGAAGTCATACTTGTCTACAGGTTTTTCCAAAATGATGACAGATACAGAAAATTGTGGAACTAGGCATGCCCTAATCCAGATTGGAACATCAATAGTGGTGGTGTGTCAGGCAATGGTGTGTGGCAGCAAAGGAAGCAACTGAGTAAGAGAAGGCAATCCTTGACGTGGGCAGTGACAAATTAAAAATCATCTTTTGCTAAATTCCATGGGCTGTTGAAAACTAACACCAGTTCAGGATGGGTGCAGAAAGGGTTTGCCTATAAAGCCCAACACCCTACAGATTAACTTGTTGGCCAAGTAGGATGATGGTACTTTAAGACCTGTACCACAACTTCAAAAGTATAACATAGTCCCAAACTGTTGCTAAGCTAAGCCTTGGATAAAATAATCGTGATCAAAATTCAATTCAAATTCAAAAATACTTTATTTATCCCAAAGGTAAATTAAATGTTGATGTAACTCATTTAGTCAAGGAGTTAATGTAGATGGTGATGGCTGTGGGCTGGAAAGATCTCCTGTAGCGGTCCGTTTTACAACCAATCTGAAGAGGCCTTTGACTGAAGAGACTCTGTTTTCTGATGACAGTCTCATTAAGAGGATGCTCAGGGTTGTCCATAATTTTCTTGATTTTATGCAAAATCCTTCTTTGCAACATCAACTCCAGAGGTTCCACAGTCGTCCCCAGAACAGAACCAGCCTTCTTTATCAGGTTGTTGAGCCTTTTTAGGCCCCTGGCTCTGATGCTGCTGCCCCAACAGATGATGGCAGAGGAGATGACGTTCTCAACAACAGACTTATAGAAGACATGCAACATCTTGCTGCAAACCTTGAAGGATCTTAGCTTCCTGAAGAAGTACATTCTGCTCTGTTCCTTCTTGTAGATGGCTTCACTGTTGAGTCTCCAGTCCAGCCTGTTATCTAGATGAACACCGAGGTATTTATATTCCTCAACCACCTCCACTTCTTCACCCATGATGTAAATGGGGTTTTTCTGACCCTGTTTCTCCTGAAATCTACAATTGTCTCCTTTGTTTTGTTCACATTCAAGATGAGATGATTGTTTCCACACCATGCCACAAAGCAGTCCATCAGCTCTCTGTACTCAGCTTCTTGTTCATCTCTGATACACCCGACAACTGCAGAGTCATCTGAGATCAATAAATGTTTATCCCAACACTGCTTACCCCTTAGATATGTTTACATTTTCAGTGTTGGCTATTGCATTATATTGGCTTGGTCTATCTCTGCATTTGTTTTGTTCAGGAATATGTTATTTATTTTATTTTCATTTATCTTCTAAAAGGTGGACATAGACAACTCAGAATTGACCAACGAACTTCAAAACTCAAACTTAATTTTACAGTGGACTTCTGGTACTTGCAGGGGTAAGGGAACACCAATCCGTGGATTGCTAAAATCCTTGAATAATTGAGACCTCTTCTAAAAACGATTATAACTTCTGATTTTTATAGTTCAAACAGAAAATATACCATAATATGCATTAACACACACAGTGGAAGTCATTTTGACACTATCACAGAAGTTGATGTCTTCCTTATCTCCGCTCTAGGGGGGTACAGACAATCAGTGCCAAGAAAAACTCATCGAGCTCTAGGCTTGGCTGCTTTGTAAACGGCAGCCAAAAGCGTGTCAACTAGCATTGTGCTAAGGTATTTCAGCTTCCCAAACTGCATGTTATTTTGAATATTTCAGATATGCTCTGCGAAAAAAATCCACAAATAGGCAGGTTTTCCGTGAACAATTTGTAGGCATGATCCACAGAAAAATCTGGGAATAAGTGAATACTCAACCAGAAATAGGCAGGAGTCTACTGTATTTGATTATTTAATTTTGAGGAACGCATAAGCCGGAACCTGAAAGCGCGAAAGTGTAAGGTGCAGACAGTTTAGGGTGATCACATAAAGTCACATGGGTACAGCCACCACAAAAAGAAACTTACTTATAAGAGGCACATAATATGCAGGCTTTAGAAAACACCTGAAAATTTTTAAAACTCAAGCACTAAGAATATTTTTACAAATTTCCACCAGGATACCTGCCGCTCTCAGACAAAGGATCATCAAGTAAGAAAAGTCAAAGCTTCCACCTTAATCAGAAAAGCAAAGCTAATTCCAAAGTGCATTGCAAGTTTTACGGCAAAAGATTTCCTACTATTGATGAATAGCGGATTCAGGATATGGAATACTCAAGACTCAGTGATCACCACACAACGAGTACAAAACAAGTCATTAGATAACTACAAGTAGGTAGGACAACTCTAATGTGATCCATGTACAGACATTGCGATCCCGTCTTATGTCACCATAGATATACATTGTCTAATGTGTGGCACACCTTGTAGGAACTGGGGATGGGCACTAATGGTTGAAACTTGAAATAGCCATTCCAGCATAAATTTCAAAGAGTTTAAACAAAAATGATTCCATCTTTACTAGGGCTCAACAATATTAGAAAACCATGCCGTTGTGATAATATTGGTAAATACTGTGACGGAAATATGAGTGTCAGTTAAACTACATTTTCCTGACTCTCTGCTTCATTCATGCTTCTATGGGCAATGCTCTCTTTGTGCTTTAGCATCTTGGGTACTATCCTCTGTCTGACTGCATCCAACATACTAACCATTATATTGTAGTAACTTATGATGCTAATAATTACTGCATCCCAAACATTCTTTCGCAATATTAATACTGCAGTCACTGATATTGTGATGATATATCCCTAATCTTTACATTTGGTGTTTGACACCCACTGACTGTGATCCGGTCGTGCAAGACAAGGGCCTCCCTGACCAGGGCAGTGGCCAAGTAAAAAGAGCTGTATAGCTCTTATTTAGGGGGAGGGGGGATTAGTGTGTCAAACAACAACAGTGTGTCAAAGCCCCCAATTTAACTTGGAAAAAGGCAAGCCATTTAAAAGGTTCAACATAACTTTTATCACCATGGATCGGGGACCATCCACAGTTGTTAAGAACCAGAGTTTTGGGCTGTGGAATGTTCTTTGGATATAACATCCAAAGTCACAGCATTAGGACAGCTCTAACAAGTAGGGGTGTCCCAATACCAGTTTTTCCAAATCGAGCAGAAGTACTTCAGTTTAGGTACTCGCCGATACAGAGTACTGACACCTAGTAATTACCAAGTCCTACTTATATGAACTGCAATAACTTTTGAAAACAAATTTATTTTCTTTAGATCAGACTGGCTCTTCTTTTTAAGCCTACAGTCCCTCTGACTGTTTTAACAAATCATAAACAGAGCATGATATACCGATTGTTTGGTCTTCAAATGCGTTATCAAATTATTCATTAAAAGACACATTTTTCGTTGGAGTTTAGATCTAGAGCCCGAGGCAAAATTCGTTTCAGGCCAAAATTATTTATTTTGATGGTCCGTTCAGGCTGTGGCTTTTGCGGCACAATTAATAAGCAATACATACACAGAGAAAGCCAAAAAAGAATGCGCGACAAAGTTGTGTTAACCTATTTATAGTCTAAATAGAGGAGTAGGCGGCTTACCCTGTTAAAGAAGGAAAGAGAGTAAGGTGCAGACATTCAAAGACAGTAAGCGCCGCGCACCACACAATAAATGCACACGCAGCTTCACCCTGCTCCGCTCCTATTAATTACACATCCCAGATGACAACAGCTTAAAACAGGAGAAGTTGCACTGCTTACTTTAATGGTGGTCTAAAACTGAAAGAAGAAAAAGCTTAATTAAAACATGTTGCCCCTTTCCTCTTGACAGCAAGCATACTTGTTTATCCTCTGTGTTTACCTTGAAATATATCCAAACCAGGGCTTACATTAACTGAATGTTTATTTTGAGGGGGGAGTCATTTGTAGGGGCATGTTGCATCAATAATCAATATGTGAAGTAAATCATTAATTGCCTATTTATAATTTTGGGTTTGAAGCTTTTTAACAACACTAGGCAACTAAAGAATGGAAATGAGTAATAGTATTAAGCAATATGTAAAATGTTGGTATAATTGTGGAAATAGTCAATTCTGTGCATATATTTCAATTATACAACTTTAAATCAAAGATTAATTTATAATTTAGAAAATATATATAGATGAATAAATTACATAAGTAATACCCTAATACAATATTTTTATTGTTAAACAGAGGATAAAGGTTTCTAGGATAGTAAAAGTAAGTGGTGATCTTTTAGTATTTAGCTGTATTTGAAACACCGCAGGATGAAAACCAATGGGTGTTCAAAAATGTTTAAATCTTAAATTTATAACACTGATTTTATTTTGCAGAAAAAGGGGCTAGGAGCTCATGGGACTGTGCAATGAAAAATGTTTGCGGTATTTAGTTGTATTTAAAACACTGTAATGAAAAAGAAATGGCTGTTCAGAACGTATTCTGACTCAATGTCTTGTTTGAGCAATAGCAGAATCTGTTAAATAAGCAACATACTGGGATTAAAAAGTGTTTCAATCCTTAAGTGCCAACTAGATCTAATTAGCATTATACCTAAAAATACACTAATAGTCGGTGCAATGTTAAAAAAAAAAAAAAAATTCTCTAATTTGACATCTATGAATAGCAAAAACAACAATAATATTTTTTGTACAATTGGATATAAATTCAGGCATTAAAGGGTTAATTGATTTTCTGGTGAGAAATCTAGTTTAGGTGAAGATATGAAAGAACACTTATCTAATAGTTTGAAGGAGTGGAAAAAACTTACACAGTGAACCTTTTACGGTATAGTAAATTTGTTTGGGTATTGAAAGTAATTTGTTTGTTGTGGTAGGCTACACCACCTGCTGGCATAAATGGATAAATGCATTTGAGCAAAATCCACCAATCTGCTTTGACGCCTCCAATATATGGTAATGGTGTCTTTTGACGCCCAACATACATGCCCTTTCGAATTTTTCAGTAAGAATTTGTACTACCAGAGGAATCGATTTTAAAGTACAAAGTTTTAAGTACAAAGGAACAGCACCATTAGCAATTTTTTGTAAAGATACAACAATCAGAATTTTGCAGCTAGTTTCCAATGTTTTTTTTAATGGTGTTGTGTCTGGTTTCATAGATGTTTCTCTATGGTTGTATTGTAGGGCTGTTTCTGGTGGGAGAATAGCTCAAAATGAACAAGAAATGCTTATTATTGAGGTCGAAAAATATCAATCTATTATACTGATAATAGTAAAAAAAAATTGTCTGGAAATTGAGTCTAGTTTAAATGAAGTCAAAAAGATTTACATACTGAACACTTTATGGTATAATAAAATCACTTTAGTGTTGTGAGTAATTTACTGTTTTTTTTATTGTAAGCAATGCAACTGCTAGCATAAGCAGTTAACTGCATTTGATTATAATCCACACAAATATTATAGCCGTGTAATAATATTATTAATTTTTTTGTACAATTTAGAATGATGTGCCCAATGTGTGCTGAACGAGTCATTAGATGTGCATCAAAAAAAGTGCAGCTCTTCCGGTGTGTCTTGCCTTTGAAATTTTCAAAAGGCTGCTAACATTTCCAAATCCAGCATGTCCATGACGAAAGTGTAAAACATAATTTAAAATATAATTAAACAGCTTCAATGTACTTAGCTATGTGCTGAAAGTCTTGCTCTCTCTCGTTCCCACGCAGCCTAAGTGAAACGCATACTAATTCAATATATCAAAGAGAATAGTTTTCTTTTAAAAAGTTTTTACATCTCTGTTGTTCCTCTGGAAATGAAAATTTATTGAATAAGTATTCTCCCTGTTGTAATAGCTTCCAGATTAACAAGTCTTGTTGTTACTGTGAACAAGGATGGTGTATTTTCCGATCTTGGACAAAGATTGAATTCTTAAGTCAGGGCCGATCAGGACAAAAATCGCTTGATTTCTCCTTATTGTTTTGTCAAGAGCATGTCATCAAAGCAGTCACTTGAGGCAACTTCTATGGCTTTATTGTGCCATCGTGTAACGTTAAAATGCTAACTGTAATAATAAATCAGGACGTAATTGTTATGAGTTCGCCATTTTGATTAACTTTTTTTTCCGCTACTTTCTCTTTTAAACTTTATGTATTTTTCTTAATTTCTGCTTTAGAAAACATTTTGTTTTTAGACAAAAAAGAAACAAGTTAAATATAATCCTGTATTTTTTAAAAATATTTTTCATGCTATTAAACTGAACTGTAATTATCATTATTAAATCTGCTCTCTCTATGCAGATATACTACATAACAAGTTAGTCCAACAACCATTTACAGCATATAAAGCTAAACGCAAATAATAATTGAGTTCAATGGTTAATTGTGGCCGTTTATAGAAACTACAAGGTCGAGGGAGTGAGAGCTCTTGGATATGAAGGGCAATAAAAGTGTCATACCAACTGAATAGAGTTTTGGCAGATGAAGGTGTTTTGTCACATTTACACGGCAGTACTGAATGTTCAAACCGATGGACATGGCAAAGGGCTTTTGATGAGGCGGTGGTGGATTTTGCACAGAGCTGAAACTTTCAGTACAGGAGTTCAGTATCATGCTACCAACGACAGCTGCGACGTATGATTAAATGTATCTACTTCCAGAATCAAACGGAGCTTTCCCAGCTCTGTTTAGCTGTGTTATAAGAGCATTTCTTTGACAGTTGTGTCACGCTGTGTTGTTGGATGCTGCTTGCAGGAGCTGCAGACCATTCCATTAAGGCTGTTCCACACCAAAACCTATTCCTATTCCTCAGGCTAAACTGTGGCTAATGACAATCATCGCCTCGCTGGTTGTTCACGAAACACGAATAACACGATAATAAACAATCAAGCATTACCTCTGAGCGGCTTGGATGACAGCTGAAGACTACCGAAACGCTGCATTTGATGATTTCTTACTTTCGTCTTCCATCTATTTCACAGTCGCCATTTTCCGTGGTGGTCTGGTGTGGGCCGGATCATTTCTTTTGTAAGGGTATCCACTCATCCAGTCAGATCTGCGACTACAGAACACCAAGTACTCAAATAACCGCGGTAGATTGTGTGACTACTGTATAAAAACGCCAAAGCCGACAAATTTCTTGGAGTTAGTGTCGTGGACCATTTCGTCACGTATTGTGACGCGGCGGCGCCATGCTCCCCCGAAAGACAGCGTAATGGTTCAGTCCAGATAGGAGGCATAAAACCCTGAGTTAATGACCATCTCTTTTGGGTGGCAGATTTTTTTTTTTTAGGTGATGGCGGTTAAACATCGTTTGATTCTATTAGATAAATTAAATATCCGTTGTCTATCTGAGTTGGACATTTGCGACACAAACATTTCCCTGTTCATAGCTGCCAATGAGGCAAAGACAGGAAACATCTTCCAACAGGGCAGTTGATATGTTACCACCATCTGCCAAAGGTTGTCTTCTCGTTGGCCTTTGTTGTTACTGAGGCCGGTAATTTTCCTGTCCAGTCCCGTGTCTGGCGTTCTTTCTGTGGAAAACGCGTTTACACACTCCCTGTAAAAAGCATCCCAGCATTTCACAGACCGACCTATTTCATAGTTTTCACATGTAGCGCCCTGGTAACATCTGAACACAGGCCTGTCAAAAACAAAAACATGCAAATGGAATAGCTACTGCGTTATATATGAGCTCAACCTTCAGCTACTATAGAGTAACAGTGATGAATACAGATAGAGAGATTCAAGGCTTATGCTCACGACGTACCTAACAACGCTGGAATAAATATGGACGAATACGTTTCCTGTTACAGGTATGTACACAAAGATAATTTAACATGAATTATGTCGTTATTCTACTGTAGGTAATCCGACAATATGGCGTCATAGTAAATAGTTAACGGTTATTATTAATATTAGCTAACCTAAGCTAGCAATGCACCTGTGACGCACCCTGACGACAGGTTCTGAATAGGTTATTGTGATAGCATTGTTTTTAAATATTTACTTTCTATACCTATTAAAAATTATTATTTGGAGCTAAAAGCCTTATAAACACACTATTTTATAGAGTTGCTCTCAAACTTTATATAATAAATACTGCCTCAGCAAATACCAAGCTTTCTGAGTTCCACCATCTTGGCAGACATTTAAACTTATTCACCACGACTTTTTCATTTTGTTGTGTTATGTCAAAAAAACAAACATCATTTTCTACTGGCACTGCTTGATTGTTTAAAGAATGTGTTTTAACTTTACTCAGAAGTTAAAACACCCATTTTATTAGTATAGAAGAATAAACAGAAGACCCCTGAAAATTGAAGATTGAAACCATTACACCAAAATCCAATATGGCTTCCTTGCATATAAAAGTTAGAAAATTTTAAACAATATAGCCAAACAGAAGAAAATAATTTTAAAAAATCTTTTGTAAAATACGGGACAAATTAGCACACACCAGCAATTATCACAACTTAAAATGGCAAAAAATCTTACAGTCTGTATACATTGTGTACATACTGAGAACATCATAACAGCATTTTTACGGAGGTTTCATTTGTTTACACCTCAAGCATTTAGTTAGATGCTCCTCACTATTAAAGTGAGATTTCATACTGTGTTGCGATCCAGAGAGCTGCCTGAGGCCTTCACAAACAAAATCGTAGTAGCTTGTGAATCTGGTATGGGCTTTAAAGAGATCTTAAAAATTTTGAAGTCAGTCATTCTACAGTATGAAAAATAGTCTAAAAGTGGACATTTATTAAAAAAAACTGCAAACATGCCCAGGTCTGGTCTTCCAAGCAGACTCACCCTGATAGCAGACCACAAGACGCTAAAAGAAATCTCCAAAAGACCCTAAAATGTCATCACTGGATTGGCAGGAACTCCTACTTCTGTTGACATGAAAGTGGAAACCTTTAGAATCAAACTAATTTTATTGAAATATTGAAGACATGATTGTTTAATTGGTTTTATGTAAAATATAACAGCAACAATTATTCATTTTGTTGCTTCTGTAATAAGAATGGCTGTTATGACAACAAAATGTGTTTATTGTTTTGATTTTTAATTCAATTCAGTTTATTTATATAACACCAATTTACAACAAATGTTGTCTCGAGGCACTTTACAAAAAAAAAAAAAAAAAAAAAAAATGAACCAAACATTCAAGTGAAATTCTAATAATTTGATGATTGCACTGAATATTACATCTTTTTTCTTTTCTGTGTCCTATAGAGTAACAAGTTATAACAAGTTGATATTAGCTGATTAATTACTTGACTTATCTGCTCTGGTATCAACCCTACAGCCGGCTGCTTTACAGATATGCCACTTATAGCTTCTCAAATATAGTTTCAAAACAGTGTTACCATGGTAAGATCCATGGTGCTCATTTAATTTCCATACCATGTTTGTCAGTGTTTTTGAAATATTTCCGAACAGATTAATTCTTGCAAGTGAAGAAAAATAGAAGAACTGTTCTTTCAGCCAGCTGAAGATGAGCACCAGAGGATGTGTGTGTGTGTTGGGGGTGGGGTGGGGGGAGGGGAGGGGTCACTCTGCTGCCCATATAGCTGGAGAAAATTCCTGTCACTCTGGTACTTTGGCATCTCAACAGATTGAAGCAATGAAGAATTTTAACAATATTGAAAGCTTAACTTTTAAATCCTTGATATAACTTGATTCCGCTAATATACATTTACATTTACAAATCTAAACCTGATTGTTTAAATTAATATTTCAACAGGATCAATTTTAGCTCTTTAGGTCAAATATTAACATGACTTTTGTGACTTTTGAGATGAACTGGATCTTATTTTTGCTTGTTGGATTATGTGAAGTGCACTAATATAACTTTTGGTTATAATTTGGCGCTACATTTAAGCCTATAATTACAGTCAAAATACCAGAGGAAACATGCAAAAGCTGGTGTGCAATTATAAGAAGGCTTTGTTGGCTGTAATAATAATAAAGATTTTTCCTTTGATAAATGACAAGGGTATAAATAATTTCTGACAGGCTTTTTTTTTTATACAATGTAGATAACAGATAAATTGTTTTTTTTCCCACTTGATAATCATTTTACATTGTTTTATTGTCTTTTAATGGGTGCCTTTCTTATTTCCTGTGCTTGATTGAATTAAAAATAATTTTAAATCTAAATCTGCCAGGAGTATTAATGATTTTGGGGTTAAATGTATATAAATAAAATGATTAAATAATATGATATATTATACTGGGTCTTTTATTTGAATAAGACCACCACACAATTGTAATTTACTGTTTAAGCCTTTAAAATATCTCGATCCATGAGCTTCTAATTGCACCATAGAAAGGACCTCAGTATACCTTTAAGGAGACAGAAATATGTCAGTTTCGCCATGTAAACATTGACCGGTTCTTTTTTCCCCTTATAGTCAGACCCCTGTCACCAGTACCCAGGTTGACTGATTAACTTACTGCAGTTCACTTTAAAAAGAAAAAAGAAGTGTCTACATTATCTGGAGTGATGTTTGATGCAGATGATGGCACGCTGTCCTTGGACAGTCTGTTTTTTGAGAAGCCCATTGTACACAAGGTGTAAGTATTTAAAGCTCAAACACACAATTCCAGTTTTACTGCCCTTTTTCTGGGGAAATGATCCTGTTTTTTTTTTTTCCTGAATTGTATTTAACAGAAAACCATTGCCTCTGGAAGCCAGTCAATGGCAGTTAGATGCACCTCCACCTCTTACACATATTCCAACCACTCAGGATGTGCAAAAGGAGGCTGAATCTCTCTCTGCCTTATACAGTATGTGGTGCTCTAAATTAAGCAATATTCTTTTCACTTAATTTAAATAACCCGCTTTGTATCTGCCCTATAGAAACATTAAATGTTTAGCCACAGTGGGGTAAAAAAAGTATTTAGTCAGCCACTGATTGTGCAAGTTCTCCTACTTAGAAAGATGAGAGAGGTCTGTAATTCTCATCATAGGTTCACTTCAACTATGAGAGGCAAAATGAGGGAAAAAAAAAAAAAAATCCAGGAAATCATATTGTAGGATTTTTTTTAATGAATTTATTTGTAAATTATGGTGGAAAATAAGTATTTGGTCACTCACAAACAAGCAAGGTTTCTGGCTCTCACAGACCTGTAACTTCTTCTTTAAGAAGGTTTTCTGTCCTCCACTCGTTACCTGTACTAATGGCCCCTGTTTGACCTCGCTCTCTGTAGAAAAGACACCTGTCCACAGCCTCAAACAGTCAGACTCCAAACTCAACCATGGCCAAGACCAAAGAGCTGTCGAAGGACACCAGGAAGGAAACTGCAGCCCTGCACCAGGCTGGGAAGAGTGAATCTACAACAGGCAAGCAGCTCGCTGTGAATAAATCAACTGTGGGAGCAAGTGGAAGAAAATGGAAGACATACAAGACCAGTGATAATCTCCCTCGATCTGGGGCCTCACGCAAGCGCTCATCCCGTGGGGTCAGAACGATGAGAACGGTGAGCAAAAATCCCAGAACTACACGGAGGGACCTGCTGAATGACCTGCAGAGAGCTGGGACCAAAGTAACAAAGGCCGCCATCAGTAACGCACTACGCCGAGAGGGACTCCAATCCTGCAGCGCCGGGCGTGTCCCCCTGGTTAAACCGGTACACGTCCAGGCCCGTCTGACGTCTGCCAGAGAGCAGATGGATGATCCAGAAGAGGACTGGGAGAATATCATGTGGTCAGATGAAACCAAAACGGAACTCTTCGGTAAAAACTCAACTCGTCGTGTTTGGAGGAAGAAGAATGCTGAGTTGCATCCCAAGAACACCAGACCTGCTGTGAAGCACGGGGGTGGAGACATCATGCTTTGGGGCTGTTTTTCTGCAAAGGGGACAGGACGACTGACCCGTGTTAAGGGAAGAATGAACGGGGCCATGTATCGTGAGATTTTAAGCCGAAACCTCCTTCCATCAGTGAGAGCGTTGAAGATGGAACGTGGCCGGGTCTTCCTGCAGGACAATGATCCCAAACACACCGCTCGGGCACCGAAGGAGTGGCTCCGTAAAAAGCATTTCAAGGTCCTGGAGTGGCCTGGCCAGTCTCTAGACCTCAACCCTGTGGAAAATTTGTGGAGGGAGTAGAAAGTCCGTGTTTCCCAGCGACAGCCCCAAAACATCCCCGCTCTATCTGCATGGAGGAATGGGCCAAAATAGCAGCTACAGCGCGCAAACCTGGTGAAGACTTCCAGGACACATTTGACCTCTGTTTTTGCCAACAACGGTTACATTACGAAGCATTGAGTTGAACTTTTGTTATTGACCAAATACGTATTTCCACCATAATTTACAAAGAAATTCTTTAAAAATTCTACAATGTGATTTACTGGATTTTTTCCCCCTCATTTTGCCTCTCATAGCTGAAGTGAACCTATGATGAGAATTACAGACCTCTCTCATCTTTCCAAGTAGGAGAATGTGCACAATCAGTGGCTGACTAAATACTTTTTTACCCCACTGTAAGTTTAGCTATTTAATGATTTGAAAGTTCCCCAGTCTCTCTCTGCCTTCCTGGTTGTCATTTTAGCTGCTCTCTTGTCTCTGTACAAGAGACCTGTACCTGTTCCGTTTTCTCTGCTTAATCTCTTCCACTTCATAACACAGCAGTTAAAGGAAAATCATACTTGTATGCATAGAAAACTATAAATGATACTACTTGTGAGATGAACTATAGAGTTTGTGACATTTTTACTTTTATTTGAATATATTAATTACTGTTCCTTTATATCTTCTTCCCTATTTGTCATCGTAGCTGAATCTGTGACTCTATTCTCTGTTGGTTCCACGATATTTTTCTGTTCTCATCCTTCTCAGCTTTATCTCCTTCTATAGTAAGAACTTTGAAAAAAAATTATTGGATGATTAAATTACTCACATGACCTCTGTCTTTGCTGAGCTGACAGATGATCTAAGCTATCCACATTGTTCTAATTTTTTGCCTTTGCTTTTGATGCCTCCTCCTTCTCTCTTGGTTCCATCTCTTTTTTCCCTTTCCTCTGTCTCTGCTTTATCTCTTTCCAGAATAACTGTTTCTGCAGTAAATTAGCCTGTTTTTAGGAGCTCCTTCATTCCTGTGGAGGGCCGTTCCTGCCAACATTGGCAATTAAAATAGAAATAAATAAATAAATGACTTGATAAAGTAATTAATGTGGCAAATATTGAATCCAAAAAAAGGAATGTTCCCAACTTGATCTTGATGTTGACCAATAGCAGAGAAACTGACTCTGAATGCCCACCCACCAGGCTCCCTCCCCCTACCTTTCCCTCTTTGTCACTTTACTTCCTACAAAGAGTCAGAAGGAAAAACAAGAGAACATGAAGAGAAAATAAATAAATCAATGTGTGATTAAAAAAGTGACAGCAGAAAAAAAAGAAGATACAGACTATGAACAAAAACAATAATCAAATAAAAATGGAAAGTAATTAATAAAACAATAAGACTGGAAATAAAATGGAAAATTAAATAACAGTTATGATGTTAAATTAATGATAAACAAATATTACTTTATGTCACACTGTGATCAAATAAGTTGAGAAAAAGTTATTTATTTTTGGATATAATATTTGCCACATAAATGACTTTATCAACCCATTTATTTATTTCTATATTTATTGCCAATTTTGGCAGGCTCAGTCCTCCATGCGTTTCCTCTTCACAGTGCATCCTTATGTCTTCAGTTGCTTTAGTTATCACATTTCTTGCTGAATCTGTCTCCCAGTTTGTTTGTTTTTTTTTTTTGTTTTTTTTTTTTTTACCACTGCTAAATGATGAAGCTCAGGTTATAACAAGAAATAAGATTAACTGCCATAACTACAAAGATGATACACAGTTCTACATTATGATGCCACCAGGCGACTGAACCCATCCAAGCACTGAACAGATGCTTAGAACAAATCGATGTGTGGATGTGCCATAACTTTCTCCAGCTGAACAGAAACAAAACTGAAGTTATTATCTTTGGACCTAAAGAGGAACGATCTAGAGTCAGCACGCAGCTTCAGTTATTACAGCTAGAAACTAGTGATCAGGCCTGAAATCTGGGTGTAGTGATGGACTCAGACCTGAACCTTCAGAGACACATAAAGACAGTTACAAAGTCAGCCTTCTATCACCTGAAGAACATTTCCAGGATTAAAGGACTAATGTCTCAACAAGATCCAAAGAAACTCATCCATGTGTTTATATTTAGTCGCATTGATTACTGTGACAGTGTCTTCACAGGTCTGCCTAACAAAAAAAAAAAAAACAAAAAAAAACAAACAAAAAAAAAAAAAATTAAATAAGATAGCTGCAGCTGATCCAGAACGCTGCTGCTCATGTTCTCGCTAAAACCAGGAAGCTTGAGCACATCACCCCAGTTCTAAAGTCCTTACACTGGCTTCCTGTAGTTCAGTGAACAGACCTTACAATACTTTTGTTAGTTTATAAATCACTGAATGGCTTAAAATCAAAATACATTAAAGACCTGTTGTCATTGTATCATCCTTCCAGACCACTCAGGTCTTCTGGTTCTGGTCTACTCTGCATCCCCAGAACCAGAACCAAACAGCAGCATTCAATTTTTATTCTCCACAAATCTGGAACAAACTTCCAGAAAACTGCAAAACAGCTGAAACACTAAATTCCTTTAAATCAAGACTAAAAACCCACCTGTTTAGAGCTGCCTTTAACTCATAACTGCAACATTGATCAATATATTTGATATGTATTTTTTTTTATGAAATTAATGATGGCATTTGACAAAATGTAATGTTTGTTGCTTGTTTTATAATTGGTGACTGTATTATATCTTGCTTGATTGATGTTTTTATGATGTAAAGCACTTTGAACTGCCTTGCTACTGAAATGTGCTATACAAATAAACTTGACTTGACTTGAATGAGAAATACCATGTGAGCTCTAGAGCAAAGCTAATATTTTGTAGCATCAGCTAGTAACAGGCACAACAGCGTACATTTTACAAACAGCTCATTCTACTGTTGTTTAAGACACTGATATATTGTGAGCCAGTTAGCCTGACACTTATCTTTGGGTTGCTTGGTAAAGTTACCGCCACTGACGCTACCTGTTGGAAGAAACAATGATTTGGGTCATTGACAACATCACTGACATCAGCGCTGCCTCCAGTGCCAGTTCTTCTTGTGGTGTTTTTCGCCACAGGGCTCCCCCTGCAGCTGATACAAAGTTAAATTTATGTTTTAACCAGTGCTCCATGTTTTGATTACCTAACGGGTAAAAGCGATAAATCCGACAACTGTTGGCTTTGCAAGCAAGAGAGATACAAGGATAGCGGAGGAAGCTTGTACTTTAAAGTGTTGATAACACGTTTCGGACTTCATGTTATCTTGCGAGACAATCACAGAACATGACAAGATCAGTGATTTTGTGCAGTTATGAGTCAACCTGATATGCTACGTTTAAATGAGCGCCACGGCACCAGCTAGGTCAGTGGTCAAAAAAATCCCCCAGCCATGTTGTGACTTCAGCGGGTGAACAATTTGCAGTTGTTTGACCATTCTACACTCATGATGGAAGCAGTTGAAAACACAGATCCCAGCAAATCTAGTCTGGAATTGGTTATTGATATGGAACCATCAGCTGGTTCCAGTTCAGAAGAGTATAGTGATGCTGAGGAATATCGGGGCATCGCAGAATATAGGTTCGAAGTGTACTGAGTGGACTTCGTGGAAGCCAGTCAGACCCTGAGCCCAACAGTGACAGTGGAGAGGCACGCCTAGCTGCTGCAGCAACAGTGAGAAACACACGGCAGGGGAACACAGATTGGTATACCTTCAATACAAACATTACAACAAATTATTTGTTCATTGAAACCTGATTTCCCAATAAATTAATTGTAGTGTATTTGTAATAAATTTAAGTATCTGCTAAATATTGTGATAGGATAGGAATACTGTACCCACTCATCTTTCACCGCCCACCAAAGAGAACATTTGATTAACATTTAGGCTAATGAGATACTAAAATCCAACTCTCAATCTGTCTTAAAATCTATAGGATGATATATATATATATATATATATATATATATATATATATATATATATATATATATATATATATATATATATATATATATAAATAAAATAATATTTACCTTAATGAAAGAAGTTTTAATAAGATCCTCCAAATGAACCTTCTTCAGAACAACAAAACTTGTCATGATTGTTCGGGTCAGTTGCCTTTGTAAAGTCAGACCTTTTTGCTGTTTTAAGGGGTTGGCATCAAACAAATACAATATGTGAAAACAGCACAAAAATAAGTCTTCTAATGGCACTTTAAAGGATGAGTCCTAGTTCTGTATTACATTGCCCATTTTCACATTTCATGCATTGTTTCCTTTTTGTAATCCCACTTAATATCTGTTGCCTTTGTTAATTTCCCTCCATGATTGGTAATACGTGTGGCTGGGCAATAAATCAATAATATATATCACGAGACACATGATCAATATCAACAGAAAATACGTCCAACAGAATGTTCAATAAATTCACTGAACTCCGAGCCTGAACCACACAGGATTCTGGTGGATGTCGGCAGAAGAAAGACTTTGGCCACTTAAGCTCTTATGGCCCAGCTAAGGAAAAGTGGTAGCATCAACTAACTCGCTCACTCACTCTTTAGACCCTGTTTACACAACAAATATTGGTTATCAACCATAATGGCAAAATTTTTATCAGCTATCAGACCAAAATTTCACATTGGTGTATCCCTATACATTTGCATAAAAGAAGGATATTCATCTTCCCCAATGCTTATAAGAACATTTTAAAGAAAAAAATATTCCATTGTGGTATATTAGGAACATTTTTTAAAAATCTGCAATTAATTGCAAGTTAACTATGGAGAATATGCGATTAAACATTTTAATCGATTGAGAGCATTTCTTTTATATATATATATATATATATATATATATATATATATATATATATATATATATAGTGAACTTAACTATGGATTAGCACTTATTCCAATAAATACATAGAGTTCAGTATTTTCCCCATCCCAATTGTGGCATGATTGTAAGATTTAATAAATCATTGCTATGGTTAAATTGCTCATATACATATGATCTAGGATCTTACCTTCGTCTTCATTCGCTTGACCACCCAAGATCGAAAGGCGGGTTGGGATGTGCAGCTAGATGTGGAAGTGCTAGCCGGACCAGCTGGACCAGCCTTGGCACTAGTACTCGGGCCTTGTTGACTACTACTGGGTCCAAACAGGCCGGCTCTGTCCTTGCCACTGGCGCACGCTGTGACGCCCCTGGGGAACATTGTAGGTACAGCTGTTGGTAGCAACACTCGTTTGTGTTGTACCGAATATCCAAGCGACTCTTTTAATATGGAAACAAAATCAAAACAGTTCAACTCAAAATGTTCAGAGCACAGAAGAGACGTGGGGGAGAGCTCCCAGTTCTCACGGGTACGTTTGACCTGCTTCACCCACTTCAAAAGCAGCTCAGGATCCTTGGGAAACCTAAATAAGCTAACACTATCCCCGTGAGTATTGGAGCAAAAACCTGCGGCACAACGCGAAGGCATAACCGCAAATGATTAGCAACAATACTCCAACAACTTTAGCAGCTGTGTGCTAGAAAGCAGTTGGCCATTGTGTCAATAAAACTGGCGGTCCTTCTCGCGACTACGTCACTTCCAACTTCTTCCTCGCTAGGTGAGTTCTGCTACAGTCCGTTCAAATTTATCTAAAACGGAGTGGTTTTTTGATTACAATGATGTAATTCATGCGCGCTTTTAACTTTTACACAGACAACCGGAAAAGGTTTATAAAATATAGCAGAAAATGTCAGAATTGTGTCATCAGCCCTTTAAAGGGAGAAGGAGCGAGCGCGCCAGCGGAACAGTTCGTTTTAGTTCGTGGCTCCGACGCAAATGTCCATGGTATTACTCGTCTGGAATGGTATGCGGGAATATTCCGCATTACATAAAAAAGATGATTTGCAATCCCTAAATTATATTCACTTAGTCATCTGTAAAAGTTAAATAGTAAAGTTCCGTCCAAATTTCTGCAGAAAGCCCTAATGTTAAGAGTTAATGCATCTGTCCCTTCCTCCTTATCTATTTACAGGTTTCACACAGAGACCGAGGAAGTTCCAGCCTCCTTTAAAAGGACTCAAGGCCTTCTCTTCAAAAATTAATAGTTTCTTTGGTTTTAATGATGAAGAGAGAGAATTTGAGGAGATTCAAGGTGATAGCACCAGCAACCTCAGCAAATATGGTGGTTGCCCTGGTGATGAGGGGTTAAAGGATTACTCAGAGGGTAGTTTTCTAAGTGGCAGAGGTGAAGATGAAACCCGGCTGGACTCTCGTCATGTGGCTATCAGCAGCTGCTTGTCTGGCCCACCTTTACAAAGAAGGCAAGTGTCACTCACAAATCAGAATTCCATAAATTAAACTGGAATAAATTGTTTTCAAGGATTATCATTAATCCCATATTTTGAACTCTAACATAAAATCTGTATTTGATTGCAATAACACTTTCCTGAAATGTTTAAATACACATGACCAGTGTTTAACCACACATGACCATAAAAAGCAGATCAACAGAGTTGGTCTTCCCAGTAGGCAGATACAGACTATTATTAAGGCATGCCTTACCTAACAGGATTAATGTCAGTAACTACAGTGCCTTGCTAGATTTTTTTTTAGGCTTACTAACATTAAGGATTAACTGAGAGCACTGTAGTTGGTGATTAATAAAAATAATCCTCAAAAATAAGACTCGCCTAATATTTGTGTACACAGTGTATTAACATACCACGTCTTGACTTAAAATCATTTGCCCACTCTACCCAACTCCAAATCTCTAAATCTATCAGATCCTGAGAACATATCCTGTCCACAGTGCTCTTCAGGTAACCCCCACAGATTTTTAGCTAAATTTAGATTTGAACTTTAAAGCTCTGAAATGGCCTAGCTAATCTTCCTCTTAGGCTCTGTTAATTTAGATTGGGGTTTTATATGTTAAATTCATTAATGCATAAAAATAAAATCTTTCTTTATCTTCAGCTTTGTAACAGACAACTAAAGGTTTTTGGCCTAAAAAGGCTGGAATTTTTTACTATTCATATTCTATGTTATAAAAACCTTTGTTCAGGAGGTTTTATTTGGAAGAGAGGAATCCTGGTTCACAACCCCTCTCCTCAGCCCAGACATATGTAGAATACAGGAGACTGTTGTTTTAGACACACAACCAGACCATACTTGCCAGAATTTCCTGTAGCTCATTTAATGTTTCTGTTGGCCTCTTGGCAGCCTAGTTTCTGACTAGTTTCATTCACGTCTTTATATCAGTTTTGGAGAAACATCCAGTTATAGCAGTGTCACAGTTTTTCCATATTTTCTCCAATTATTGGTGACAGCCTTCAATGAGTCACTTATCTATATGCAAATAGATAAGTGCTGTATAATGCAACTGCAGTCTTCAAGAGTCAGTGTCTTGCCTGCTTCAGATGTGTCGCTGCTCCAACACAGCTGAATTAATGACCAAATTACCTCCTCAGTGTGTCATCACGTTCTGGAGAAGCCTGGGAATAAATCATTCATGATACAGAAGTGTTGGAAACGGAAAGTGGTTCTACAAAGTGCTACCCAATGGGAGCTGAATACAAATGCACACAACGCTTTTTAGATTTTTCTTTTACTTTAAAAACCATATGTAATTTTTTGCACTAGTTTATGTTGGTCTATCAAAACAATCCAATAAAATACAATTCAGTTTGTGGTTGTAACATTTCAAAATGTAGCTTAGTTCAAAGAGTATGAATAGTTTTTCACATTTGTATGTGAAACCTTTGTATGATAGAAATATAGTCTCATTAGAATCAGACTTTTTATAGACACTGAATTTATAACAGAATTTTTATGCTGTTCAATTTTGTATATGATTTTGGGGTTTTTTTATACTTTGAAATCACATCAACAATTTCACCTGCAATTTACGTTCCTTTGATCACATCACACCAGTCATCATGGGAAACCGTTGGCACCAGTGGGCCTTGTCAGTCCAACAAACTGGTGTCAAAGGAGTGTAATTTGATTGGCTAAAAGCCGCTGGACTCGATCTGGCACTGATTGCTTTGCCTTGGCTCACCAGAAGGTCACCACATTTGCAGCAAATTTTTGCAGGTGGAATTTTTTGCTTGTGAATTAAAAAATTGTTTAAAAAAAATTGAACAAGATGAAAATTCAGTGCTGTAAATTGAATGTCTCAAAAAGCCCTGATTCTAACAAGACTATATTTCTTCCATATGTTTGTCTTTTTCAGATCCACAATGATTTGCTTTTAGCTCTGTATATCCCTGGTTTATTAAAATATATTGCTGATTCCTCAAAACAGGTGTACTTTAAAGAGTCTCAGAGAGTTTTGTAAAAGAACACAAGATGATGCTTAACCATCCTCCATATTGGTCTTGACGCCAGAACACTTTGCCCTCTCTAGCCTAGCTCAGTAACAGTAGTCCTTCTCCATCTACCTTCCTGCAGTTGCCTTAGTTCCTCTTTCTCTCCTTCCACCCACGGCAGCTTGTTCAAGAGTCCTGTGCTGAGCAGCGCTGGCGACTCGTCAACCAACGTCGACCTCAAGATTAGCAGCAGAGGCAAGAAAACATCCAGACCTCAAACTTTTCTCAGTGCGGTTGCCATGGCGACCGTGCCTCCTGCTCTCCAGCTATCGCAGCCTGCAGTTGGCAAAGCAGTTCCTCCTTTCCCCTGCTCGCCCCCCCCTCCGGGCTCATCTGCAGCGAGTGTCCGACCCCTGCAGCAGACGCCACGTGCAGAAATGCTGGAGAAGGGCACAAAGAGAGCCTTCGTTCCACCCATGACGCCCCGGCCGCTGCATATACAAGGTTCTGCTCAACACCGAAGTAGTCACATGGTTCATCAGATAACACTCCAAGTTTCTGCAAAGCTTTGCAGCTGATGAGTATTCCTATTACTAACTGTGGCAGTGGCTGCCGTAGTGTGTTTGGGTATGATTAGGAGAGATAAGGTAAACTCCTCTCATTGTAATGAAACAAACCGGTCACTAGGTGCTAACCACTTGAAGCTGTAGACGGTAATAATATGGAGCTTCAGAGCTCACTATACGTTTAAAATAACTGCATTTAATTTCATTCAAATGTATTGTTATTAAAATCTAAATAATGGGACTGAAAGCAAACATCGTTTGATTTGCTTCCATTTTAGGATCTTCTGGCTCTGAAGTTCTGCGACCAGTCGCAGAAATCCGTATCCTTCTCTCTTTGTTTCATGTGGATAAAGACTTTTGAAAATTACTTGTCCACTTCTGAATTATGCTGGAAAATAAGTGGACCGATTTCCTGAAACATGCAACACAGCAGCTAAGTTCAGGTCCATCTTCAGGGACTTCCCCTTTTTCAATTACGTTCAGTCCAAAGCTCTGGATGATGTAAGTATAAAAAAAAAAACAAAAAAAAAAACAAAACAAAAAAAAAAAAAACCCAAAAAACTACAAACATATTTCTAAATAAAATAAATAACATTGAATTATTATTTTTTCTTTGTTCACAGGTTCTTTACACAAACAAGAACTTTGTAGCCTGCGCTCCCACTGGATCCGGTAAAACAGTTCTGTTTGAACTCGCCATCATTCGCCTGTTAATGGCGACACCGGAACCATGGAGAGATGTCAAAGCTGTGTATAGTGAGAATTAGAGATGCACCAGTATATTGGCCAGTTTTCTCTATGATTGGCTCTGATTAGTTATCAGCACATCAAATACTGAGAACCTGGAGTATTTTCTTATTCAGTAACAAACTCCCACTATTTCTGGTCTGTGAACCCAACAACCAACAGCATGTACTTGGATGTGCTTTTTAAGTTTAGTGACAATCAAGAAAAGGTTATTACACTTTGATGTATGAATTAGAATAATTGCATTCCTTTATTTTCTGCTGGATTCAAAACTATTTCCTCTAGCAGAGAACCTCACAAGAAAGCACATTTTTCTTTGTCTTCTAGATGCTTCTAGTTGGCAGGTTAGATGTTAAAAAAAAAAAAAAAAAGTTGGGGACATTGGCCAAGAAAAGCCTGATGGGTGCATTTTTAGTGCGCACACAATAACACTGTGTTCAAGCCCAACCATTTGCTAAAACTGTCATGGTGAATGTGGCAGAGATGAGTTTGAATATATTTAATAAAAATAATAAACTAACTGGCAAAGAAGAATCCAGCAGAGAGTAAGAGGAGTTTTTAAACAGAGGAGCTTGATTACTTACAAGGAACAGGTGGCTGGTAACTAGGTGCAGGTGAGAGATGGGGCCAGGCAAGCAGGCTGAGGGAAGGGGAGAGATATGGCACAAAGGGGCAAGGAGGAGTAATAAATAGGCAAAACATAATTCTAACGGAATAAAGAATAACTAAACACAAGGAATGAATAATATGAGCTGAAATAATAAGATTAGATTGATCTGACGTAAAACAGAAACAAGGTTGATCTAAACAAACTAAGAATAACTAAGGCACAACATAGAAAGCAAATAAACTACAAACCCAGGAAACCCCAAAACAATCCGAGATCCCAACAAAAATGTTGCATGAAAATAATATCTTCCTTTGAATTCCTGTTATAACTCAAAATAAACGTGCACATAAAATTATACTTTCAGTTTGTTTCTTGTCAACAGACTTGCTGTTTGTTCTCACCAGTGGCTCCCATCAAGGCTCTCTGCAGCCAGTGTTATGACAGCTGGAGCAAGAAGTTCGGTCCTCTGGGGCTGACCTGCAAGGAGCTGACCGGTGACACAGAGATCGATGACTTGTTCGAGATCCATGACTCGCACATCATCCTGACCACACCTGTGTGTGATAACCTCTCATTTGTAAAACCATCGTTGTTTTTCTCAATACACGTAACTGTATTGAGAAATATACGTAACTGTATTGTTTGCATTGCTGTGTTTATTTATTAGGAGAAGTGGGACAGCATGACAAGGAAATGGAAGGATAACTGTTTGCTGCAGCTTGTTAGACTCTTCCTTATTGATGAGGTCAGTGTGTAATGTCAGTTATTTTACACAGTGCATGACCTGTAAATGTTAATAGTTCCTCATTATCTGCTAGTTGGTGGATGATCAATGCAAAAGCAAAGAATTTATTCCAAGTGTTATATAAGTCATAAAAATCATACTCTTTGAAATACATTGCCACCACAAAGACATAAAAAATGTACTTCCAGGTTCACGTGGTGAAGGATGCAACCCGTGGTGCCACCTTGGAAGTGGTGGTGAGCAGAATGAAGGCAGTGAATTCATACAGAACATCTCAGAATCCAGAGGCAGGCGTCACAATGAGATTAGTGGCTGTATCAGCCACTATCCCTAACATAGCTGACGTAGGTGTCTGAGAAACACATTCAGTTAGAGATCTGTTGTATTAGTAATCTGTGACTGACTTCAGAACTGCCTGGCTTTTACTAGATAGCTGATTGGCTATCCAATGGGAGCGAGCCAGCCACCTATCTGAGTATGGATGAGAGCCACCGTCCAGTAAAGCTTCGGAAGGTGGTCCTGGGATTCCCCTGCAGTGGGACCCAAACAGAGTTCAAGTTTGACTTGTCACTCAACTATAAGATGGCTAACATAATACAGACGTACTCTGATCAGAAGCCTACACTAGTGGTAAGTGGTGCATGTGATAGTTTGTTGTTATGCTTTGTGTGTTTTCACACAATCCTGGAGTGGCAACATAAAGGGGAAATTATTATTTATCAATCAAACTTTATTAATTTAGCAGTTTTCATACAGTCAAGTGTAAGGTAAAGCGCTTTGCAGAGGTTAAAAACAGAAAGGGGAAGACATAAAACCACCAGAGACACAAACACATCAAAAATGACAAAACTAAACAGACAGAAAGAGGTACATCAACCAACTGTTGTGGATGAGCAACTGTGGAGACTCAATTTTATTAGATTAGATTAATTAGATTAGTGAGGAAACACTGCAGATATATTATTTGTTTTTGTATGAAAAAATTAACTAAAAATCCAAAAGAAATTGTTAAAAAAAAAAAAACAGTAGGAAATGGTACTAAAGCTATGGTAAACTAGCAAAACATCATCATAAACTTTTGGATCTCGTATTTTATGTCTATGTTATCTAACAAGTTTTTCACATTTTATTTCAGTTTTCATGTTTATACAGTCCTGTGAAAAATGATGTAACCTTATTAAATATTTGATTCTTTCTAAAGAAATGCTCATAAATCAGTGGTTAATCTTTTTTTCCCCTCTCTTGAATGAAAAGTTTTTTAATTGCACAAAACATCACAAACTAACCTAGTTTTACTCGTTAAGCAAAAAATATCAATTAAAATGTGTTTTGAAGTGTGAGTTTGAGGCAGGACCAAAATGCAGAGTGGAGCTTGGGAGGATCATGATAATGGGTATTTAATAATGAAACTGAAAACAACGTAGAATGATGGTGAAAAAACACACAAGGAGCCAAGGAAAAGAAGGATAAACAGAAACAGCAGAGCAAATGGAAGAATACAGCAAGTATTAGAGGAGAGAGAGGAGCTTAAACACTGAGGGAGAGGTGGAAATGACAAAGGAACCAGAAGAGCTAATCAGAGGTAAATGAAGGCAGCTGGGGAAGGGGAGTAGATTGGCAGAATAAATGTAAAGCACAGAATAAAAAGGGGAAAGAAGCCTGAACCTAATACAAACAGCAAATAGAAAGAAACACTAATCTAAAGAAACAAATCCAAAGCACAAGCAATAAGAATAAGTGAACTAACACAAGGGATAAACTAAAATAACAAGCTATCTGGGAACAACCACCAAAGAAATGATCAAAACAGAAACATAAATGAAACTAAAAGTCCACACCCCTGTGGATCATGTTCTAAATAGAGAAAAAGTCTGGAGACTCTACTGCCCAATAGCCACAGAAACCCCCTTTGGTTGAAATAACTTCAGTGAAATTCTTTGTATAACCATCTCTCTCTGACATCAGTCTGAGGAAAGTTTGCCCCACTCCTCACTTTCAGCTTTAAGAGGTTTCTCACATGTAGAGCCTGCTTTAAGTAAACCCTCGGCATCTCAATGATATCAAGATCTGACCTTTAACTCAGGCCAGGACTTTCCATTTCTTCATTCTCAGTCAGTCTTTGGTGGATTTACTGATGGTTTGGGTCAATGTCATTTCCAAACCAGGTCCAGGTACACTCTAACTATTTTTAGGAATGGCCTCACAATTAGCTCCGGCACCCCCTGATATATGGTAGAAGAATTCATGGTGGGTTCTATGATGGTGAGCACGTCAAGTTGCAGCAAAGCATCCTCAAACCATGACACATCTGTTTTAATGCTTCACAGCTGGTATGAAGTTATTTTTATAGAATGCTTCCGTCCGTGCATCTTAAAAAGTCTTAAATTCATGTATCTACAATTAAGGCCTTAACATGTCTAAATTTCATTTTTAAAAATGTAAGCTGGCCTTAAATACATTAATCAAAAGTCTTAAATTTTGTCGTGGCCAGACAATTTAATTTAGTATATTATTAGTTTTGGGGGGGGTGGTTTCTCACGGTACTTTTCTGTCAGAAAAAAGTTTGAGTGACATGTAGACATCTTCACTGCTTTCTGTGAGTCGAGGTGGTTGCAGCTACCGGTAACTAGCTGCTAATATACCCTTGCTAGTTAGCTAGCTAGCTTTTTTATGTCCATCATGGATAAGTGCAAATTTATTGCCAATTGGCTGGACGACATTAGTCGCAGCCATTGGCTTACTTCTGTTGCAAACCCATACAATTTATTTGTGATTTTCTTCTGTACATTTCTGTCGCGATACAGGTCTTAAATTCCATTTATAATGGTCTTAAAAAGATCTTAGAAAGTCTTAAATTTGAGTTGGTTAAACCTGCAGAAACCCAGGTTTTAGCATCATCGTTCCAGAAATCCAGGTCTTTGTCTACATTCTCTGAGAAACTTTATTGTGTTTGCCTTGTGTTTGTTTGTTTTGTTTTCTTTTCTTTTGGGGTTTTTTTTTGTTTCTTTCAAGTGACACACCTCCCATAAAAAATTGCATTTATGCAATTTCTCTCTGATTATGGAGGCAAACAGGTTCATATGAACGGTAGCAACAGCCTGCTGTAGGTCCTGTGATGAAGTTTAAGGGTCTTTGGAGACTTCTTTTAGCATTTTGCGGTCTATTCTGAGGGTGAACTGGCTTGGACAGCCACACCTGGGCATGTTAGCAGTTGTTGTGAACTCTTCAACCATTAGGAGCGCACTAAACTAAATATCTTAGGTTTAAACAGGGCAGACCTTATCAAAATACAGATTTGGCATGATGTGGACCTGATGTGATACACTTGTGTGTAATTGTACCCATTTTTAGTGGGAATAAATGTTATAAAAGCTGCATTTTTAAATTACATTTTACAGAATTTTCTAACCGGCATTTTCTTCCGTTGTTATTGTTTATTAGTTTTTAATTAATTTTTTGTAATACTTAAATTGTATCGTTATTGTTCTGTGTTGCTGAGATTGATTTTAAATATCCATGTGGGGAGTTAAGGTCTTCCATATTTGCATGATTCACTGTTTTTAATTAATGATAATCGATGAAAAGGTTAATGACCTGTGTGTGGTTCAACAAAACACCATGGAGTTTGCCTTGCCCTTTGGCTATGTCTGCTAGCTTTAAATATGTCAATATATGATAAAGAAGGGACTGTGTTGTAAATAACGTGAGCATCTGAAAATGAACATCTGAGCACTGGGACCTGAACCCGTTTGCAGTGTCCTCACTGCATCTTGTCCATCATTTAAAGAGACAAATAGGACCAAATGTTCCGCAATCCATATCCCCTAACAAATTAGAAAGCACACAAGCTGTAGTGGGGTTTCTGAATTATTTAGATGACTCTATAGAAAGTAGGGATAATTTTTAGTTTAAAGTTCATTTAAGGATTAGTTTGCCCCCATTTTATGATCACTATTCCTTTAATTTTCCCTTTTTTACTTTATGTAGTTTTGCTCGACACGGAAAGGAGCTCAGCAGTCAGCCACAGTTCTGGCCAAGGATGCCCGATTCGTAATGAGCTTTGAACACAAGCAAAGGTACACCATTCTGCTCCATTGTGATGTCTTTATCTATATGAATCATTTAATAACAATATGTTGTGGATTTCTTTGGAGTATTTCTTACAGGTTGTTCTGCTGGGCTTATGAGATCTGATTGACTTTGCAGGTTGATGAAATACGCAAACTCTATTCTGGATTCAAAACTAAGAGGTAGTGCATCTTGCCACATTTTAAACCAGGCATTTGGGAAACTAATATATGCTATTACATTAAAGTAGTTACATTAAATAGTTCCGTGTAATTGTATTGCTTGATTCGTACAGTGAACTGTGCTAAAATTGTTACTTAATAACTGTCAACTATTTTGTCCAATAAAAATTTGTCCAGATGTATTTTTTTCATGACTCAGAAGTGAGACATATAGCTGTTAAAGTGTGGCTCCGCTGCGAGAACTTGCAGTCCTTTGGCACATGTTTAAACAAAACATTTTGTGTTCTTCTTGCTGCCCAGATCTGATGATGTTAGGAGTTGGTTACCACCATGCAGGTGTTGACTTGTCTGACAGGAAGCTGGTAGAAGAGGCCTTTACCCTTGGAGACCTGCCTGTCCTGTGTGAGAGCAAACACAAGGGCTGTGGAAAAACATTTTTTTTTTATTGTTATGACTCAGAAAATGGTTGCATTATCTGTTTTGTAAGATAACTTTGGCAGGAAATGACCAAAAGATGAATAAGATATTAACAGTTAAGATAGTCACATCAAGCCACACAGTCTTATAGTTTTTTCATAGGAGTTATACAGTTTAATTCATTTATCTGTTCTGCACTGAGGGGCAGATATCTGATTTCTTAGACTGCAAACTCTACAAAAATATGGAAAAACTACAGTGTGTGGGTACATTTACAGGTATGCCTAAAATTGTTCAACCCCCACAGCAAAACCTGTTTATTCGCATAATACATAAACCAGCTGCTGTTTACAATAAACAGATCTTATAAGAACAGTTTAAATAACTTAACACAACCAGTGTTGCAAGTGGTTTCTTCAGATGAAATACAAACTGACACTTTTAATGTCTACCGCAGTCTCGGCATTATTCAACAACTTCATGATAAGCATCCTTATATCCTTCTTCCTCAGTAATTAGGTGGCAGCAGTTGATAGCGTCCTCTTTCTGTCACCAGCTGTTGTGCACTCTTCCTTTAACTTTAAACTTGCATTTTTTTTTTTTTTTTTTTTTTTTTATAATTTTCCTTTTTTGTGCAAAGCAATAATTTCTGGAAGCTTTTGGACGATTCTCCTCACTCAGTCATAGTACTAACATGCAATGAAACGTTACTGTCAACATTCCAGGTATTTGAGCTATTAGGGTCTAAACAGACCTGATGTAACTAATAAAGCCTTTGATTGGTTGCCTTAGGTGTGTGTGAGATCACACCTGAGGCAACCAATCAGGTGTGGTCTCAGGCTTGTGAAGAATTTTATTTAGGGGTTTGAATAATTTTGTTGTTAAAAACAGGATTTAGTGTTGAATTTGGATAAAATCCATGTTTGAATAGTTTTTGTTTTCTTTTGTTTTAATAGCTTCAATAGTTAATGGAGTAACTATTTAAACTGTTATTGTGTGATTTGTTTATCACAAACACATTTAGAATTTTGCCAATAAACCTAAATGGCAGAGGGGGCGGGGCTTAATGATAGAAAGTGCAAACTGTGTCCTATTATTTTTGATGTCCTAGTTACAACCCGGACTCTGGCTATGGGAGTAAACCTTCCTGCTCACCTGGTTGTGATAAAGTCAACAATGCAGTATGTTGCCGGCTCTTGTGAAGAGTATAGCGAGGCTGACATCCTGCAGATGATAGGCCGGGCAGGGCGGCCTCAGGTACGAACACAGTTAAAACTTTTAGGACACTTTCTGGTTTTTTGCTTCCACTTCACTGTTTTTTAAAAGATACATTGAAGTTTTATAGCGTCTTTCAAACTTCATTTCAATCCCTCAGTTTGATACATCAGCAACTGCAGTGATCATGACCAAGGTTCATACCAGGGAAAAGTACATGAAACTTATGAATGGGGTAGAGATCATTGAGAGCAGGTAGGACAAAGAGCTGCTTGTCCTCCCCTCCCCCCATCTCTCTTTTTTTTTTTTTTCCTGTCCTTTCCTGCAGAAGCACACCCACAATACAGATATTACTATAACACATGAGGTAACAATACACTGTGCTCCCCTGTAGCTTACACAGTCACCTTGTGGAGCACCTGAATGCTGAGATTGTTCTCCAAACCATCAGCGATGTCAACATGGCTCTCGACTGGATACGCTCCACCTTCCTCTACATCAGAGCCCTTAAGAACCCATCACACTACGGTCAGCCCCCAAATTCAAATCAAGTGTTCACCTTCCACAGTGCCTTGTGTAGACATCCATTTTCTCACATTAAAACCACAAACTTTAATGTATTCTGTTGGGATTTTATGTGACAGACCAACACAAAGTAGCACATACATAGAGGAGTAAAAACAAGACAAGGTATTGAAAAACATTTTTACAATTAAAATCTGAAAAAAATTTGGTATGCATTTGTCAACATAGCTCCTGTATTAATAGTGATGTAATTTAATATCACTTTAAATCCAACTTTTCTGTCTCTGGCCTCAGAGGTTTGTTAGAGAACATTAGAGAGCAAACAGCATCATGAAGTCCATGAAACACAGCAGACAGGTCAGGGAGGAAGTCAAGCCAAGTTTATTTGTATAGCACATTTCAGCAATCAGAGGAGCATTAATCAGAGAAGCAGCCAAGAGGCTCATGGTAACTGGAGGAGCTGTAGAGATCCACAGCTCAGATGGGAGAATCTGAATCTGAAAGCCTAAATGTTTTGGCCTACATGCAAAACATGTGTGGCAGTAAACTAACTCTGCACATCACCCTGAATATCCATTCCCACAATGAAACATGGTGTTGGCAGCATTATGCTGTGTAGACTTTATTCAGCATTGACTGCAGCTACTTGTAGTTGATCGGAAGATGGAAGGAATGGCCTAGTCACTGTCAGATCTAAATCCAATTGCACATCTGTGGCAATACTAGTAATACTTATGGTAACAGACACTCCCATCCAATCAGAATGATCAGAACGAACAAGGGAAAAAAAAATCAGTCTCTGGAAGTGGAAAGCTGGCCATACCCCCAAAAGAGTTTTGCAGTTAAAGGTGGTTGAATACCTAACCCACTTTTCAATTTAAACACATGTTGAACACTTCACAACTTCATAATTATGCACACCTTTTTGCCATCAATCACATAAAATTCCAATGAAATATGTTAAAATTTGTGGTTGTAATGTGACAAAATGTAAAAAAGGTCAAAGGTTTACAGTGCCTATGAAAAGTTTCCCCTGACTTATACTTTTCAACAACCTTTTCTCTGATTTGCTTGGAGTGTTCTTTAGTCTTTATGCTGTAATGGTAGCCAGGAATACTGATGAACCAGTGAACAGACACAGTTGAGACACACTCACTGCACTCAGGTGATGTCCACTCCACTCATTGTGAGACTACTAGCACCAATTGGCTGAACCTCTGTTGAATTAGGTCAGTCACTGTAAAGAGGATGAATATCTATGCAATCACTTATTTTATAGTAAATATTTTTTATTTGTCATTATTTTGTAGAAATCAGTGTTCACTTTGACAGTAAAGGTTTTGTTTATACATTTTGTTAAAAAAGCCAAATTTTGTTGATCGTGATGGATTTGTAAGTGCAATAAAAAGAGTAAAACATCCAAGGGGGTAAATACTTTTTATAGGCACTGTAAATGCTTTTTACAGGCTACAGGCTCTCTGCGATCCTATATTTACTCCTTAATATCATCACTTTTTACACAGGTTTCTCTGCAAACTTAGATAGATATGGTATTGAAGCAAAGTTGCAAGGTAGGCTCTGACTGATCATTCCTTGCAAATACATTCAAACTGATCAAAATAGCACACCAACAATTAGCAAAGTGCTAACAGTATTCCTCTACTCAGTGGTAAAGTTTGATGTTCCTGTCTTCTTCAGAACTGTGTCTGAAGAACCTCAACTCCCTGTCGGCCATTGATCTGATCAGTATGGATGAGGATATTAACATCAAACCCACAGGTAGAAAAACATTAAGGGTTAACTTATTGGTCTGAAAGGAGTTTCTATGTTTACCTGGAGACACTTTTATTTTGACAGAAGCTGGCAGGTTGATGGCGAGGTACTGTGTTGCCTTTGAGACAATGCAGCTGTTCAGCAGAGTAACTGGCACTGAAACCCTGCCTGACCTGGTAGGCTCTCTGTTACAGTAAAAGTGTTAGAAAAAAATCCACAGTCTGTGGCATCAGGCTGGGAATACAACTTTTACTGGTGCAAAAATTGATCCAGATTGAAACTATTTGGCATTTTGTGTGCAGATTGACCTGGTGTCAAAGAGCAAGGAGTTCAGGGACGTTCAGTTGAGAGTAAATGAGAAGAGACTCCTAAACACCCTGAACAGAGACAAGAACAGGACCACCATCAGGTCAGACAGCTTTTCTATGATTATTAAGTATCGCATCAAAACATGTTTTTTCATGTATGTCTCACCAGATACAATAACAGTAGTGTTACAGACAGAGTTTTTTTTTTTTTATTTATTTAAATTTGGATGTGTTCTTTTAGATTTCCTCTTGAGGGAAAGATCAAAACCAGTGAGATGAAAGTGAACTGGTAGGTGTGTTTTGGTATAATATTATGTAAAATGGTTCTTCTCAGGAACTTTGATGGTTCTGATCCATATTTACTGTCTTGTAGCTTGATTCAGGCTCAGTTGAGCTCTATCTCAATTCAAGACTTTGGTCTTACACAAGAAACAGCAAAGATCTTCAGAATCGGGATGCGCATCAGCAGATGTCAGTATTATAAAAATGACAACAAGTAAACAGTTCTTTTTTGGGTACCCTTTTTATGACTTATCTTTTGTTTGTTTTTTTTTTTCTTAATAGGCCTTTCAGAGTTTCTCTCTCAGCAATCTAAGACTGGGTTTTGTGCTACGCTTAGCTCCCTGATCTTGGCAAAGTGCTTTAGAGCTAAGCTGTGGGAAAACTCACCCTTTGTTTCCAAACAGATGGAGAAGATAGGTTAGTATTTTTGCCACACTATGTATCATAAATAGCTAAATTTAGGACTGCAGTACTGAAATATATTATAATAACACCTCCTATACAAGACTTTTGTATGCCTAAATTTCAAAGTGATTAACTTAAACTCGTGTTTCAGGTCTGACTCTGTCAACTGCGATGGTGAATGCTGGACTCACCAGTTTCAGCAAAATAGAGCAAACCAACCCCAGAGAGCTGGAGCTGGTCAGCCACTCTAACGTTTTTACTGGAAACATCCTCTGATAACCATACACTGAACGATTCATAGAGCTGTTGTGTGTTTCACCATAGTATAAGTGTAGTGACTGCTTATTGGTCATTTAAGTTATGAAATTTGTTTTGATTTTAACCTTTTGCATCATTTTACATGTCTGCTAAGAACTTTTTTGTCCCTATGCAGATTCTTAACAGACATCCGCCATTTGGAAACCAAATCAGAGAATCTGTCACACATCTCCCAAAGTACGACATTAACCTGGAACAGGTGAGCATCACAGCAAACAAGAATCAACAAAGCACCCTTGTATTTGTCACTGAGCTTAATCATTTTAAGTTTTTTGAAGGATAGGTTTCCAGTCCAGAATTGATTTTCTGTACCTTTTTATTAACAAATAAATAATAAAACCTTGTATTAAAATCTTCCAAATTCACATTAGCAAAGACAAAGAAAGCTGTAGAATTAAATTAAGGGTCATTCTCATTGTACTCAAAAGTAAGATTTTCCAAGTTCCCAGGTAGAAATACAACATAAACACCCTCCCAACCAGAAACGTCACGTGTTTATAGACACATTCAATAAATTAGAATATTATTGAAAACCCAATTTATTTCAGGAACTTTATCCTTAAGTGAAACACATTATATAGATTAATTACACACAGATTGATGTTGAAAGCCTTTATTTCTGTTATGATGATTTTGCACTTATAGCTAATAAAAACATGACATTGAAAATTAGAATATTACATTAAACCAATAAAAAAATGATTAAAAACAGAAATCTGGGCTCAATGAAAACTGTTTAATACCTGCTTAAAGATTGTTATTGTTTTTAAAAAGTACTTTTAATCTGACAAATGAGACTCATCAGAAGGTATGTTCTAATTTATTGACAATGAGTGTTGTGTCCAACATGGCTGCTTCACATATAGAATGCGGTGATAGTTACTGCTGTAAAATGTAAATGTGAATTTGTAAGCACTTCTGATGATTCGTGTCTTAATAAACCAGTGGCATACATAGTGCTGTTAATGATCTATAGGTGAACAAGTTTCATTAGCATAAAATGGAATAGAATAAAATAGAAATATCCTTTATTGTCCCTCACTGGGGAAATTCAGGTGTACCAGCAGCAAAGTGACAGCAGGCAAGCTGAAGCATATAGATTTACACAAAAATAAAAATATTAAAAACAGCACTAATAATAACATACTGTGCAGTTATGGCACATTTACAACATAAGAAAATACTGTGCAGTTATTAAAAATTGCTTCCTTCGATCCAAAGAAATTGAGTGAGTAGGATAAATTAAATAATGTCCAAAATGTGCCTTTGTTCATTAAAAAAACAACAGACTATTTACAAGAAAATGTTTGGACATATGGTATATTATTATCAGTCTGTGTTTGTAGTAGCAGCACTAAAACAAATGGCAAATCCCACTGGCTTTTGACTTGCAACTACAACACGCTTTGACTTGCAGGTAAATTGAATGCAGCAATAAAAATGTAACTTTTTGTTAGAAATAACTTTACAGAGTAAACAGAAGAGAAGAGAACTTTCTGTTAAGTCCCATTTCCTTTTTATTTTTACTTGAATATTCCTTTTGGATTATTTCAGATAGCTTTCCATTCCACACTAATGTTTTCCCCACTCTTCTTTCTTTGAACTGTTTGTTTTGTGTAGCTGTCCAGGTACAGCAGTGCCACAGCTGAGATTGTGGTAAAGGTGACCCTCAAAAACCAAGCCCAGCTCCTGTCCAGGAGAACAGCTCCAGACCATCACTACGTCTCTCTGATCATTGGCAACTCTGAAAACGATGTTGTCGTTCTGCAGAAACTCAAGTGAGAAATGCTTCCCTTAGAAATGCAACTACTCTTGCTGTCTTCCATGGCGGTACTAAAACACAACTGGAGTTTAAGCGAGACTTAAATTGCTTTAGGAAAGGTATTTTTATGTTTGTTTGTCAGGGACACATTGCTGCTGAAGTGTGGTAGCTGGACAAAAAAGATAGACGTGCCAAAGACTTCGAAAGGAAATGAGATCAGTGTCAATCTCATCAGCTCAGAATATGGTAAACTCACATTAAGCTCACCTGGACTGTTGGTTTCTGAAGACTTCCTCTTGGTCACATCTGACCAAAACACAGAGTAGCTGTTAAAGTCTCCAGAATGTGTGCTAAACTCCACATGTTGACATTTGTGATGGTAGGAGAGACAAGGCATTTTGTGGTATGTATCACTCACAAGCAATTGGCTGGCATGTGGATATTATCTAATGGTTATTATGGAAACTCCATGAAGCAAGATCTATTTGGATCATTTTCTAGTAGCCATTGGTTAAAAGAAATGGGCCTCTGCTTCATGTCAAATAAAGTTGCCAGAAACTCTGATTTTGTTAAAAATAATTATTTCCTTACATGTACTCAAATTAAAGATTTTTTTTTTTCAATATGAGATTATGCACTTGCAGTGGAACATCATTTAATTTGTCCTATGTCTGTATAAAGTATCAGTAGAATAACAAAATCTTTGTTTTAGCTGTTTAATTCGAATACCTCATGAATAAGTTAGGAAAGGTTTAGATTCTTTCTTTTGACAATTTTTCTTTGTTAAATGCTGACATTCATTAAAACCACAGAATATTCAGTGCTGGTTAAGCTTGACATTGTCCTTGTTTGCAGTGGGGCTGGACATCCAGCTGAAGTTTCCTGTGTACTACTCTGCAGCCAAAAGGTTTGGGACTGAAATCCCACACAACATAACAGATATTCCTGACGGACAGAGAGGTCAACCCTCTGCTCTGAAACTGCAGTCTGGATACTGTGCTGCAACTCCAAAGGCCTCATCTGCAAAAGAGCAAGGCAATATAAAGTAGTTTAATCAGAATTATTTTGTTTGATGTCACAAGGTCAAATTGTTTCTGTTCCTTACATCGAGGCAGAGAGCTGACTTTTTTTCTGTGAGCAGGTTCAGTCAGTAAAAGACAGTGCAGTCATTTTTGCAAGAATAAGAATCTCTGTGCTCATGACTGTTGTGAGTAAAAATTTTTATTTTTGCGGGTTTATGTGTCAGCCTGTGTAATCTACAAATTTCCTATAGTCCGTTTTGTGCTGACCCCTCTCTATTTCCTCCTTAGGTAAAGAAGGTGTTGCTGTTGGCCAGAAGAGGTCAGCCAACCATGAATCCAGCTTCTCCTCTTACTTGGAGGACCTGAGGAACAGGTCTGACATGTTTGCACAGACCCCTGTCAAACGTCTTAAGGTAAATGACAAGATTTTTGCAATCTTTCTCAGTTAAATATTATTCTTTATAATAATTATGTATTTATAATTTGTACTGAATTTTGTTGTAATTTTTTCAAAGAGCTTTCTTAAGACTTTTCAGAGTTTGGAAATCTGCTGTTCTTTTCCTTTTAGTGCAGTATTTATACTGGACAATTTTCAAAGTTATGCTTTTCTGTCAATATTTATTTTTTGTTGCGCATTGTAATGCTGGCTAATGATTCATCCAGATCTAAAAATACAAAACACTAGTGATCAGGTTTTGTGTCAGCACATAACAGAACATAGGAAATAACCCATTTTAAGCTTTTTTGGCACATTGTGAGTAACTTGCTCCAAGGTAATTTGTTTCCATTGATTTTGCTGGAGTCCATTAAAAACAATCCCAATATACAGTGACCCCCACAAGTATTATGTCAAGACAAGTACAACACCTAAAAATAGGTTGGAATTATGGAGACCTGATGGTGTCACCCTTTACTGCAGTGAGCTTTGGATATTTCTTTTACCTCTCTTTGTGAGCAGGATCCCCATCCAGTGCTCTTCGTCACATTTCCAGTAGTTTGTTTTTGTAATGTAGATAAGGGCAAGACTAGTTGCCCAACAGCAATAAGATCCTGAGTCCAGAGCCAGTCAGGGCCTTTGTGGAGTTTGCATGTTTTCTTCTTGTATGTATGGATTTTCTCCAGTTACTCTGGCCTTCTCCAACAGTTCACACACATTCGTAGTAGGTTCACTACTAGCCACTCTGAATAGCCTTTAGGAGTGACTGTGTGGAAGGCTATCAGTTACGTACATCTCTATGTTGCACTTTGATGCAATATTGAGTTCTCCAGAGCGTACCCCACCCTTCGGAGATAGGCACCGTCCCCTGTGTCCATGTAACAGTAAAACGGGGGTAAATGGGTGTTAGATGTGTGCCACTTGTCTGTGTGATTTTCTTTTCCCTCTAAATGATAAACTCAAATGAAAGGGGTTTTTTGGGGGGTTTTTTTGCACATTTTTACCAGGACTGCCTGACTGTCAAAACAGTATTTTTATTACAATAAACTGAATACCAGAATGAGATGGAGTCAAGTTTGCAGGTTGCTTTAGTTACACACCTTTTTAGTTCCATCCATACATTTTCTATGTAACTGAGATCAGGTCTTTGTGATGTCCACTTAAAAACACTGGCTTTGTTTTCCTTATGCCACTGATTTGGTGGTATTCTTAGGTTCATTGTCCTTTTAGAATAACACCTTCATGCTCTCTGAATGGGCTTTTAGTCAATGTCAATACATGCTTCAACACTGATGACACTCAGCAGCTTTTTCATAAGGTCTGGTGGTTTGTCAAGAACAAACGTTCTTGAGATTGGTATATTCCACACCAAAACATGTTAATCTCTGGGAAACAGAACCCATCTGTCATGGCTTTAGAGATTTGTCTAACCCATGTGGATAAACATTCAGAAGGCAAATGAGAAGTTGCATTTATTTACAAATAAGAACGTGATTATTACAAGGAGAATGTTTAGTGGTTCAGGGTCTGGTTCTGGAACTGGGCTTCGACTGGGGTTCTGGGAAGACAGGTGAACAGTGAGTAGAAGAAAGTGGAGAACTGAAATATAGATTCCAGAGGTGCTTAATTGAGAGGATAAAGGTAACCACCAAAGGGCAGTTAGAGGGGCTCAGGAGGATGGTGACTTCAGGGAAACAAAGTTGGAGATGAATCCAGATGGTTGATGGAACATGGAGTTAAGCGTGCACGGTGGAGGGTGGACAGAGTTTGATCTTCAAGGGAGGTACAAGGAAGAGAAACCAAGGAGCTGCAAGTCAGGAGTTCGATGCCTGGAGGTTTGCTGAGGTTTTGCATGTAGCTTACAGATGCCAGCGGTTTGAGCAGGAACAGAATCCAAACTCCCATCAGGGTGAACCTTGGAGGAAAAACACAAAAGGTAAGTATTCTCACAGAGAATGACCACAAAGTACGGCATGTACATCACAGCAGGGTGTTGTTCACTACAAAGGTTAACACTCAGGTGTCAAAGGACTGGCAACAAGCTCCTCTTCTACTCCTCCCTTGATGAGGCGGATTGGATGCAGGTGTGATCCCACCTGCTGAACCACCCAGCCACCATGCTCCACAATGCCATCTGGAGGACAAATGAAGGAAGTGCAAATAGGATGACCATAACTCCCAGACCCCAACACCATCTCTTTCCCGAACAGTATGATGGCTGGGCTTTCCCAAGGTGTTTGTCTTTTAATATAGGTGTTGATGAACGTGGCACCTTCAGACATCTGGAAATTGTACCCAAGAATGAACCAGAGTTGTCCACAATTCTCTCTTCCATATCTTTGCTGATTTCTTTTGATTTATTTCCATGATGTCGCCAGGAAACTTCTGACTTTTAAAAAATTCTCTCTCATTATTCTGGCATTAGGAAAATGAAATACTTTTGATAATTCTAACCGACCTAAAACAGGAAATGTTTATTCTGATTAAATGTCAGAGGGCGGGAAATCTCTGGTTTCAGCTGTAGGTTGAAATAAATGATTGCTGAATGAAATGTATGGTGTGTCACTGTATGAGAACGAGGGTGAAACAGTTTCATCAATTCTTACCTCACAAAATTTGTATTCAATAAAGGTTTTTCTAAAAAGAACATAATCATTAAATAAAGCGTGCATTTAAAAGTTCTTTCTATCAAAAAATTTGTATGTGTGTTGGTGAAAACACCTTTACATGTAAAATAGTAAGTTTAATATTGTCACATGTTTGCTTCATATGCTAAATGAGTGTATATTTCATGTTCTGTGTTCCTCAGATGAAAATGAGTGAAGAGCCTTTGTCTGTCAGCATGCAGACGTTTGCTTACAAACCTAAGGAAATGCTTCCCCTTGTCTCCTGGTATTTACATTTCATTCATTCATTCATCCATTTATTCATTCGCTCATTCATTCAGGACAAATAGAATCCATCAGAGGGTAATTCTGGTTAGCTAGTTTTTGTAGCTACAGTGCTAGTTTGCAACATCTTGGAGGACCTTTAGACATGAGACCAGACCAGAAAAATAAAAATAAAGACAAAAATCAGTACAAAAGTTCAATATTTCAAAGAAATGAGGTGTTTGATCTATTAAGCAAAAATTTTCAGTTTTTTACACTGTCCAGCTCTAGCAGATCAACATTTTTGTTGTTTTGTTTTTTTAAAATCAGATTTTCTAATTTCATTTTTCACAACCCTAAGATGGTCCCTAACATATTCTGGTGTTTTTCTGGTGAAAAGCTGTGACTAGATAAATGTTAAAACGTGTGTAGTGTGAGTTAACTCTGTTTTTGTTCTGTTTATGTGCAGGCATGCAGGAAATGGGTGTAGAACTGCAGACACTGAGCTGACAGCTGAAGACTGTGCTCAGCTGCCTGCTGTAGTTTGTCTGGATGATTTTGACAGAGGTAAACAAGTTACAGCAGTAAGATTATTTTAAACTCCTCATACCTTGTGATACAGAACATGAGATATGCATCAATCTGCAATTGATCATCTATTGTGGCCAAAGTTTTAATCTTTGGCCAATCTTGTTTAAACAAATAAAGAAATGGTAACCAATGTGGCTGTTGCTAATTAGTTCTTAGCTAAATTGTTTATGTATAGCAAAAACAGTTGCTCAGCTTTGAGTTTAGGAAGCAGATTATGTTTTATTGATTCAAGTCAGTGTTAAATGGTTTGAGAAACAAAGAAATAACTTTGTTTGAAAAATGTATAAAACTTTAAAGTGATTTTGACAGTATTCAGTTATTATTTCTATTCTACTGCCATTATTATTGTTTCTTCTTCAGATTACCGTTTCTATGTGGATGATCCTGAGGGAATGGCAGAGTCTTCCCAAATTTCTGCTGCACCACCTGCTCATCATCAAAGTATAGTGATCCATGTTCTCTTTAACTATTCAATTTCACTGTGTGGTAATATGGCACATTCTGAGGTAACATGCAGTTAGATGATGTATATTAAGTGCCATACATTTGTTCTCTTTATAGTAATAATAAATGTACCTTTTAACACTCTTTGGCCATTATGCGAGCTGCAGGTATGTTAAAGCCAGTGTGTGTTTCGTTTTCAGCTAAAAAGAAGCTTCTGTCTGCAAAGAAAAAAAATGTGTGTGTGTGTGTGTGTGTGTGTGTGTGTGTGTGTGTGTGTATATATATATATATATATATATATATATATATATATATATATATATATATATATATATATATATATATATATATATGTCATGCTGCATTTGTTTTATTCCAAAGGATGAAAACCTAAAGTTTTTTTTATTATGATTTTCACCGAGCTTTACAGAGAAAATCCTGACAATTTTCTGACTGTTCTCCTAATGTTTTTAACAAGACAAAGATATCTAAAATTATATTTATTTATTAATTTTTCACAGCTGGAATTTGGAAATTCCTTGTATTTGTTAGTGAATCGTACACAAAACCGTCCAAGCAGTAATGGGAGCTGCCAGAAAAAAGAAGCAATAAATACTGTTGAAAAATATTGAAGAATTTTATTTGAGAAGATACACGAGGAAATAGAAACCGGGTTTACAGTTTAAAAAAGTACAGTATAAAAAAACTGTACTGTATTCTACTCTAAGCAACCCGAATACTGTTTTTATACATACATTTTATTATTCAGTTCAATTCAGAAATACTTTAAGAACCCCAAAGGGAAATGAAATGTTGGCAGAGCTCCCATTATCCATGTTTCTTCAAAGAGTTTTTATCAGTGTTGATGGTTATGAGCAGGGATATGTTGTAGCAGTCTGTATTACAACAAATCTAAATAAGCTTGAGTAAAGACACTTTGATTAGTGTTGTCCATTATGTCCTTTATTCTGCAAATAAAGGACTTGATCTAAAATGAACTCCAGAGGTTCCAGAGCAGTCCCCAGAACAGAACCAGGCTTCTTTATCGCCTTCCTGAGCACTGGTTCTAATGCTGCTGTTCAAATAGATGATTTAAAAAAAAGAATGACAGCACACTCTCCACATCAGACTTATAGAAGATCTTCATCATCTTGTTGAAAACTTTGATGGACAGAAGCTTTCTCGCAAAGAACAACTTGCTCACTCTCCTCTTGTAGACAGCATTCATTAGTTGTCCTTTTGGGATGTCAACCAGCTGCTCTCTGTTGTAAACAACAAGGTGTTGCTATGGTTATGTATTAGCTGACACGCTTCACACTGCACCACATCCAAACCAGAGTGAAAGAAAAATCAGTCAAATAAGTTATGTTTACAACCAGAAAACTATGAAAAATGAAAAAGAGAAAAGAATGAGACACTTGTGATGTTTTATCTCTTTTTGTCTCCAGATTCCTCAAAGTGGATGACCCTGAAATCCGGCTTGGGCTCCAGACAGCAGATCACCACAAGCAGCTCGGCTTCATTGAACTGGTCTACTGTGGTGTCAGAACAGAACTCCCACTGCAAAGAACCTTCATCTCTTCAGATACCAAGTGTCACCTTTGATCTGGGAAATGAATGGGATGACTGGGGAGATTTTGATGATGAAAACTTGCTGAATGCCAGCAAAACATCCCCATCCCCATGTAAAACCAGCTTTAAGCCTGAGATGCAGCAACAAGTTCAACACAAGATGCCAGGTTGTCAAATTTTAAGTTATTTAAAAACAAAGGTAGATTTTATGTTATTTACTGAAGGACTTTGTGTATTTTATCACCAATAAGACCTTATTCTAAAACAGAGATGTGTAATTATCTTTGTAAACCATGCAACATTTATTTTTAGAATATCTCTCCATTAGGGACGCATCGATAAATTGGCCCTGATTTCCTTACTTTTGGGAGATCAGCGATCAGTTGATACTTACATGTGAAACAATCTTATCCACGATCTTATTCACCTTCCCAAAGGTCTGAAAATCAGCCACTGTCCCCTTTTGCTCTGCTGTGAGAGAGGGCTGACTGATGGACCCGCCCACTAGGCAAATTTGTCACTATTTTAACAACTTTTCAAAAAAATCAGTAAAGTTCAATATCAGGAGGTCAGGCTTTTTAAAGATTGGTGATCGGCCAGAAAACTACAATCGGTGCAGCCCTGTTTTCCATAATTGTAATGCCTGTTATAAGTATACTTATATTTTTTGACAGGCCTTGGCATAACATCAGCACCAGTGCTAATCAGCAGCTCAGATGCAGAACCACGTATGACCACTTTCATTACATCACCAAGGTTAGACCCAAAAAAGGATTAAATCTTGTCTCTTATTAAAGCTGAAGTTATAATATAAAACCACATAAATTACAGACATTTAATAACATCTTTCAAATTGGTTGTTTGTTTTAGGTTAATTTCTCATTCAAGTCCTAAAATCAAGAAACTTGGACCTTTTTCTGACAGTCACTCATTCACGTCACAGAAAAGATTCACACTGGACTGGGATAAAAAGGTGTGTGCCTGTGAAACTCATTTTCCTTACATCCTTTTTGTTTGCTAATTAAAACTGTTTCACTTGCTAGTTGAACGTAATCCAAAGTGCCAGTGTTGCTTATTTTTCTTGGTGTATTGTTCACAATTGTGGAAGTTGTGCAGTTAATGTGTTCTTGCGTTTACTTTGTGCAGAAACCAAACGTTTTCAGTGATGGACTCACAGTAAAATCACCTGAAAAGCTCCCAGCACAGACTCTGGGAGGACAGGTTAGCAGAAGGTTGGATTTCTTCTCAACAATGGATGCGCTATCCAGTGCCAACCCGCCTCTCAATAAAAGGTAGATATTAAACTTTTCCATGTCTACCACTGTTTTATCTAGGGAAGACCCAATCAGGATTTGTCGTCCTAAGTTTTAGAGTTTTAAGACAGGTCTTCAGCAGTCTGAAACTTCAATGAAACTGTGTATGATCAAAAAATGTAGCTTTACATATTTATTTAAAATAAACAATACATTTGGTCAGTATTACATGGTCTATATTAGTATTGTGACTGTATCCCACCTGACCAACGAAGTTCCAGGTGCAACAGTCTCTGCTATCAGCTTTTCTTCACACCATCAGATTTTTTTTCCAGCTGAAGTTTTTAGAGATCAACCTGAATGTGACCTAAAATGTCCTTACAATGTATCATATGAACTGTGTATCTTTATCATTTGTTTCTAAAGATTCACAGTGCTAATATCATTTCATTTAGTAAGGCTAGACTTTGACTAGGCCACTCCAAAACATTCATTTTGGTCTTTCTAGGTTAGCCAGAAATGCACTTGATGTTGTGCTTTGTACCACTGACCCGCCTCATAGTACAACCATGCTATAGTTTAAACTCACAAACTGACGGGCTGACATTCTCCTTCAGGATTTTCTGGTTTCATGATTTAATTAGTTATGCCACGTCCTCCAAGTGTAGAAGTGTTCTGTACAGCTACAGTCTTCAATAAACTCACACCTTGTTCCTGCTGTCAGTGTTTTGTATGTGAAGTAGTTTGATGAATTGCTAGGCTTCTGCTAGTGTTACTTTCTGTTTTGCTACCACTCAATAATTTAGCTTCATAGTTCAATGTGATTCCAGTTAAATTTGTGCAAAACTTGGAAGAAAAAGTTGTTCTCCTGCTTCATGAACGTTCTTTGCTTTAAACATTGTATAAGTTATTGATTAAGCTGCTCCTGGACAGCTGGGGGTGTGTGAACACATCTTACAGAGCAGGTCATGTGACACGGAAAGACAAGGCGCTCCAGCAGCCAATACCGTCACTGTTTGACTGGGAAGATCATTACAGAGCAAAACTTATTTTGGTTTAGGAAAAACTAAATAATGTGCACAGCTTGTAGTAAAGTTCTGCAATGCCTGGGAAAAAAATATACCTTGTTTATTTTAAAAATAGGTTGTGTAAAACACGGTCATAGGTCCTGATTGGACTGCAGCTGAGATAAGGTCCTAGACAGTACACCAACAACAAGTATCCAGAATTAAATTTTGTTGAAGGCTCCGATAACGATGGTTTTAAAATGCCATGACTGGGACCTCCCGAGTTTTATTAGAGTGATTTTATTTGGCTTGATTAAGAAGTAATTGCTTTTTTACTCTTTTTCTTCTTGTTCATTACCCACAGCACAGAGGAGGAAGCGTTTCTGGGAATATTTGATGGTATATTCTAGAAACATGGTGGACTTTCCTCTGATAAGAGACCCATTCCAACTTTTTTTCTTTTATAGACCTCTGAGTTGTATTTGCACATTGAGTTGTATTACACATGTTCATACAAATTCTTCCTGTTCTAATTGTTATATTGAATGTATTTATGGATGTCCTTAAATAAACCAAATGTTAATTTGTTTATTTCTTGAATTTTTGTGTATTAAATGTTAATAATTAAATAGTTTTAAGAGTGAGATTTTTTTTCTAAAAAAAGGTTCATGTGATTTTTGGATTTGTTTAGACAAGTTAAACTCATATACCGGTAACTGTGACAAGGACATTTTTCTACTTTTTAAATATCTTATTTTATAAACAGGTTTTACATGACAGAGAACAGTAACAAGAATGAATAAAACACTCAATAATTAGAATGAAATTTTAAGTGTTTGCTTAAATAGGAAGGGAAGGTTTATTGCTTCATTCGTGATTTTTACAGTAAAGACATGACAACCAATTTAGATTTTTCAGACAGTGAAGAAGAAATTAAAAATCTCCACAAAGTTTTATATGGTTTGTCCTTTTTTGTTGAGGAATTTAAAGTCATCAAATTTTGAAAATAAATGAACAGATTAGATTTTGGTGTGAGATATATCATTTATGTATGCGGAGTTTTTTGTTTTTGTTTTTGTTTTTTATTTATAAAAATAAAATTTGGCCATAATAATTAACAGGTTAATAATACGTTGCTCATTACTGGTAAATTGGGTGTTGTGAAATTAGTTCAGTAGGTAATATTTGTGTGTAATTCGCAGGTTCTTTGCGTTTGTGAGGTAAAACACATAGAAACTCAATGTCCATGTCTGATCAGAATGTAATTAAGATTTTTATCAGACACCCTTTAGATTTTTTTTTTTTGAACTTCCATACTGAAGACAAACCGCAACATCATAACCATTTCTTGCCAGAAGACTGAACACTGTGATGTTATCCTAATGGGAGACCGGATATGCGGAGGACAAATTGGGCCTAAGAGCCCAGAGGACCTTCATCTAAATGTCAACAATAATTTCAGCCTTTTCATTGACGCCTCCTGGAACAGACCACGTGATTTGCGCGGACTTATCGCGAGATGTCCCGACGTCACTTTTAGCGCGTAGTTTGTTGTCGGCGGAAGGCGGAAGAAGTTCTGTCAAAGTCAGAATAAAGTGTTTTATTCAATTTTGGTATGAAGAAACGTTAGAGTTTTATATTGGACTGATAAAGGAATACTTAATGGCGATATGACGGATTAATGAAACCCTTACTTTCGATTCTGCGGCTCCCAACAACCAAATAAAGTGGTAAGTTTCTTTGTGTTTTGCTGTAGACGCTTCGGCTAGCTTGTTTTATACTCGTAATGTCAAACTAGTGAAGTATATGTTGTACTTTTCTCAGCCATATCTAACTTTTTACCCAGATGATTTGTTTAGTGAATGCCAGTCCTCGTTCAGTATTTTTAATTTGTAACTGTAGGATTTGACATGAAAATTAAACGCATGTTAACAAAAATTTTAAACCTGAACCTTTCCAGTAAATTTGTTTTTGTCTGGTTTTCAGATGGAGATGTCTGTCAGCCCCGAGAACATCAGCTCAGAGGGATGCATTTTTAAATCAGACACAGCTCATAAGAAAAGAAAAATCTCAAGTGAGTTAGGAGTTTTGACAACTGCTGTAGAAAACATGAACTTTAGTTTATGATTAATACTAGTTTTAAAAGCTATTTAGTTTTATTTGCAGCACTCCTATTCACACTTAAAAGCTTTCAAAATAAGTGTTAATTTCGAATATGACTAGATCTATGTTAATGTTCACGGGTATAGTGGCTTTTTAAAGTATTCCTACTCCCTTCACTTTTTTCAGTTTGATGTTGCCAAGCTGCCTGGAATATGTACTTGGTATCCTATAGTGACAAAGGGAAAATAGTATTTTGTATAACTTTGTGACTGTATTAAAAATACAAAACTGAAATAATACATTTACTGATTCATCTAGATCTTTAGGAATAATGTTTGGAATTTTTCTCCGCTGCATCCCATTTTCCTGCTGTTGAAGGTCCATAAGAGCAACAGTCTTCATTCTCCTCAAATAGATTACATTTGAAACAGCCAATTCTCTTTCAAGTGTGTGTAGACTGACTAAACCTGGAGACAGTACACTTTATTTATTTATTTTTTTATTTATTATTATTATTTTTTTTTTTGCTTGATTTTCTTCGCTCAATTTTCCCACCGATTCCTTGTTGAGGAAAAATCTGCTTCGGCCGGCAGTAGTTGCAGTCAGTCGACACAGCAAGTTGGTACAAAAATCTATTTGTGTGAAATGGTGTGAAGACTTGAGTCTGCAAGTCTGTGAGAGGGGCCGACACATGCATCATGGGATATCTGTTCAACATGAGCCTGCAGCTGGGGAAAGTACCCCAGCATTGGAAGACCTCCTGTGTGGTACCGGTGCCAATGACCCAAAGGACCTCAGCAGCTACAGGCCTGTAGCACTGACTTCGCATCTGGTGAACATCCAGGGAGTGGACATTGAGCTAGTGGACTCTAAGTATTTGGGTGTTCACCTGAACAGTAAACTGGATGTCTAATGCTGATGCTCTGACTACTTCAGAACAGCTTTCTGAACCTAAAATTAACTGAACATTTAGTTTCACTACACTGTATCCACTATTAATCTGTTTTGTTTTGGGTTTTTTTTCCATGTTCAGAGGATGTGGAGCTGGATATCGAGACCCTGTACAAAGCTGTCCCTCAGCTCGCCAAAGTGTTTCACATCACAGACAAAATTGGAGAAGGTATATGGCTAACTTTCTCTACATTGGTTTAAATACTGTTTGCTTAAAAAAAAAAAAAAAAAAAAGCAGCCCTTTATTTGAAGTTAAATTTATCAATGTTGTTAAATCCAAGTAAAAACTGAAGTCTTCAGAAAGATTCATATATCTGCATCTAGGCACCTTCAGCTCAGTGTACTTGGGTGAGGCACAGATGCGTGATGGGAGGAGAGAGATGTTTGCACTGAAGCATCTCATCCCAACCAGCCACCCGACACGTATTGCTGCTGAACTTCAGTGTCTGACTGTGGCAGGGTGGGTCCAGCACTGTTTACTTCCCTAAAATGTGTTCCTTCATTATGTTATTGAATTCAGTGCATTGTAGATAGTTGAACTCTTTTTTTACAACTTGAAAACTTACACTGGTAAACAGGTTTTTTGTTTCTTTTTTGTTCTTTTATTTGTGGCTATCATTTTTCCTTTCATTCTTGACTAATTTTCATGTTCTTGCTTCTGTTCCTGCAGCGGCAGGGAGAATGTGATGGGAGTGACGTACTGCTTCAGGAAGGAGGACCATGTGGTGATCGTCATGCCCTACATGGAGCATCAAGCTATTGTGGTTTGTACATGTTTGCACAGTAGTTTCCTCCAAACCAGTCAAACAATTTTTTAAACTATATACTTTCCACCCTTTTGTAAATACAAAGTTTCTGCAAAGTCTTAAAAAGTCTCAAATTTAATTATCTTAATTTTAGGCCTGAAAAGTCTTGAATATGCCCAGATGTTTCATACTAGATCGTCAAACCTTTAAAGTTTGAATTTGTTTGTTTCGTCACCTTATTTGGTGAAGGAGTTGGACTCAGTTGTTTGTTCTGGGATTTGGAGCACTGGCTAAGGATTCTGATGCTATTATGCTGCGATAAAACTAAAAGCCCAGAAATTAGTTGACGACTGACCATCTTTACTTGATTGCCTCTGATCAGTGATTGGCAGGCTCGGTTTCAATTAGGTGTGCACCAATAAATTGGATCTAATTTCCTTAATTTTGGAAGATTGGCTAATACTTACATGTGAAACCAATCTTATCCACCTCCGCAAATGTCTGAAAATCTGCCCAGCAGATCATGTCTGCACATGTGCGGTTAACAATAGTCACCCCACTGTTGCCAACTTAGAAACTTTTCAGACAAAAAAATTCTGTATCGGCCAAAATCGGAATCGGCAGGTCAGAGTTTTTAAAGATCGGTGATCGGCCAGAAAGCTGCACCCTGCAGTTTCAATGCAGTCACACTCAGAACTCCCACTATTATGGATCTATAATCACATTAACATTGATGCACTTCTTGGTTTAATAAAAATCTCATAAAGGTAAGGGACAAATGCATGAAGAGGAAGAATTTTGTATTTCCGTTTCTTGTTTTGTTGGATTCCCTTCATTAGGGAAAATATTCTATTTATGGAGGTTCAGCTTTGATGGTGATTTTCATACCTGAAAATTATTGCCAGTATCTTTTATGAAGGGTACTGTATATCCTGAAATTAGGTAACTGAAGTATGAAAACACTTAAGTCACAGACCTTAAAAACTCAGTTTACAGTTGACAAAGTTCTATTTAACTCGCTTAACTGAAGTGAGTAAAATATGTTAAGAAAGTAAATTGTAAGGTTACTTTTAAAATTTCATGTTGGTCTTATATTTAAATCATAACTGATTTCTAAATGATCTGAAAAAGTTCAATTTAACTGCAGTCGTCAGCTCTTGTAACTGAACTGTAACATGTTCATCAGGACATCATTGGGTCACTGAGCTTTGAAGAGGTCCGTCTGTACATCTACCACCTGCTGAAGGCCCTGAAACACATCCACCAGTTTGGGATCATCCATCGGGACATTAAACCAAACAATTTCCTCTACAACAGGAAGCTCAGAATGTAAGTGTTTGTAGCCCTCTTCAGGTCAATGCTTGTTTTCCTAACATTGTTCTGCAGTGGAGGGTTTTTAACATTTAAAAGATAAATTCTTATTATCCATTTCTGCTGTATGCGTAGGTATGCACTGGTGGACTTTGGCTTGGCCCAGGGCACTGCTAACACCCAGATTGAGCTGCTGAAGGTGGTGAGACAGAAGCTGTCACAGAAAGGTGGAGGGCTGTCAGGGAAACAGGAAGCAGCACAAAGAAGCAAAGCACCTCCTAAACCCCCTCTTAAAATCACCAGCACAGCTCCAACTTCACTACTTCTACCTCCACAGCATTCAGTACCTTCTACCTCCTCCTCCTCTGCTCCCTGGATCACCACTTCCCCCTCAGCAGCTGGGAAAGCACTGGTTAAAAAATCACGAGCCACCACCTACTCTCGAACAAAACTCACAAAGGTGTCTCCACTGAGATGTTTTAGTGTCATTTTCCTGTGTCAGTGTATTAGATTACAGTTTGGGTTCTTCTCCCTGCACTCAAGTTTTGGCTTTTGCTTGTTTTGTTGTAGGATCTGGCAGGACTGCACAGAGTTCCTCGGCCGGTGTTTGGAGAGAGAAATCTGAACAGCTGCACACCAGCGCCCCCTACCTCTAAGCAAGAAGTAAGGAATCAAAGTAAATTTTCAAAATGAGAAAAGGTTTTATGCTGGCCTGAAACAATTAATCATGAATCAGTTATTGAAATAATTACCAACTAATTTAGTAATCGATTAATTCTTAACTAGAGTCAAAAAAGGCCAGTTGCTGAAAGAATAACACTCTCAGAGCAATAAATAAGCCAAAACTGTTCAAAATAAGTATATATTTTGCGTTTAAGATGAAGAAAAACCTTTTGTCTGTGAATATGTTCTATTCAGAACTTCTTAAGTGGCAGTTTTAGCTTCACCTGGTCCCAGTGCTGTAAAAAGAAAATCTCCTTAAGGACCTTTTACTATCCATTTATTGATTGTTAATCAAAAAAAAGAATTAATAGATCAGTCCTACGCTGTATTGCTGCTAAGCTGAGCAGAAAGGGCTGAGCTTTTCACATGTTGACGTTAGAAGTATTTTTTTTTTTTTTTTTTTTTTTTTTTTAGCTGCAGATGCAACCTTTGCTACAAATGATCAAGTGTTGTCTAAAGGAATGCTTTAGTATTACATTTTAGGAAATAAAATGTTTTTGTTATTTTAAAAAAGGGAACTGAAATTTGTTTACTTGCATCTTTTAATGTATTTCTAAAAAGGTTTAGTTTAATGAAAAATCTGCAGAATATGGCAATTTTTTTTTTAAATTGGCTTAATAGTCAGAATTATCAATAGAGTAATCGATTACTAAAATAATTGTTAGTTGCAGCCCAAGTTTGAAGTAAAAGTCAGAGAATCTATACTTAGATTTAAGCTGTTATAATGCTGCAAGTAGTTTTGCTGGGTAAAGTTAGAAATTCATGTTTATTTCTGTTTCCTTAAAATTGAACAAATATTTCAAGATTTCCCATCAATTTACTTAAGAGCTTCTTGTTATCCTGTCACAAATTGGTAAAGGCCAAGAAAACAGAAGATGCAGCCAGCATCAAACACCCTTCAACCAGTCGGGGGCTAGTGCCTGGCAGGACGTCTAGCAGCAGCCAGAAACCACAGAGGACCATCCAGCAGGGCCTGACATGTAACTGCTACCTCACTGATCGTGTCTGCAACATCTGCCTGGCCAGGTAAAACAACATGGAGAAGAAAACTCATTTCTCTTCCTGTTTGTGTAGCAATTAAAATTATTGCAGCTGCCATTATAGAGTTAATCTCTGCTGTATAAGGAACAATCTCATCACATTCCACAGAAAAATAGTTTTATTCACGATTTAGTATGTAATGGTTTTTTTGTGTGTTGTGTTCGACTTAAGAAAGCATCAGGTAGCATCCAGAGCGGGGACGCCGGGTTTTAGAGCACCTGAGGTCCTGACAAAATGTCCCAACCAAGGCACAGGTTGGTGTTTAAAACAATTATAAACAAGTAGGGGTGAGCAAGATGGACTTAAAGTTTTATCACGATAATTTGTGGTACTATTGTGGTAATGATAAAAGTGATGATAAGAGCTATTTATTCCATATGTTTTAGGTAACTGTATGGTTGTGACTGCATGACACAGCAATCGTAGCACCACAAGCACAAATACTGCTCTTGAAAAACATTTAGCTTCTTTAGGACACCAGTCACACAAAGAAGTGTGATTTATGTCACTAAAATGCACACAGAGTAACTGCATTTAATCACATTTTCAAATTTATTGATGTTTATGGATTCTCTCAAATCTAATAAAAATGAAATGTAATTATGCCATGAAAAAACTGAAAAATAGCAAAAAGCTGGATTTGTTATATCTATTTTTAAAACTTCAGTTGTTTCTTTATCATTTTTGGTCAAAGTTTTTAAGAGCCATTGTGGAAGGTTCAAAGAGCCAGTTGTGGCTCCAGAGCCTGTAGTTGCACATCCCTGGGTTAGAACATAAAATCCCAATAAACATCCCCCACCCCCAGTTTATGGCTGTAATATGATTTTTTTTTTTTTTTTTTTTTTTTTTTTTTTTTTTTTTTTTTAAAGTTTGTAGTATGAACACTTTACCTAGACTGTCAGATTTCTCCCAAGAAGGTAAATTGAGATCTTTTCATTTCTTCTTTTTGTCCTTCCACTGGCTCCCTGTAGCTCAGAGAATAGACTTTAAAATACTTGTTAGTTTATAAATCGCTGAACGGGTTAGTACCAAACTACATTAAAGACCTGGTGTCGTATCAACCTTCCAGACCACCCAGGTCTTCTGGTTCTGGTCTGCTCTGCATTCCCAGAACCAAACATGGAGAAGCAGCTTTCAGTTTTTATGCACCACAAATCTGGAACAAACTTCCAGAAAACTGCAAAATAGCCGAAACGCTAAATTCCTTTAAATCAAGGCTAAAAACCCACCTGCTTTGAGTTGTCTTTGATTAGTAGTCTGGACCATAAATCTGCAAACAAAACCGGGTAAGATAAGCTTGGTTTTCCAAAGGGTGGAAGTTTGAGTATAAATCAGTTAAATAAAGTAAGTGAATCATTGATCAGTGTTTTTGCCGATGATTTCCATGTGTATTTGCTAAATAACTTTGCTCAATGATTTTGATGTTTTGATGATTCTGCTGTATACTTGATTGATGTTTTTATGATGTAAAGCACTTTGAACTACCTTGCTGCTGAAAAGTGCAAATAAACTTGACTTGTCACTTGACGCTCCTCCTCTGTCATAATATCCTGGACTGCAGCCATAGATGTGTGGTCAGCTGGGGTGATCCTGCTCTCCCTTCTCAGTGGCCGTTATCCCTTCTTTAAAGCCAGCGATGACCTGATTGCACTCGCACAGATTATGACTATAAGAGGCTCCAGGGAGACCATTCAAGCAGCAAAGACATTTGGTATGTATGAACCTTTTTCATCTATACACAACTGCTCTAGATTTAAAATTGACACATTATAAAGTAAACTGGTTTTGGGGCTTGAAACTTGTTCAGGAAAAGCAGTGGTGTGCAGTCAGGAGCTTCCTCGTCAGGACCTCAGGACGCTTTGTGAGACACTAAGAGGAAGGAGGTCTTCAGCAGATGTCACCCTGATTACCGTAGCGAGTGGAGAAACATCTGCTACGCATAGAAACTTTGTCCAAGATGATACCCCAACACATCGACCCAATGACCTGACACTCAAGCAACACAAACAAGAAGCCAGTGAAATTCCCCCTAAACTCCACGACCATTCAGCTAGCACCAAAGCCCCAACCAATCAGAGCTCCCCCTCAGAAAGCAAAGTGGGTGATGATGACAAGGGTTGGGGCAGGGTTCCTGACGAGGCCTTCGACCTGTTGGACCGGTTACTGGACCTAAACCCTGCCTCTAGGATCACAGCTGCTGAAGCTCTGCAGCATCCTCTCTTTAAGGATTTATGATGCAGCGTTTCAGACAAGCTTCTGTCAGCAGAATGCGAGGGTGTGGCTCTCCAGGCTGGGATTTGAGCTTTTTAATTAATAAACAGTTCATATGATTGTTCAGCAGGGTAAGAGTTCATATCTAGGAGTAAAGAAGTTATGAGGAAAAAGTTGTTTAAAGGAAATGTTGATGTAAATAAAGTTTAACTTCATGATGCAGGCATTTTTAATACAGACCTCTGAATTTTGTTCATGTGTAGTTTAGAAAACTTTTATATAAACTAAGGGTGTTTATAAACTCTAAAAAGGGCTTTTAATTTGAAGGCACGGGTTACCATGTGTGCTGTGTATGAATTCTGCTGGTTTAGTTGCTGTTATTAACTTGTACTTATTTACATGGAACACTGTACAGAAGACCTCCTTTTTGAAATCTTGTAATTAAATATAGCTCTGATAGACCACTGTACCATGTGCTCTTTTCAACCTGAAACAACATAGCCATGTTCTTTCAACTTCAAATACACCTGCATATGCCATAAACATCCAATAGTAACTTGTGTTCTAAAAAAGTAATTACAGAGTCAAATACGCAAACACCTCCAGTCATATTTGGAACTGGGCATCTGAGCTACTTCCAGAGAGCTGTCACAAAAGTCCTCGCATGTTTTTGGCGGGATATTTCACGTCTTTTCTTGGAAGGATTGGTAGTGCTTATACAAACTGCCTGGTTTCCCAGTGTGGACATTTAAACATTTTTCAACAGTTTTAAAGGCGATCTATTAGATAAAATTCAGATTTTGCACAATTTTGTACTTTCATTTGGGTCTCAACTGCTTCTAACAGCATCGCAAGAGCTTAAAAAAAACCACCCAGCCTTTTTTGGCAATATGTTTGTTTTTGGTGTCTGTAAAACGAGCTGTTTCAAAAAGTTCTGGTCCAAGGACAACTTGTATCTTGTCTGAATTTAAAAGCAGAAAATTTAGTCATCCAGGTTTTTATGTCTTCAACACATCCTTGTCATCTACCCAAGTGATAAGATTAATTTATTTATGGATACATATAGCTGAGTATCATCAGCATAACAGTGGAAATATATCCCATGCTGTCTGTTAATTTTCCTAGTTGAAGGCATATATAAAGACCATTGGCTCAAGAACTGAACCCTGTGGTACTCCACAAGTAAACCTGGTAGGTATTAAACGAACATCAGTTAAATTGACATTCCTACAACAAATTTAAATAAACATGAGTGAAAGAGTTTTTATTTACATAAATTGGAGGTTCACTGTGCCTAATGTAGATATCTTCAGACTTTGCTGATGTATGTATAAAAACAGTAAACTGAGTAGTAATAAAGCTGCAGATTGAATCAGATGTATGAAACTTTGTTTTTTTATTATCAGTTACAGCTTTATTGGCATAAACACAAGATACAAGAGCTGACAGTTTCATTATAGAAAACCTTTACTGAATTCTACAAATCTGAAATAGGGAGAAGAAACAACAGTCGCATGGTTTGAAATGATACATTTACATAATAAACTCCACCCCTTTTTGTTTGTTAGGCCCTGAGAGGGTGAGGCTCTCCTGCAGTTTCCAGACTGTCCTTCACCTCGATGAGTTCCTCTATCCGCACCAACACGCTCTCGATCATGTCAAATGTGTGGAGCGCCGAGTGCAGAGCCTGAAAGGACCCATTCACATTCATTCACACTGCTCCAGTCATGTAATTGTGCTGCTTGTGTCGTTTGAAAGCAATGGAGTAACTGACCTGAATCTGAGATTCTGATGTCATTTTTGGCAGCTTTTCCCCACCAACAGATACAGACAGTACTGAATCCTCTGTGGAAAAACAACAGCACGCTGTTAGAAAAAAACAAGCTATCTCTGGTAGGGTTGGGGAAATGTTTTTGCTGACTGTGACCTTTGGCTTTCTTCTTTTTGTTCTCCATGGTGTCCTGCAGCTCCCTCTCATAGTGGGCTCTCGACATATTCACGCCAACACGCAAAGGCTTCATGAACGTATCTTCTATTTTATACAGCTCAGTCCATATGCCAGTCTGCAAGATGGGAAAACATGAGCAACAATGGCCTGGTACGCTTTAAACATCTGAAACATGCTGATTAAAGGACATAAATCAATTGTTCAAGATTTCTTTTCTGTGTTTTTAGTAGCACTAGACCTTGTTCCCTCTGATGCTAGACTGCAATCTGGACTCACCTGGTTCTCCGTTACTTTGTCTCTGATGACCAAGTACCGCAGCAAGTTCAGAGACTCCATGACTCTGCAGGAAAAATAATATGCAAGAGAATCTCTTAGACAGTCTATGGGGGAAGCTAAAGATTATGATGTGATGGTAATATTTACAAGTATTATCTTCATCACAAGATTTTCTAATATGGGGCAGCCCTACCTGTAGTCCACCTAACTGACTGGATTCATGAGGGTCTATGAGTAAATATAGCTGGGTATCATCAGCATGACAGTGGAAATTTATCCCATGCTGTCCGATAATTTTAAGCATATATAAAGAGATTTGGGCCAAGCACAGAACCCTGTGGTACTCCACAACTAACCCTGGAGTATATTAAATGAACATCAACAGAAGTGACATTCATACCGACAGTAAATTTAAGTAAACATCTAAACGAAATGGTTTTTAATGACATGACATAAATTGGAGCTCAAGGAAATTGCCAAAATGACCAGTGGAAACATGCGAAAAGCAGGTCTAGCCGTTATAAGAAGTGTTTCATTGCTGTAATGCCGCTAGAGATTTTCTACTGATTAATGAAAAGGCTGTAAATAATGTTCTGCATGCAAATTTCTAATAAAATGTGAATCGGTAGCTCCTCCAGAGTTGCCTTTCCATTCTCAGCCTGCCAGCTTAGGTTGATGGCTGTGTCTCAGTAGGTCTGCTTTGAACTTCTCCACAGCATTCTCCCTGACCTGTCTACTGTGTTACTTGGTCTACATGATGCCATTTGTTCTCTAATGTTCCCCAACAAACAGAATAGCTGGACTTATACTGAGATTCATTTACATCCAGGTAATTAGGTGACTTCTGAAAGCAACTGGTTGCACTTGATTTTTTTAGGGGTATGAGATTAGAATGGGTTGAATGCAAATGCACGCCACGCTTTGCAGATTATTTGTAAAAGATTTTGAAAACTGTTTCATTTTCTTTTCTCTCCTCAATTATGCACTAATTTCTGTTGCACTACCACATAAAATAGCAAACTCCAAACATGCTGTTGTGCATTATGGACAAAAAAAAAAATCAATTTTAGTCTTGTCTGTCCAAAAGACAGTGTCCAAGAAGTTTCAAAGCTTGTTTTGATGCAACTTTACCAACTAAACCCTGCTAGAGAGAGGAGGCCTTCACTTTTCAATCCTTTAAAATAACCCAGAATTAATGTAGGTGTGTCCATACCTGTCCAGGTACTGCAGGAGGTCCGTCTCTGGGCCATCTGGAAGACTGAATACCTTGCGCAGCAGAGGCAGCAGGTGAACTCCTTCAAAAAAGATGTTACCGTTACCTGGCTAAAGACAGAAAGACCCAACGCTGTAGGTAGGTTCTTAGCTGCTGCATCAACTCTTGGTGGAAACTAACACAAAAAGCCTGAGATGCCACTTTACCTGCAGAGCAGCATCAAGCTGATTCTTGATGTTTTTAATGATGTAGCCTTCTACTCCTGAGTGATTACTAGTCCTGAGCATGTATCTGAGACATTAATAGATATTAGTTCAAGAGACGAACAGGACAACACTTCTGCGGTCTCTGCAGAGGGAATGTGGCACTTACTGGAAAAATCTGTACTTGGCTTCAGTGTTAAACTTATCAATGCTGAGCTGGAACACCTTCAGTCCTTTAGTCCTCTGAAACCAAATGACAAAAAAATGAGCATGTCATTTCATTTCTTCAAAAAAAAAAAAAAAAAAAAAAAAAAAAAAAAAAAAAAAAAAAAAAAACACAAAGACTAAAAAATAACAAACATGCAAACTGAATCCAATGTAAAATGTTTAAAAATGGCCAGAAGTCCTACCAGATCATGCTTAGGGCAAATTGTCATGACCTTTACCAAGTTCTGAAAAGAAGACAAACATTATTAGTGTGTAGAAAACTGCCTCAAATGTAATAAAGAGCGTTAAAGATGATGTTTTAATGAAAGAGCCATGGTCACCTGAGGGACGGTGAGGAAGGTTTTAATCTCGAGCAGATCTGCTGGGAGACTGCCATCCTCCACCCGTACCAGACTCTTCTCATACAGCTCCTGTTAGGATGGAGAAACACAACCTGATCACTAAGAAATCACACCCCGACCTAGCAAAAGTATTATACCCCTTTATACTCCACATTTGGTCTTATTACAACCACAGATTTCAGTGGATTTAATAAGAAAAGGCCAGAAAAAGTCCCATTTGTAGCATGGTGGTGGCAGCATCAGGCTGTGGCGATGCTTTTCTGCAGCAGGAACAGGGAAGATAGTCAAAGTTGATGAGAAGAAGATGGAGGAAGCTAAATCCAGATAATCCTAGAAGAAACCCTGCTAGAGGATCAAAAACCTGAGACTGGCAGGGAGATTCAGCGACCAGAAGGACGACCATAAACATACAGCCAGAACTACCAGGAAATGGTTCAGATCAAAACATATTCAGGCCTTAAATGGCCCAGTCAAAGTCCAGACCTAAAGAATCTGTGGCGAGACCTGAAGAATAACCTAGAGTTTGCAAGAAAACAAAAGGAAAACCATGTATCCTTTCCCTTCCAATTCAGAAATGTGCTGTTTTGTGTTTGTTACATAAAATGCCAATAAAAACATTGCTGTTTGTGGTTGAAATGACTAATTTGTAGGGCACAACATGACATTTAACCTGATATGGATTTAAATTGAAGGAATACGATTCTGTTTGAATGACTTATCATGAGAAATTAGTCCTTCCTCTTCTGTGGACTAAACATAAATGAATCAAGATGGCTTTGTGGCATGATGACTGAGAGAGCAACAGAGAGACATGAAAAATCCTGTGGTCCTTGCCAAACATGGTGGTATACAACATGAGTCTGCATTAACTGAGCAAGTGTTGGGGAACTAATGAGACAGTCCTCAACAGTTCAGACAATTGCCCAAATGCAGTAGACAAAAAACTCTCTTTCAATTAGAACAGATCTAAAAACCTCATCAATAACAAATATGTGTTTAGAAGAAAATGTGTGATTCAGCTTAATTTACCAGTCCTTTCTGAAGCCTGGAGTCCTCAGTTCTAGAAAAAAGGAAACACAAGTGCCAAACATGAACAGGTGGATAAGTCAAGTCCTTTTTTGTTGGAGAAATTAACACAGTATGGTCATTTCATGAGTATACTTCAGTATATTCACGTATACTTCAATAAGTATTTGATCCCCTACAAACGGGTCAGGATTCTGGCTCCTCCCACAGATTGTCATGTGTCCCTGATCAGTGGATCAGCCAAGAAACCTCCATGAGGAGAGTGTTAATGATCTGAAGGTAGACAGGACCACTGTCACCATTGCTAACACACTCTAACCAGTGGTCTCCAAACATTTTGCCATCAGGGCCAGAACTGTCAAGTTGAGAGCAATCGGAGGCCTTGCAAAATTCAGTCCTATAGAAACTCTGCGGAGGGAGCTGAAGCTTTCCGTTGCCAAGCAGCAGCCAAGAAACCTGAAGGGTTTAGAGACTTTCTGCAGGGAGGAGCAGGCAGCAAGGAGCGCATTACCGTGACAGAAGAACAGAAATGTGCTCCATGTTGCAGCGCAGACTGAAGAGCGGGCTGTAGAAAGAGAACACAGAGGTATGGGGGTTAATATTACATTTGGAGTCAAAATAATATTTTAAAAACTGTTTGAGAAATAGCCAAAGATCTCCAGCAAAGGGAAAAAAATGTGGATGTTCATCCAGTGCAAGAAGTCTCCTCTGAGTCACCTGAAAACACTGGGGAAAGTATCAGCAGCCAGGTGATGGACGAAAACCAGGTGCGCCAAGCAGGCCAGGGAATTCTTCGGATAACGGACTTTCTCCTCCAGGAAGCCTGGGACTTCTTTCTTCTTAAGCAGAGGGTGGAACACCAGATTTGGGAGGGACTCTCCAACAGCGCCAAGAATGTCCTGCAACACCACACAGAACCACAGATTCACAGCTCACACAACACCTCATGCTGTAAACAGGCAGGATTTCCAATCTGTACCAGAATTTCTGCAGCAAAAGCCCTGAGGGGAGACAGAGGCAGCACGTCTGGATCTCTGATCTGTACATCCAACAGAGGCTGGCTCAGGGTCTTCATGCAGCTGCAAACAGAGACAGAGACATCCAGTCACACTGCTTTTTAAACACGCGAGAAGCTTCCAGAGAAGAGGAGAGCTTTTTTATCACGCACAACTTCAGGAGTTCTGTCCGCAGCTCATCCTCTGCTCCCTCATCCTGTTTGCTTGCCGTTTTATGTGCGTTTTCCAGCTGATTTTCACTGCTCTGATTCAGCCTCGCCTCCTGCACAAAGGGCCTGACGAACCGTGTGAGGTCGGTGCAGCAGCGACAAAGTGAAAAGACGTCATCCTCTTCTTGCTCCTTGGTGTTAGGGATGGGCAGTTTGGCCAGCTGGTCCAGCACGGAGGACAGGGTCATACCCAGGGATGATGCCTTTCGGCTGCCCAAGCACAGCAGCACTGAGGGACAGGGACAGAGGAGGTGAAGCTCTGGAAACTGAGCTGGTGAGCTTAAATGTTAGATTTTATTAGACAATAAATAAATAAAAAACCCTTTTCCTTCCAGTCAAGAATTATGGTTTATTAGATTAAAATTAATTCCAATCAATAACCTCTGCTGAGACCTTCTTTTAGTGTTGTAGTGCAGCTGCCATCCAGAAGAGGGTGCCGCTGGTCATCCTTTAGCAGAGGCAGTTGATACAGGATATTATCATATTAGCAACTTATCAGTTAATTGTTAGTCAATCAAAATGATCAATAAACTTTAAATTTAAAACAACAACTTTAGATTAACTCATTAATCGCTAACTTGCATCCCTAGTATGCATAGTTTTGCAGCAGAGTGTATTTCTAAGTCTATTTTTGCAAGATTCTTAAAGGTATCGCCCACCTTTCTGCAGTGGGTTCAGAAGCAGATGGAGACTCTCAGCGATTCTGTCAGGATCATCATGTTCCAGCTGCTCCAGAAGGCCAATTAGCAACTCTTTAGGTCTGCAGGTCTGCAAAAAAAAAAACGAGATAAAACATTTACAAGCTCAGGCTCCAAACCCATGGTCATCATATGAATCTAAAGGTTTGATCTGCCACATTTACCAGCTGAGCAGAGTTACAGACCTCCAACAGATGGTTAAAAATGGCCAGACACTGAGGGAGATGTTTGTCCTCTTTCCTCAGCAGCACCTGAATCAGCGGCGGCAGCAGGTTCCAGCCCATACTCCTCACTACATTCTGCAGGTTCGTGTAAAAAGCAGGGTCAGGCATCACGGTGAGAACTGCACACCACCGGTATCTCTGCTGAGAAATGTACCTGATTCCTGTCATCCAGGATGATACTGAGGACCTGCGGGCTGTTTCCCTCCTCAATGCAGCTCCTTCCTGCAATCGTGAACACGTCGTGGTCCTCTGAGGTGTAGCTGTCATCAGGGAGTGCTTGCTGTTTGGAAAACACACGTAAGAGATAAAGATGTTTATTACAGGCAGTGGTGAGTGAAGAAAATGAGAACGACTTGGGCCAATATCGATATCTGATATAAATGTTGCTGTTATGGCCGATAATCGATATTTACCAATATTATATATATTTAACTATCCTTTCAACACCTTGAAGGAAACAGGCATACCGCTGACTTCACCACTGCTTCTCTACCTCACCTAAACTCCCCACAATCCTGCTTTGGATCACTATCACTGTCACATGACCAACCTCCCCCCCCCAGAAACAAATGGCAACAAGATGGAAATAAATATTGGTTGTTAATATCATCCCAGTATTAGTTATCGGACCAATATCAATATATTAAAAAATGACTAATATTGGCCGATACCGATGTTAGTGCCGATATATCGTGCATCCATATGTGACACAGAAGCAGATGCGCTTGAAATCTTTGTCTTCCTATGTTAGCAACGATTACTACCAAAAAAGCAAGCTGGCATTGTTGTTTTGCATCAAATGGCTTCACACGTCAACAATCTGCTGCCAAGAATGCTACAGCTGAAAGAATTAGGGGTGCACCAATAAATTGGGCCGCCGATCAAAGATTTTCTTAATTGTGGGCGATATGCAATCGACTGATACATGTAAAACCGATCTTATCCACCGATCTCAGCTACCTCCCCAAAGGTCTGAAAAAGCCACAGTCCCCTTTTGCTCTGCCGTGAAAGAGGGCTGACTGACACACCTACCCACCTTGCCAGCTTAGCTACTTTTTTTAAATAGAAGCTGTAAAAAACGCTTGTCAAACAAGATAGTGGGTCTTGGGAGTGATGACATCACCCAAGGAGTACATTGGTGAAAAAAAAAAAATCCAAATTTTCCAAAAATTAAACCAAGACTTCAATTAAGCGATTTATCGCCCAGCCCTACTTTGTTCATACTACATGAAGGAGTACGTGGATATCAGTTTGTGGGGTGGATTTATGGAATGACATGAGTTTAAGCAAGGCAAAAATATGAGCAACTTTGTAGAAACAAAAAAAGGAAATGTTTGGGAAATACATGGAGGAGGAGCTGTAATAATGATAGAACGTGAAGAATTCAAGTTTCTCTTCCATATGTCCAGCAAATTACTCGACTTTCTTCACAGAGTTCATACCAGCATATATGAAGGAATTAAAATGCCAAATATCAAGACCTTACATTTCAATTTCAGAGCAGGATTTCATAACCTTGTAATGTTTGCACTCAAAACATCTGCTTTCTTTCAAATGCAATCTGTTTAATTTCCCCATAAGCGCAGTTTTATTATTATTTATTCAAGCAGCTAAAAAAAAAAAAAAAAAACCCTTACTGGAACTCAAAAATATAGACTTATGTAAAGATATATACCTCATACCTGAAATATGAATATGGTTGAATATGAACTAATGAAGGATAATAGTATTCCTATTTAACGTATATGCAGATTACAGTTACAGATTCAGTTATCCTAATAAACAATTGTGTGTAGTAAGAGATAATAAATGAATTATAATATTTCTATACTGCTCATTGTTTTCTATGGTAGTTTGTTAATAAAAACACTTGTATTTGCCTAAAATCTTTGTCCTGTGATAGTCAACTTTTTTTTTTTTTTTTTAAGTATCTGTATCTGTATTGGTATCGGTGATACTAGCCCTGTATTTACTTGGTATCAGATCATATCAGAATTCCCAGTATCGCACACAACGAGTAGTGAGAATAAGATTTTTAACTCCACCTACTCCTTTTCGGGCACTTAGCTTTGAAATAAAACTCGCTTCTTCAGATCCTTGTTCCGATCTTTGAGGATGACCCAGGATGACGCAGAGGAACAATTAACTCTTCACTTTGTCTCTTATAACCCTGGGATTTATACCACACAAACTGATATGACGCCTCATAATAAACAGGGCCACTTCTCTCCTGGGGACAGGAAGACTCTTATGGAAAAACGAAGTATTTCAGACCTTTTAGGAGCAACCCAGAATACGGGACGTTTGTACACTAAAGCATGTTGATGGGTGGACATGGGTAGCACTTACACATCTCTGGACCACATCACTGAGCTGCTCCAGAGCCATCTCTGCTGATCTTCACGAAGCAATCCTTCAAAAAGAAAAGGACAGAATTAATAATAAATGAATTAAAGTGCCGCACACAACAGGTATCCACACATATAAATATGAGTTATTTAAGGCTACGGTGAGCAGTAAAACCCCGCAGTTTACAACAAACTAGATGCTAGTCCTGCTGGTTCTGAATGACCTGAGACAGCTTAGCGTCTCAGAGAGACGCTAAGCTGTCTCGATGGACAAAACAAGCACACATTACAGAGAAAGCAGAGTCACACACACCTTCTCTTCCTGCCCTCAAAAAGCCCGGTTAAAAATAAAAACACTCACTTAAATACACACTCCCCGAATACAGCGTGAATATCTCGTGCGGCCGTCCCGGCTGCCGTACAACGGGAACGTCACGGGGTCAGAGTTGAAAGGAGAGAAAACAGAAGCAGCATGGAGCCTGAAGAGAGGAGGAGGAGAGGAGGTTCTGCTAAAAGCTCCAAAAAAGGTCCAACTTTCAGGCTGTTATCTGGAGAGCAGCTTGGTTACCGCTGCTAGCTAGCTAACAGAGCAGCTGGTTACTGTCTGACCGAAACAAACATGAATTTAGCCGCCATGTTTAGTTTCTTTATGTGCTGCTTTAAAGCTACGTCTCAGACTTTTTGTAACTTCAATTAAACTCTCTTTAGATATAATTTATCACGGATGGAAAATTTCATAGTTAGTGTTTCTATTTATTAAACGTAATTCAATCAAAATAAAATCCTCCCAGAAACAAGCTTTCATGGGCTGTAGTGACATCACAGAAGGTATACACCAAGTGATCAGAGACCTTTAAGGAAGTGATTTTTTTTTCTTTTTTTTTTTTTTTCTTCTTATTTGTTCTCATGCTTTGATCAAATTTCTCCTTCAATGGCGCTAAGCTCTGTATGGCAGCAAAATATTTGAACTTGAATTCTTCAGAATCTATGTTGAGATTCTGTCAAACATCACCCACGTGCCATAATAGTGTTGAGTATTGCATTCAGTTTGTCCAGAGCTTGGATCTGGATATGACATCCAAGTTGAACATGTTTTCGTTGCCAGTTGGAAAACAGTGTGATCTGCTAATTGTTGAGTTGCTAACACTGAGCTAACATGTTGACAGTATGCTATTAATGCATACAAACTTGTCAGAAAGACTTTCTCTGTGTTGTTTACGTGCAACACCCATATTACGTGAGACCCCCAATTTACCCAGATGAAATTCCAATTTCAGTGGTTGTTCTTTCATTTCTGATTCAGAATTTGGAAGTTTGGACTTTTCGGACTTTCAACTAAGATCAGCTGCCTTTTGTGATGTCATTGGCAAATATAAACCAAGAGCAGAATTTGCGCTTATTTGTTCTGTGTGTTTTTTGAAAAACTTTGTGTTATGTGAAACTCTAACTTTAACTCTTTCAGTGGAAAGCCATACTTTATTGCCCAGTTGTGTTTTTATGACCAGTGCAGATCAATTAGTGGAAAAAGTAGACCAGTGGAAAGTACCTTTAACTTTGTTCTGGTTTGTTTGACAGGTGGAAAATGTGTGAAGGTACAGACCGCCGAAGAAGAAGCAAGAAGGTGTGAAAACAATTTACACTAGTAATACCTTTAAGGTTTACAGCTCAGACAGCATTTTGGCAGTAATGTGAAGGTGTACTGAACAGCTTGCTGTTTATTTATCAGGAGAGAAGAGGTGAAGGAGAGGCTGAGGGAGAAGCTGGAGCTGGAGAGGAGAGCCCTGAAGGTAGTGGAGCGCCTCCTGGAGGACAGTGTGGCTGAAGACTTCCTGATTGACTGTGTACGTAGCTGTTCTCACTTCCCTGATTTAAAAAAAATTAAATCAGGAAGCTCATATGTAAACTTTTGGTCTCAACTTTATCTGTATCTACATATAGATATAAATGTATATAAAATATCTAGGTGCATTTACAGCAAAAACAGACCTTACATTAATTCAGGAATTTAGAAGTTTCACCTGTGATTCCGGTAAAAAAAAAAAAAAAAATCACATGTTTTTACAGCGGTGTGGTTTATTTCTCTCTCTTCTTCACAGGCCAAGTTCATAACTCCTGCTAACTACAAAGACACTGTGGAGGAGAGATTCATCACCAAACTCTGTGGTTATCCTGTATGTCCAAACAAACTGGGCAAGGTAAAACTCTACCCCAGCCTGTCTGGACCTGTGCATTAACTAAAACTCATAATTAAAAAAGTTCAGATTTGCTTCGTCACGACTCATCAACACTGTTCAATCTGTAGATCCCAAATCAACAGTATAAAATATCCACCAAGACAAACCGGGTTTATGACATAACAGAGCGGAAGGTGAGTGCGTTTTACTTTGTTTTTTTGTTGTTGTTCTTTATTTTTGCTTACTATTATCAGGTCATTTTTCAAAGAAACATTGAAATGGCTAGTTCCTGTTTGTGTCTAGTGTTTTTGTAGTAACTTCTGCTACAAAGCCTCCAAACACTATGAGCTACAGATATCAAAGACGCCTCTTTGGCTCAGGCAGCATGAAAGGTACATGGCTTCTTTCTTTTCTCTGTTCTCAGGAAGCCATTTTGAGATGTAAAACATGTTCTAAATATTCTGTTTACTTTATGTCTTGGCAGTCCTCCAGAAATTAGGTTGCTGAAAAAAGGAGATGGGTAGGTACTGCTGCTGTAGGATTTTCATACAATGAGCTAGAAAGTGTCATGTGAAAAAAAACTCCATATGAATGTTGACTGTTTTTAATGTATTTGGGCAAATATTAAAATTTATTATTACCAATAAACAATTAGTGTATTTAATAGTATATTAATAATATATTTAATAAAAACTAGAGAAGATGTATTTAAAGTTTAGTTAAGAAATCTATTTTGAAAAAAATCTATTTCTGATTAGGAATAAATCAGGACCGATGAGTCAAACCCAAATTATTTGGACACCAGAACAGAAGACATTTGTAGCAAAATACAACATTCCAGGAAAAGAGCCTCATACTAGCATGGAGGTGGAAGTATCATGGTATGGGGATGCTTTACTGCCGTCATAGAATCCACCATTAATTCTACCATGTATCAGAGGGTTGTACATGGTGATGGTGGCGACAGAGTTCGTCCCGTAATCGGCGGGTTGCTGGTTTGATCCCCGCCATCTATTTGCTGCGTTGTGTCCAAAACACTTCACCAGTGCCGGTGATCGCCCATGGGCACCATCAGTCAGCATGTGAATGTGTGCGTGGGTGAGTGACTGAATGTAGTGTGAAGCGCTTTCAAGTCTTGATAAAGCTCTGTACATGTACATTTACCATTTACATGAAAAAAAGCCCTCAAATATCTCACAGCTGGAAGTGAGGAGTGGGAGAAGACAATGGCTGCAAGAAGCACTGTTCGAACTCGTTGATATCTCTTCTTGTTTTCCAGAGGGTGTCTTAATTATTGATACCGATTTTTTTATAACACTGTTTAGGTGTTATAAGGTCACAATACACCTTCAGTGTTTTCAGTCTTATCTTACTGAAAAACTCTGAACAATACCTATCAAAAAATACAAACTTATGATATGAGGTAGTGCTCTCAAACATAAATAAATTTAGAATCTGATTTCTAGTCCTTTGTGGAAGCAGATAAGATCAGTTTCACATATATGATCGGCCAAAATTATGGAAAATTATGATAATTGGTGCATTTCTAATTATCAATGATAAATCTCTTTAAACGAATTCTAAAAGCGAAAGTACACCTGAAAATCAGTTTGTGTATGGATTTGTCTTGAGGCTGTAGACTGAAGGAGTGTTCCATGTGTGTGTCCAGTGGGAGCTTTGGCGAGGAGGTGATGCTGTCTGAGAGGCGCCTCAAAGAGGAGGACATCGAGGACCCCCTGGCTGCTCCGCCTCAGGACCCTCCCGGCTCTCAGCGTGGCACCGCAGGAGGAGACCGCAGTCAGAGCAGCGACAGCGAGCAGGAGCAGGACTTTGTCTCCAGCATGGTCTCCCAGCGCCAGAGCCTGCGGGTGCGCTGGGCCGACCTGCCAAAACACACAGATGAAGATGGGAACCAGACTGAGCATGATCAGATTCAGACCCCAGAGGAAAAGGGGCAACGAGGAGGAGATTATGCGTCTCCGGAGGAGCAACTGGTGGAAGAGGCCACAGTAAAGCTAAATGAGTGTAGCGTGTCAGAGCCTGTAAACACACAGAATGAAGTCATGGCAACTGAACCCTCAGCTGGAAGCAAACAAGCCCCTTCCTCAACTCCTACTGGAGCTCCATCAAACTGGGCAGGTTTCAGCATCACCCAGGTGGGAATGAGCAAGACTGGAGCGGTCGGGTTGCGGGATCTCCTAAAGAAGCACACCGGAGAAGTTAATCCAGACTCGGTACGGCTGAATCTCCTGGAGTGCCTGAAGAGGACGTTAAAGGAATGGTGCACAGATGAGACGCTGAGCTTCCTGTATGGAGCTGATCATTCCCTGGGATCCCTGTTCGCTGATTTAAAAGAAACAAAGGAAGAGGAACTGGACGAAGATGACCTGGAGGACAACGATGACGTGACGGAGCCGGGCGCCGAGGAGCAGAAGAGGCCGTCAGCCGCAGCTCCGGACTATGAGAGGCTGCAGAGGGAGGCGGAGCAGCTGCAGCTCAGAGTCAGTGAGTTTTACAAAGGGACGTGGATTCTGCCGGAGGAGGACAAGGAGCTGAACCCGGACAAGGTGAGGGGAGGAAAACTTGCTCCCTCTGCGTTTTAGAAACGATGGTGTGGTGGAGCTTTGCGTCTTTCTATATAAACCCAAAATGAAAGCTGAATGCAGAAGCAGGATGTGTAAAAGTATCTGGAAGTCGGCCCATAACTGACCCAACTTTACAGACCAGATCAAAGTCTTTTCAGTTGACTTCACTGGTCTTCTATTATTCTGAAATGTTTGTGTCCCACTTCTGTTTGTTCTGGTACATTTATGAAGAGTTTCTTTAGACCCCAACCAGGTTGAGATCTGGACTTTGACTAAGTCACTGGAGAATCTTATATTATTTTTTTCTGTAATTTTTTTTTTGTTGATTTGCTGCTGTATTTTGAATTATTGTCTTGTTGAGCCAGTTTTATCCAAATCAATGTATTCATTCATTGCATTGATGGTATTAGTTTTACGGGTCCTTATTCAGTAATTTAGCTTGATTTTTTGATTACAAATATTTACATACACTGTATAAAACGACTCATAACCATTTATTTCTCACTATCTGACATTAAATCAAACTAAACATTTCCTCTTTTAACTCCGTTAGGATTACCAAAAATGTTTTCTATTTGCTAAATTTCAGATATTCAGCTAGAGGATTTTTTAAAGATATATATTTTTTGTTTCTTCAAATTCAGGATTGACATTTTCTTTGTCCTTGTTAGAATTGCTTGACTCAAGTGTATGACTTGAGTCAAGTTTGGATATCTTTCCATAAGCTACTTTGCTACAGTTTGCTGGAATTTTTGCCCATTCCTCCTGACAGAACTGATCTAGATGTTAGATTTGTTGCTCACTGTCCATTTAGAAGACCCATTTATGTTAAACTTGTGTTTAACTTCTTGACTGATGTCTTGAGATGTTGCAAAACATGCACTGAACATGATATTGCCATCTCCATGCTCCACTGTTGGGATAGTGTTCCTAGACTTACAGGCGTCCCCCTTTTTTTCCCCCCAAATGTAACGATGGTCATTGTGGGCAAACAGTTCCACTTCAGTTTCATCAGACCACAGGACATGTCTCCAAAAACTAATCTCCTTGTCCCTCTGAGCAAGAGTAATTTGGCTTTTTATGTTGCTTTTAAAGTAATGGCATCTTCTTCTCTGAGTGGCCTTTCAGCCCATGTCGGTAAACGACCTTTTTCAATGTGCATTTACCAGCTTCAGCCAGCAACTTAACAAAGGCTGATTCATTTCACACCAAAACACCTTCATCTCTGGGACAAAGAACCTGTCTCCTTCCTGAAGGTTATGACGGCCAGACAGCCCCATGCCTTGTCGTGTCTATACTTAAAGAGTTGAACGTGGCACCTCCAGGTATCTATTCCCTCCTGATATCTTTACATTTTTCCACACGAGTCACACAAGAAAGCAGTGTGTTTGAGTTGCTACCTTAAAGTATATCCAGAGGTTTAAATCAGCCTACTGGAAGCTTACAAAGCCATCTACGCTTTTCCACACTATTCAAATCCACAGTTATTTTTATGTATGTAAACATTTGACTCTGAAATTAATTTTTAAACGGAGGGGGGATATTTTATGTTTTCCAGGCACATAGTTACTTGATTGTGCTATAAAATGGCACTATGTCACCTTCAGTTGTTATGAAAATGCTTTATATTTTAAAATAACTTTAAAGAAATTTGACTTTGCATCATAGCCATATCTGATGCCATGAAATTGGCCTCTGTCTCTTTAAGAAGCTTTAAGAAGCTTTCTGACATTTCCTCTTCAGCACATCATCACAACAGTGCTTCTGCATGCCACTCATTGATGCCGTTTATAACAGTTCTTTGGTTCATTGGACTGAGAAGTAGGTCGTATGATGAGCTCAGCAGACGTGCAGTTCCACCAGGTGTTTGCTAATTGCTGCTGCTGGAGCTGTGAGAGGGGAGATGGGGGAAGGAATGATCTGTGGGGTGGGAGCTCGGCTGGGGACTGAAGCGTTTAGGCACCCCCGAATGGTTGCCACGGGAGATTCAAGGGTTTCTCAAACATGCATGAATTAATCAAAGCAACATTCTAGGTATGTATTTAATGAGGGAATAACATAACATTATATAAAGCTCAAAAAACTCAATTTTGGATAACACCCCTTCTTTCAAAAATCTCTAAAATAATCTTTCATAATTTTGTTGTTCAGAAACAATTCTGGTAATTCTAATGGACCTAAAACAGGGGAGGTTTAGTCTGATTTAATATCAGACAGTGGGTAAATCAGCTTATGTATGTTTTATATGCCGTATGTACACATCCGCTTTTAACTGACTGCAACATGTGGTGTTATGCAGGATCCGGTATCAAAGGATCCAGTTTTGCCGCTCATTGACTCCCAGGCTCAGAACCTCATCCAGAAACGGATCACTGTGGAGAAACTCAGCAGCTGGTATGTGTGTGTTATCATAGTGGTGTTGTATGAACTTGATTTTTTTGTTGTCATTCAGTTTACCCTCAGAATCAGCGGTTGCTTCATATGAGGTCCAGTCACTGCACTGGATGCTACTTTAGGAAAGCAGCAAATGAACAGATAACATGAATAAACCCATCAGAAGATGACTCGTATGTCATGCTGTGTTGCACAGTCTCAGGAACGTTGTAGGTCCAGTGGGCCTCACCATGAGCGACATCTCCACGGACCTGAACAACCTGGTCAGGACTTTCAGGTCAGAGCAGCACACACTCTCATACACACTTCTCTCAACAGTTCTCCTGTTTCCAACGTGGATTTGTATTTTTCCAGAGTTGTAGTTTTAGAACACACACACAGGTTAGGACATTATATTTCACGGCAAAACCACCAAATCTTACCAAGTATTTGGTCTAGTTTGTAGCGCAAATTTCTTGAATACACTTAAAATAAGACAAAACTAACTTGTAAGTAGCTTTTCAGCAGATATAGGAGCTTGTTTTAAGTCAATAATTCCTTAATATTGAATAAAAAGTGCTAGTTATGAGAGAAATAATCTGCCAGTGGAATAAGACATTTTAACTAATAATATGGGAAAATGTCTTGTTCCACTGGCAGATTATTTCACTCAGTCTTCCCTAAGACGACTTCAACTTGTCCAGAATGAGCTGCCTGCCTTTTAACCAACACCTCTAGATGTGAGCACATCACCCCCGTTCTATCCTCTTTGCACTGGCTTCCTGTTCATTTTAGAATTGATTTTAAAATTTGAATGTTTGTTTTCAAAGCTTTAAAAGGCTTTTCCCCACCTTACTTATCTGAACTTTTAAGTCTTCCTGTAAACGGGAGATCCCTGAGGTCATCAAGTCACCTTTTACTAGATGTCCCAAGAAACAAGCTAAAGCATTGGGGTGACCGGTCCTTTTCAGTGGCCGGTCCTTTGGAAATGGCTCGTTTTCCAGACACCAAAAAACATAGACTTATTGCCAAAAAACGGCTGGGTGTGTTTTTTAAGCTCTTGGGCTATTTTTAGAAGCAGTTGAGACCCAAATGGAAGTATAAAAACGTACAAAATATGATTTTTGCGTAATAGGATGCCTTTAAGAGTAATTCAGCCCAGTTCTAAGCCGGCTAAGTATATTAGATTTCGAGCTGAGCAGAGGTCGTTCAGAGATCTTAAAAGCCTGAAAAGGCCTTTATCGTTCAATGATTTGAGCATATGTATGCTTCAGTGTCACCTCACAGATGAGAGTTCATGTTCCTGAGGAGAAAGCTGGTGAGGAAAAATAGCCTCCAGGTCTTAAAGACCTTCTAACAAAATTCTTGGTGTTTGACAGCAGAAAACAAACCTAAAAGATTTTCTGTCGTTGACTTGATATTCATTCAACTGTTTAGAAGAGAAAATCTCATTCAAATTCAAAAATACTTTATTTATCCCTAAGGGAAATTAAATGTTGTTGTTAACTTCTCTCATCCAAGTATCTTCAAAGAGTTGTTGCAGATGGTGATGCCGTGGGTCGGAAGGATATCCGGTAGCTGTCAGTCTTGCAGCGAATCTAATGAAGCCTCTGACTGAAGACTGTTGACTGACTGTCTAATGACTGTCATGAAATGCTAACAGCTCCAGGCAACAGAGACATTATTGCACAGTAACACATCCTGCATGGCACCGTCAGTTCTTGGCAAGCATTGCTAATCCACCTCATTTGCTTTTGCCACTCCTCTTTAAATCACTGTATGGTTAGAAAGACGTTGGAGTTGAGGATATGATCCTTGCCCATTATGATCGATGGAAGAGATGGTTGGATGCATCTCATGAAGCAGCTGGCCCATTTTAAAACCTGGGTGATTTATCGCTTCATATCCTCAGGACCAGAATGTCTTTAAGAGATCGATAGAACAACATTACAAAGCAGTTATTTTCTACATTTTTCATTTCTTTTATTTTTCAAGATTTTGTTGCAGGCTTAAAATGCAGAAATGGATGTTGATAAATGACATGAAGTGAAAGAAGCAGGTCATGAAATATCTGACTCCAACTGTAAAAAAAAAAAAAAAGCTTAAGAAAAGTTCACTTTTTCATAATGTTTGAAATTTTCGCAGACTAGGTTTGTGATCTCAGGATTATTAACAGTTGGGCTAAGCATCATGGAAGTCATCCAGTGTGATGCCTTCATTCACTTTAACTGTCTGCAGGGATCATGTAAACATGAAATAAACCACAAACACATTATTCTGATTAATAAAAAGGGAATTTGATTATAGGGGTAATCGTGCTACTAAATTATGGAGTCAACTGGACATTGAATTCAGTTCCACATTATTGTATTAATTTGTTCAACTTTGCTGCCCTCTACTGATAAGCTTTGTGCATGGCAGGATATTTGGTTTAAACAATTATCTGTTGACTTTATTACCTAAAGACACAAACTCTGCTGTCTCAGATAACGGCTGCAGTTTGGCAGTAAAAACGTTCGTCCTGCTTTGCACAAATGCTGCAGACAAACTATAGTTAGTGGTGTGAAAAAGTGTTTGCTCCCTCTCTGATTTCCTGTTCTTTTGCTTGTTTATCACACTTAAGTGTTTCTGAACATCAAACCAATTTAAATATTAGTCAAAGACAACACAAGTAAACACAAAATGCAGTTTTTAAATGAAGGTGTTTATTGTTAAGGGAGAAAAATATCCAAACCTACATGGCCTTGTGTGAAAAAGTTTAATACATTTTTAGAATTTTCATCGATCAAATCGATTTATTTATAGCCAATATCTTAAAAAAGCTGCTCTGAACTGGACTGAATCTGTGTTCATCATGTATGTTACTGCCATGATGTTACATGATGTATTTAACCTGAACTTATAGTGGCCTCTGCTTCTTAATGTTTTTATCTCCAGGTTCACCAACACCAACATCCTCCACAGAACTCCAGAGTGGACCCTCATAGCTGTGGTGCTTCTGCATCTGTAAGTTTACAACCTGCTCCATGATGGTGGGCTGAAAGCTGCTCAGAGAGCTGCAGAGGGGAGTGAAGGACAGTGACCTCTGCTTCTTATTTCATTTGCCAAGATACTATGAGCTGGGGCATTGTTTTGGCCATGCCATATGGTATGTGAACAGTTCCGTGCTGCTCCCGTCTGAGTACACACAGCCTTATCTCAACCAGATTGCCACCTCTCAGGATCCGTGATCCTCCACAGAGGGCATACTTTTAAATGAAACACACACACGTAAACACAGCACACACTCCTCCAGCTCGGCCTGTCTGGGAAAACCCTCACCTGATCCTGATTTATGGCTCCCTCAGTGGTCCCAGCTCAGTTTGCTCTGTTGTTACCATCATGTCAGTACCTTCATAGTAAGTCCTCCTGAGATCAACTATAGTGTGAAGAAAGGAGCTACAAAGACTATAAAACATCTTGAACTGGATAAACTTAGGCGTTCCACCAGTTGAAAGGATGCCTGGGTGAATAACTTTATGCAGGGAGGAGCATTTGTAAGCCATGGCCATCTCTGGTCTGATTACAGGTGATTTTTCTTCCACCAATCTCTGCTTTTTAAGGTGCAATTTTACTAAAACAATGAATCACCTGACCTGATCATGTGACTTTTCTACCAGAGATATCAGAATTAAGTGGGTCATAAAGAGCCTCAGCACTGCTGCACCTTTATTAAAACGCTGTCCACCAAACATGGCTTGCCCGTCACGTGTCCCTCCGCCACTCTATGATTTCATCAGTTCCCATTGAACTTGTCTTCCACTCCGTCCTTCCATTCCTCCATCATGAATAATTTGGTGTGCTGTCTTATCTGTCTACTGCGTGGCAGCTGTGGAGCTCGTCTGGCCTCTATTGTTTGGGCCAGCTGAATAATAGATACCCCCCCCCCCCCGTAGCTGCAACACTAGACCCTGAGCTGAACCGGAGATTAACCAGCAGGGCACCTCCAGTCTTGGAGAGAGGACAGGACAGGTATGGACGGAGAGATGTAGAGAAAACAGCACTGAGGTTATGAAAAGCATCTGAGGATTTACATTAAATTTACAAACTTTCATGCATTTTATGTGGTAGACCGACACAAACTGCATTCACTGGTCACTTTATTAGGAACAGCTCTTTGGTTGGTAGTTAACAGAAATAGTGAATCAGCTGATGACTTTCTGAAGTTCAATCAGACCGGGGGGCCAAGGAATTTACGAGACTGGGTAGCATGGGTTTTGGTACCAGAAGGCTAGTCTGAGAGTTTCAGAGACTGTTGACCTACTGGTTCCCACATCCCAGGTAACTGGAACGCAGTACATTTCTTCCTAGCTTTCCTTCCATCAGTGGTCATAATTATTTATACTGGGAGCAGAGGTGACATCACACTGTGTGTGGGAGAGAGAAGTTGAAACAGGTTTTTACTATTTTAAAACAGACAAAAATCATTACACTGGTCACAATTTGGAACCATGTTTTCCATCTTATATTAGCTATCAGCATAGTGACATGATATGAAGTCACATGATCTGCTTTGTGTTTTTACTCATTTTTCATAGGTTGTCAGATGTGTCTCCGGTGGTGCAGGAAGCCCTAGAGATGTCAGCATCAGTGCAGTATTTGAACACTCTGATGGAGGAGCTCGGCCTACAGGAGCACGACCTTCTGAGCATAGTTCAGCTCTTTAAGTCATCAACAAACTGACAAAAAGTTGCCCTGAAGATGTATCATAAATATTTTTAATCAAATTAAAAACTAATCATTTAAGGAAATAATGTTTGTGTGTGTTTTGTGTGGTTTTGACTTTACTGAAACAAACCGATTTTAAAAGGTGAAGTTGGAGACTGCAGCCTACATGCACGGACAAATTAGTTGTCACCCCTTGCACAGATTTGTGAAAAAGCTTCTAGGGATGCACCAATATGAAATTTGGGCTGATAACTAACATCTGATATTAATGTTATGGCCAATAACCAATATTTACTTATTTTTGTATATATTGAATATGTACATATATGTATATATATTTTGATATTGTTTCAACGCTGTGGAAAAAACAGCTACAACCCCTGACATTCTTTCTCTGCTTCAGTTAAAACACCCCCCAGTTTTTTCTCTTTCTGCAGGTGTAGGAGTGGACTTTTGGGATGCTGACTGATGTTCTCTCTATCCTTCTTTCTCTCCTTTACTCGTCTCCTTTCTTTTTCATTCTCAAGTCAAACATCATGGTGAAAGCTGCAAAGCTGCACTTGTGAAAGTAAATCTATTTGACCTCACACTGACACTCAGGACAGGAAATGCTTAAGAAAAAAAAAACAAACAAATACCAGCATCAATATGTTCGGCCTGTACCGATGTTAGTGTTGATATTAATTAGTGATGCACAATATATCTCTTTTATTGCAACAAAATGTCACACAGAAAAATGTATAAAAACCCAGCCTTGAATTTGAGTACATTTATTCAGTAGTGGAAAAAAAATCCAACACTAAGAAATTATTTTTATTGGTGTCAAAGTTGTTGCTTCCCCTATCCATCCCTTTAGAATAATGTATGCTTTTTTTTTTTCCATTTTTGTTGGTCAGAATTTGTAGAAACTTTTGATCAGCTAACGACTTTTAGAACTGCAGCAAAGAGGGGCAGCTGAGGGTCACCATGAAACACAATTAGACGCTTTCTGCATGCTAACTGGTTATTGAGAGGCATGCTAAACTCTGCTAGGACTTTAACTGCAACTTTGTGTTTTGGTCAGATGAGTTAAGCTTTATCTTTTCAGCAGCAAACTTTACCACTGGGTTTGGCATGAAAGGAATTATGGAAATCTGGAATAGCACCCTCATTCCCACCAAGTATGATGGAGGATCTGTGATGCTGTGGGCCTCTTTCTCTCCCAAAGGCCCTGGGAACCTTGTTAGAATGTACGGGGGTCATGGACTCTTCAAAATGCCAGCAAGTTTAACCTGGTTGATAGAAAATGTAATGTTACTGGATCTTTAAACAGGATAGTCAGGCTATACATCTAGACGAACTGGTTCAGCGGACACAAAATCAACTTTCTTCCAGGGTCGTCTCAGTCCTCACATCGAGATCTTGTACAAAACTCTTGTGGTGGAGTTGAAGAGAAGGGAGCATAAGAATGGAACCAGTTCTCTGGACAATATTTGGAGGTTGTGCAAAGAGGCATTGAGACAGATTATTCCTGAAGAGAAAAGCCAAAAGAGGAGCAGATGAGGTGCAAAGGTGAATAGGGAAAGATCCCTCTGCATGCTCCAACCTCGTGAAAAATCACAGGACAGCATGCTTTGCTGTGGTTTTACAAAGTATGTTGAGAGCAGGTGTAACATTTCATTGTGGCACCAATGATTCAGTTAAGAACATGTATATTTAACATGTTTTTTGTGAAAATGATCTTAGAGGTTGGATTTTTCAGTGAGATTTTGCTACAGCAATAAAAGTTGAATTTACTTAAAGGTTTTCAATGTACCTGCTCGTATGTTGTTGAGCCGGATTATGTGCACAATCTGTGGCCAGTTATGTGCAAATCACATCCTTGAGGTTTCAATATTTAACCAAGGCAGAGGCAATGCAAAGACAACAAAAAAATCACACCCAGCTTTTCCCCAGTGAAAACACCATGTGGACTGGGCTGATTATTGCTGCAGTTAGAGGCACTTCTACTGTAATAAAAGTTGCTCAAATCCTGCAGACTTCCTTTACGTTGCCTTTTATGGCCCCCCTAATGTCATTTATTATATGGGGATGTGAATGATTGCTTTGCCTGAGAATATTTATTTTTGGCCAGATGGCGCACGCTGCGAAACGTTCCTCTGCTTAAATATCTGAGATATTAGCTCGGACCTGTCATGCAGATTGGGGGTTTGTGATTGATGGTCTGCATGACTTCACATAGCGCTTCTTGTTTTTTTTTTTGACGTGCAGAAAAATCAGTGGAGCAAGGCAGAGAAAAGCACAACAGTGATATTCTTGGGTGGTTCTAGTGTGAATTGAGCCCATCCTTCTGCCCCCCACATGCCCCTATATATGCAGTGCTATGAAAAGATAACTTACAAAATTTAAAAAAAATGTTTAAAATCATCTGATTTTTAAAGTATAACATAACTACATACAAAATGTGATTTTCAATTTTTTTTAAATAGGGAAAATAGCAATCCAAACCAACCTGGCAGTCACTGGTAAACAGAGTTTACTTGGATTAAGAGCCAAAGCACAGCAGTGAATTCCCCCCTAAATGGCTTAAAAAACCAACAACCTTAAACATGTCTGTCATGCCTGAACATCGTCCAATGTGCCTGGAATAGAACAATTCTACAAAGAAGTCACTGGGTAGTCACTGTCACTGGGTAGTCACTGTCACTGATACCAGTGACAGTGACTACCCAGTGACTACCCCTTCTGCTTTGCTGGAGGGGAATTTTGTCCCACTCATCTTTGTAGAATTGTTCTATTCCAGGCACACTGGACGATGTTCAGGCATGACCGACATGTTTAAGGTTGTTGGTTTTTTAAGCCATTCAGGGGGGAATTCGCTGCTGTGCTTTGGCTCTTAATCCAAGTATGCTTCAGTTTAGGGTCACAACCTAATGGCTGGACAGATACCCTCAGGATTTTCTGGTAGTTTGGGGAATTCATGATTGCACCAATTATTGCAAGTCGTCTAGATCCTGGAGAACCAAAGCACAGACACAGAATATTCTAATAGGATTTTGTTCTTAAATTTCTTTAACAAAAGCATGCTGTGTTGCATTTTGTTTTGTTTTGGCCTGCTTCGTGTTGTCAGACAGGTTCTGTTTAAATCATTTTTAAATTCTAGAGCGCAGTCAGTAATCAAGCATGAGAACCAACAGTGGAGGAAATAAAACCCAAATATTTTTTGGAGTTTTTAGTGGTACTGGTGATCAGGTTGATGCTGGTCGTGTTGAACAAAGCTATCCCAATGCTTTATTTGTTCACTTTGTTACAATCAAAGGCCTTTCCTCTGGGTTTCTCTGTGTATGTCTTCATGATTCAGATCTCCAGGTAAACTGGTGCTGATCGGAACTGGAAGCAGCTGGCCAGTGTCTCCACAGAAGACTACAAGACCCACCTATGGGGTTTTTGTTTTGTTTTTGTTAAATAAACCAAATTTTAAGCTATTCCTGTGTGATGCTTCCCTTTATTCCTTATGATCTTTGAGCCAGGCCATAAGTTCACTTCCCTTCTTAGTTGTCAACAATGCACCCAGATGAGAATTTACATGTGCATGGCTGTTTTCTTTCAGGTCTACATCACTGGAAGGCAACAAGTCCCTACTGGGTTTTACAGGCAAATAAGAAATACAAAAATTATGGGGATAACAGCTGCTATAGCATTTTTTTTTATAGAGTTTGTGCCACCCCCTGAAAGGATGGCACCCTGCATGGGGACCCACAGTGCCTGTTGTAAAAACTGGCACAATGGAAGTGGAAGGGGTGGGGTGGGGGTGGAATCAGCAAATGAAATCTTTAAGTTAACATTTAATCCATGTTTATATAACAAATAGAAGAAATTTTAAAAAACTGATCCAAATATTCAACCTTGGAAATTTATCATTTAGCTCCTTTATAATAATTGTCAAAACAAATGATAAATATCAGTTAAATAGTAAGAAAAAACAGCAGGTCAATACAGGAAACAAAAACGCTGGCCTATGCTCAGTGACAGGGCAGGACCTAAGGAAATCTGCTCATTTTAGTCCATGCTGCGTCTCCTTGTGCCTCCTCAGGTCCACCTTCCTTTGGAAACCTTTCCCACACAGGTCGCAGCCAAACGGCTTGAAGCCCGTGTGCTTCCTGCTGTGAGTGATCAGGTTGGAGCTCTGGCTGAAAGCCTTCCCGCACACCTGGCACTTGTGCGGCTTCTCACCTGCAGCAGGAACACAGAGTTGAAATATTCAGTCATGCAGAGAGAAGGAGATGAATCCCTTTTGGTTATTTCCGGCATAAGCCACAGTTCTCTCACCCGTGTGGATGAAAGTGTGCTTTTTCATGTCGGACTTCTGGTGGAACCTCTTCCCGCAGTACTGGCACGGGTAGGGTCGCGTGTCCGAGTGGATGAGCAGGTGCGTGGAGAGCGTGGAGGAGCGCTTAAAGCTCTTCCCGCAGATTTTACAACTAAAGCTCCTTTCCTGTTCAAAGAGTCATCAAACATAGAAAAAAAGAATTCATATTCTAATACTCATGATATACACTGCAAAAAACACCTCTCTCAAAACAAGTTAAACAGCATAGAAAACAAGACATTTTCCCCTATGTTTTAAGAGAAAAAAATCTGCCAGTGGAACTGGTACTTTTTATCAATATTCAGGAGTTACTGACTTAAAACAAGCTCGTATATCTATTATATTAGTTATTTTTGATGATTATGGCTTACAGCTAAGACCAGTAAAATTTGTGGCACAAAACCATGGAGAAGATGGCTGGTTTGAAAGCTGGCCAGCAGACCGTCTTTGATACCCAAGGTCAGCCACAAAATGTCAAAGGTAAAGAAGTTGACTGTTCACAGATAGGTGTATCCAACCATGTGAATGTAAAGTTAAGTGGAAGGAAAAACTTTGGTAGAAAAGGATCCACAAGCAACAGGGACAAACTGCTCCCTACACTAAATTCTTTTAAGGGTTCGTGAAGTTTGTGTCTAGCCGCTCCTGAACCAGAGAGGTCAGAAACGTCTTATCTGGGCTACGGAGGAAACCAACTGGACTGTTGCTCAATGGTCCAAAGTCCTCTTTTCAGATTTAAGTAAAGTTTCCATTTCATTTGGAAATCAAGGTCCCAGAGTCTGGATGAAGACTGGAGAGGCACAGAATCCAGGCTGCTTCAGGTCCAACTTGAAGTTTTCAATCATTAGCTATGTTTCCATCCTATTGTCATGCTAATTTTGAGCGAACTTTCAAAATTTCACAAAAACGAAAAATAATGAAAATGCAAATTAGGCATGTTTCCATCTACTGGTTCGTAGCAAATCAACCAGGCTACACAAAGCGTGATTACGTCAGATGTTGATGTGACGCATGGCTGTAATAAATGTTCGCTATGTCAGAGCTTATTTGGCATATGGCTTTCCATCTCCCCTTTGGTGCATTTACTCTTTTTCAGAAAAACCAAAAACCACCTGAAGCGACCGTAAAAACTTTTTTGAGAAGTTGAGGAAATATTTTGGAATTTTGCCATTTCCATCAACCTTTTCAAATCCGATACTTCAGAATGCGCATAAAAAATCATTGATGGTAAACATGGCTAGTGATGATTCAAAATTCTAGAGCACCTCATGCTTCCTTCTGCTGACAAGCTTTATGGAGACGCAGATTTCATTTTTCAGCAGCACTTGGCACCTGCCCACGCTGCCAAAGGCACCAAAAGCTGCTTTAATAAGCATGGTGTTACCATGCTTGATGGACCAGCAACATGGCCTGACCTGAACCCCGTAGAGAATCTCTGGAGTATTGACAGGAGGAAGATGAGAAATGAGAGCAAACAATTCAGACCAGCTGAAGGACGCCATTATAGCAGCCTGGGCTTCTAAAACACCTCAGCAGAGCTGCAGGCTCATCGTCTCCATGCCACGCCACACTGATGCAGTCATGCAAAAGGAGCTCCAACCAAGTCCATTTTTTTTTGCATTTCTGGTAAATTCAGATTTCTATATTAATTTTTTAAATTGGTCGAATGTATTATTCAGTGGTGTTTTTTTTTTTTTTTTTTTTTTTATTGTTGTTTTGTTTTGTTTGTATTTTCGGAGAAAAAGAGTTTGAAGGTTGATTAACAGTAAGCAGTAATCATAAAAATTAAGTAAAAACGCTCAAAATCTGTCACTGTGGGTAATGGTTTTGTATAAAATGAGTTGCATGAGTTCAATTGCTTAATCAAATTAACTTTTTTTTTATCATATTCTAATTTACCTACTACGAGTTTTAAGTTGCTATTTTCTAATAATAATAATAAAACTAAAATAAATAAACACTAGATCAGGGCCTTCTGCGTAAAGCCTGGCCACGTGGGCCCACAAAAGCAACGTCTTCTCGTGGATGGTCTCAGACTGAGGCTGGTACCTGAGAGTGAACCGCTCGGTGTTGATCCAGGCTCACTGCGTGTCCGAAGGTTTTCCCGCAGATCCCGCACTCAAAAGGCCGCGTCCCGCTGTGTGAGCGCCGAACATGTACCTCCAGGCCGTGGGGCGTGGAAAAAACCTTCAGGGGGGAAAACCCATTCAGAAACATATGAGGAAACAGAAGAAAATAATATTTAATCTGTCTAAAATGATTTTCCATTCATTTAAATGGATGGGAATAATAGGGCACTTTAAGAAATGTACACATCTCAAAATAAAACTGGATTTGTTTTTTTATTTCTGTGAAGCTGAAGTAAACAGCTACCTTGCAGCATTTGATACACTTATAGGATCCCTCGAGGTTAGAGTGCATAAACTCATCCTCAGATTTGATTTCCTTCTGCTTTGCCTCCGCGTACAGCTCGCCCCCGACCCGCATCCTGTAGATCCCGCGTGCCACGCACGGGGAATACTCCTGGTAACACCCGGTCCCGAGCCCCCGCTGCGCGTAAACACGCTCACTGCCGCCGCCGCCGCCATGCTCTGGCCCGCAGATGCCCGCTGCGGGTGAATGGGACCCCCCGTGGCCCCGGAGGTGCCGCTGGCGCTGATAAGGCCCCTGAACCAGATGCCTCAGATCTGAGCCGGAGTACGCCGACCAGGAGTAACGAAGGAGCGGGATGTTGAAGGGAGCGTCCTCCGCTGCGGGTGTAAGACATTTCTCTGAGTCTAGGAGGGCGGGGGGTGGGGGGGGGACATTTAGAAAAAAAAAAATCTTTCAGTACTAACATTGGACTGCAAAACATGGAGAATGCATTACGCAATGGTTTTGTTTTTATCATTAATATGCAAGAATCAGACAAATTAAGAAATCTTAAAGTACTTTGAGCCAAATATGATGATAATAAGTTTTAATCATTTTGTTTTATCGTTTGTGCCTCAGTCGTTATCAATATAATAAAACTAAGTTAATTCTTTGAGCTTGAATGTCGTTTCAAATAAGGTGCATAATAATAATAATAATAATAATAATAATAATAATAATAATAATAATAATAATACAGGTCAGGAAACAAAAACAACTAAAACAATGCATGTGAATGAAAATATGAGGAACTATTTGCTCAAAAGCCGTGCAGTTCTCCGTCGGAAGAAATTCCAGCGAACTTCGCTGAACTTTTCGCAGGATAAAGTCAGATTCTCTCAGACCTGGTGAGGAGGACGGAGACGGTGGACGCCAGAAATCACAGTCGGAGGGCTCGCACACGCTGCCTCCGCAGCTCAGCGGGGAGCTGGAGGATAGCGACCCCCGGGACCGCCGGCTCGATCCTGGGGACTCTCTGTCAGCGTCGGCGCTCAGGTTTTCCTCGGGTTCCAGTTTGGTTGTAAACTCCCCCTGAGATCTGCTCGCTGCTGACAGCACGGGGAAAATGCATCTTTTATGTCGATTTAATCATTTCTACTGAAAAGCAAAACAAAAACACAAGAAACTCGCTGTGGTGTTACAATTACGCACATATGTACCCACCTGCGCAGACGTGTGCCAGAATAGTGTCCAATCTGGTGTAGTCATCATCCGGGCAGCGGGGCTGGTGGTAGCTGTGGGCCCGTTTGCTCTTCACCAGGAAGGATCTCGGCATGTTGCTGGACTCAGAAGCTCCTCGGGTCTAAATTCCTGCTCTCTCCAAACTGCTCGGACCGTATCTCTGGACAGATTGGAACACCACTGCTTGTCAGGCGAGGACGTTGGGATTTTTGGCTGATCATTACGCATGCGCAAACAAGCCGTCCCGTTCACCAGGTGTCGCCGGGGACAGGATGCTAAAAGCGTGGCCAGAGGACCCCCTCCCTCGAATAGGGCCGATGGTATTAGTCAAATCCTTTGATGTTTTTGTTCTGTTAGAAATAAACATCTGTATGCTCCAAGGATGATGGCTTGGATATAATATGCCTGAGTGTGTTTTATTATTTCAATCAGTGAACTTAAACAAACAAAATAAATTTTTATAATGAATCTTAGTTTGTAGACAAAAGTAAAACTGGGACTGGAGGTCCATGTTATTTCTTACAGGGGAGAAAATGACATGCTTAGATGAGGTGCACCATTTTTTAAAAAAATTTTGCAGTAATATGCTTATTTTTGTCTTGTGTAGTGCCCCCTGTTGAATGTCTGTCCCTCACACCTGGCCAGGAGATACCAGGATCAGATATTCAGGTTAAAACATAAGCAGATTTTGCTGTATTTTTAAATGATAGAGAAGGAGGTTAATAAAGTTGGTGTGCGGATCTCAAATCAGCACATGGAGGGTACTGAGATCCTGTTTGGAGAAGAAGCTAAACAAGAAAAATGTTCATGATAACATATTTAGGTTGCAAATACTAGAAGAAATTAAACTCAGAAATATGTAAAACCATAAACATATTGGGTGTTGATGTGATTTGTATTGTTTAATGAATATATTAATACACAGTATTAAACCAATAGGAATTCTCTTCAGCTGTTATTTTGGGGGTTGAAAGCTAAAACTGTTCTGGATCCACTGCTAGAGAATCTAACAAGCTGATTTTTTTTGTTTGTTTGTTTTTTGTACGGATTGGTGCTTGAATATAAAACCTTGCAGACTATTAGGTTGTTTAAAAAGAAGCCAAGCCAAATCAGGGCATGCCTTTTTATTCAGACCTAAATTTAGAGTTCCACCATAGCAACAAATAAGGCTCCATAAAATCTGCACATTTCTGGGTTGTCTTGTCTGAACCTTGTTGAACAACTATAAAGTCAATAAGCGTGTTTGTTGTTAACTGTTCAGCTGGGCTCGGTTCTGATGGATAATGACCCGACTGTTCGCCCGGTTGAAAAGTGATCCTGTTAATGAGATGCACAACAGCCTGCTGGTGGGGAGTGCAGGTATCGCTTTACAGTTACACTGCTTCAGCTTACCTGCACTGACTTCAGCCTTATTGTTTTACATCATTAAAGCCTGCGCTGCCTTCCCGGCCAGGCTGAGCCCAGTTAGGCTGCTCAGTGGGCAAGAAGGCAGGAAAACGCCCGTCTAAGTGCCATATGGAATGGCAAGCAAAGGTTAAATCACATTTTCAGCAGAAATCTGTCAGGCTCTGTAAATGCAAATCATTGCAAAGGCTCTGGAACCTGTTTAAGGTCAGTTAAAAAAAAAAAAAGCAAAGCAGCATCAATTTTTTTTAGCTTGTTGTGGGAGTAGAGTTTGTTTGCAGCAGCTGCATCAAGTTAGAGAACTGCAATCAGAAGGCAGATAGGCGAGGCATGAAGCTGAAACACATGTCTCATACTCACAGAGCCGTGATACTGCAGGCACCGTGTCCCAGCTATGAGGACACACTCTGTCCTAGTGTGTGTGTGTGTGTGTGTGTGTGTGTGTGTGTGTGTGTGTGTGTGTGTGTGTGTATGTCTATAAGCGCTCCCCAAAACTGCAGAAAGTCACCACAAACTGCTTCGTTTCAAAGAACCACACTTCTTCTGTCTCTAACACTATAACTTTCTCTCTCTCTCTCTCTCTCTCTCTCTCTCTCTCTCTCTCTCTCTCTCTCTCTCTCTCTCTCTCTCTCTCTCTCTCTCTCACACACACACACACACACACATACACACACACGGTTTCTTGTTTTCCTCCTCCCCTCAGAAATTAATTTCCCTGTTAGTCAGCCATGACAAAAACACTGATTCATGTTTTGATAAAACTGCAGTGGAGCTCGAATCGTTCTTCATTTGCATCGAACTGAAATAAATCATGTTGCCTTTTAAAACCAGACTTCCCTCTTCCTTCAGGGGGGCTTGGATTCCCTGTTTTAACACCTCCTGCTCAAAACCAGGTTTATTCTGTTTTTACAAAGAAAAGTACTTATCATTTCATGTTTTTTAAATCTGATTCCTGTACTAAACCCCATTTTTTGTGGAAAAAGCTTAACTTCGAATGTTTTAATGCAGAAAACTGTTAAAGGCATTTTGAAACTCTTTGCCTGTATTAGAATTTTATGGTCAAACCCTCACCTTCCCTTCCTCTAATGAGAGGACGTGGTCACACATTCTGATCACAAAGGTTGTTTTTTTTTTTTGTTTTTTTTTTGTTTTTTTTTACCAATAAAAAGGCAAAGAAGACTAAAAGCTATAAACACCACCTTCATCTTTTCTTTCAGTTTTCCCAAAACCCTAAAGAAATTTTACTGATGTATTTAAGTGAATATTTGAATCAACCTAAAGCCCTCTGATTATTTTCAGTCTGAAGAGGGACAGTGCAATGTGACATGTCAGACCCGGGTTACACACTGACTCAGAACAGGAAACCAAAGGCAGAGTCGATAGGACGCTATCAGTGCTGCCACAGCCTTCTCACTTGTGTCCCCTTCATCTCCCCTCCCTCCCCCCTGCCCCAGCCTCCACCACAGGCCTGATTCTCACTCTTTGACTATTAAAGCGGGTATGTGATTGAAGCAGAGGCCTAGTCACAGTGATCGCAGCCTGGGAGTGTGTGCTGTGGTGACTTTCTTTTTTTTTTTTATACATATGTATATATAAATGCTTTCCCTTTTTGCTGCAGCCGTCTACCTCTGTCAAAGGTGCGGATCACACACGCTCGGGGTTAAATAAAGCCCTCTGCACTGAGTGAAGCCATGAGGTTATTTTCTCAGGCTCAACCTCAAACCTCCTTTTGGCACTTGAGACAGTGCGGGAGGGTGGGGGGACTCCTTGTTGTTTTAAATACACCTGAGGCTGCAGAGTTTGCACCACATGTGTGTGAATGTTAACAAGGAGCAGAGTGCACAGCAGCCCCTCAACAGTTGTCTTGATTTTGACTCATAGCAACGGCAACAATCTTGGTTGCATCTGCAATAGACAGGAGTCAGTATCTCACAAACGTATTGATGACCCCTGAGCTACAGTACAAACTTCAGTGTCTTTTATTGGGATTTTATGTGACAGACCAACAACAAAGTGGTGCTAAATTGTGAAGAAGGGATGCACCGGTATGGAAATCTGAGCTGATATCGACATCCGATATTATTACAGTGGTTATCCTTGACAGCTGATTTACCCATGTCGTATACATTATACATATGTCCCTGCCCCTTTGACACCGTGAAAAAGCGACCACACCGCCTACATTACTTCCCTTTTTCAACAATCCTGCACTACATCACTATCACTGTCACATGACTGAAAAAATACCACATGGCCAACCCCCTCCCCTCCCACTCCTGAGTTGCATACACAAACAGCAACAAGACTGACATAAACATCAGTTTTACTCATCGGCCCAATACCGATATGTTAAAAAAATAACTAATATTGGCCAATACCGATGTTGATGCTGACATATTGTGCATCTCTACCAAAAAGTAAACATCTAAAAACCAAAATAAATCTAAAAAGCAAAGAAAATGACACAGAATAGACAAATGGAGTCCATTCTTGTGTAATTATATCTCTTATGAATCCAACTTTTCTATGAAGGTCTCAGAGGTTTGTTAGAGAACAGAGGAGGCCAAGAGGTCTAAAGCAACTCTCAAGGAGCTGCACAAGTCCACAATGGCTGAAAGAAAGCCATTCGAAGGCCCTTTTACTCTTTATCACAAGCTCTGTATGGAAACAAGGCAAACATGTGGAAGAAGGTGCTCTGATCAGATGAAAGCTAAATGTTTTTTGGTCATTTTCAGAGTAAAACATGGTGGTGGGAGTGGTCTGGGAGTGGTTTTCTTTTACAGGGACAAGGAAGTTGGCCAGAAGTGGTGGGAAGATGAATGGAGCTAAACATGGAACAACCCTGGAAGAAAACCTGTTAGAGGCTGAAAAGAGTGGCGACCAGGGCAGGGTTGCATGGTTTAGATCAAACAGATTCATGTGTTAGAAGGGCCCAATCTAGACCTATATCAAATTGAAAATCTACAGCAAGACTTGAAAACTTGTGTTCTTAGATCTTTTTTTTTTTTTGCAAAGAATAATGAGCACAGATTTTGGTCTCTCGAAGTGCAAAGTTGTTTAAGATGAAGGGGAAAATATCTGCAGCTTTAACTCCATCGAAAGTATTTCCTGAAAACAAATGCAGAGCACAATTTCCAACATTTTCTTTGTAAAAACATTCAGAAACAATCATATTTTCTACTTGAGTTATGCACAACTTTCAGTCTGCAGTTACCGTAAGCACACTGAGAAGTAAACCAAGCCAATTTTAGTTTAGGTTACTGCTGCTTATTTGTTCTAGAAATCAAGATTTGAGCTGAACTTTCCAACCAGAGCTCCTGCTCTGCAGCAGACGCAGGATTTGTCTGACTGCACCACTTGTGATGGATTCCTGCTGCAATGGCCTGTTGTGGCTAAACTGACTTTCCCTGCATTTACATCCCTGCTCAGTTCCACTCACTGAGAGTGAGCGTTCACTTCTGCACCCCCATCTCAGTGTGGTATCAGAATGAAAACCACATTGTGCTATCTTATCCTCTCACATGTTCCCTTGGCTCTGAAGCACTAACCGCACTTTAACACCCCTTTCTCTTTGTTTTAAACTCTCTCCACGCTTTTCCCTCCAACTAAGTAATCAGGTCTCACTCTATCTGCTTGTGACCAACTGCATGCAACACCCTCACCCCACCCTCTGGGAGTGGCGGACCGAACCTCATCAAGCTTCCAGCCTGGTACCACCTGCAGCCACCAGATAGGGGCAGAGTGTGAACACAAAGAATGATTTATTGGAAGCTACCGACTGCAAGATGGTTCTTCTTTCACATTCAAACCCGTTGTTTTTCACACCTTTTTCTCTTTAAATCTTGCATCCTGTAACTTTGAGAGGTTTTGTTTAACAGCGAACTGGTTGAACGTCCCAGTTCAACTCTGACCGGTGTTGATTTGAAACTCCAGGGTCAGCAGGGTTGCAGATTCTGAGGAACAAGAGGGAAAAATGGAAAATGAACTCTCACTCAACATATCTTTGGATTTATGTTGTAAACACTCCACAAATCATCCCCCCCCATCCATCACTGTGATCAGCAGCTCCCCTTGTTTGCAGGCATTGCAGCCGTTTCTGGTTGTAAATTTCCCCCCTCCCTCCAACACCAAGAATCTGGCCTGGGACGTTGGTGTGTGGACGTAAAGAAAGCTGCGGTGTGTTTCCTGGTTATTGTGTGCCTGAGGAGGTGAAGCAAACTATTTGAAAGGTCAAAGTTCAACAGACATAGTCAACCTTAAAATCAGCTTCCGGATCATTTTTTTCTATTCATTGATTGTTCCAAAAGTTTTAGAGATTTTCATTACCTTTATGTATTATTTTCATCGGTTCCCTGTTAAATCCAGAATGTAATTTAAGATTCTCCTTCTCACATATAAAGCCCTTAATAATCAGCTCCATCATACGACAGAGATCTGATTGTTCCATATGTTCCTAACAGAGCACTTCGCCCTCAGACTGCAGGTTTACTGGTGGTTCCTTCTAAAAGTAGACTGGGAGGCAGATCTTTTAGTTATCAGCTCCCAGTTTTAGTCTGTGAGGCAGACATCCTGTCTACTTTTAAGACCAGGCTTAAAACTTTCCTTTTTGACAAAGCTCATAGTTGGAGCATCTTAGGTTATCCTGAGCTATCTCTGTAGTTATGCTGCTATTGGCTTAGACTGCTGGAGGACATAATGACCACTTTTCCTCACTTTGCTATGTTCTCCTACTACTCTCCAGTTCTGCATTATTTGCTGTTGTTTCAACTTTTAACTTCATGTTCTCTCCATTTTTTTACTCTCCTTCGAAGCTACATCTGGTCTGGTGTTCTTTTTAGCTGTGACACCTTCCAGGAGGAGGGCATCTGTTGAGCTTCTGCTGCCAACAACTTAATGTTTTTCTTCTATTGATGATACACTCACCCTTGTCTCTGATTGTTTAACTCTATCTCTCTCCTAGACAAAGCTATAGGCTGAGCTTTTACTGTGACTAGCTGTGTTTTCCCTCCTGTGTCCTATAGACTGTAAAATTGGCTCAGAGCTTCTTCTGCTATTAACTTTTTACTTTTCTTTAACATAGAAAGTACTCCTGGATCAGTGCTTCTGTTTCTTTTGTGCGTGCATGCTCTGTTTTTTCAAACCCCAGTTGATCATCGCAGATGGGCGTTCACACTGAGCCTGGTTTTGATGGAGGTTTCTTTCTGTCAAAGGGAAGTTTTCCTCCACTGTTGCTACCTGGATGCTCACACTGCAAAAAAATACCCTTCCTTCTCAAAACATGTTTAAAAATATAGAAAAGATAACTTTCCCATGTTGTAAGTGAAAAAAAATCAAGAATTATTGACTTAAAACAAGTCGTGCTGAAAAGTTACTTGTAAGTTAGTTTTGTCATGTTTCAAGTGTATTTGAGATATTTGCACTAGAAACTAGACTAAAAATACTTGGTAAGATTTTGTGTTTCTGCAGTACAGTGTGAGGGATTGCCGCAAAGTCAAAGACACAATGCAAGTGACTGTCTGCTGTCGTTACATGCTCGTCCAGAAGGAGTGAATGCTGCAAGTCAATGACTCTATGCAATCTGCTGGATTTCCTTAGAGAGAAAACTTTTTTAACCAATTTGAATAATAAACTGAACTTGACTGGATTGTTTGATAGCGAGGATCAACTTGACTTGGAATCTGTCTGTATGATTGCATTAAATTAACTTTTTTTTGTAAAGTACCTTAGATGACATTTGTTGTGAATTGACGCTGTATATTATATACAAAAACAAAACTGAATTATTTTTTTTGTCTTTATTTGCCTTTAAAAATGTCAGAAATGTAAAAAAAAAAATTCCATTGCTACAATTGTTCTCACATTTTTTTCTTTGTTAAAGGATGTGCTCATCAGTTTTTCTCAGAAAAAATACCTCTCTGTTGTTGCTTAGGGTGTAAAACTGCTCAAATGGTGTAAGGTGAAAAAAACAACAGCGACTGTTCTTCCACACCAGAGGTTCATCTCAGCACCACTTCTGTTGATCATGATATGTTCTCTCCCCGGCATCAAACTTAGCAGGGACCAAAACTGTTTTAGCAGAACTGATTTGATTTTCTCAGTATTTTGCAGGCTGTCATACACTCGGCCATTTGCCTCCGTTTGTCACCTAGAGCTAAGAAGGTGAACTCTGTAAGTGTTTTTGAACAGACACAGGTGGCACATACTGTTTTTAAGTTTATGGGGAAGAAATCAGGTGATTTGAGCATTTATAGGTTTTTTTTAAAAATGCACAAATAAGTGAAAATTTGAACATGAATCTTATCTCTAGTGAGAAATAGGCAGGGAAGACGGGAGTGTGTTGCATGTCAAGAGAGTGCAACTGTCTTATCTGTGGTTTGCTTGTGAAGACGTGTTGATGTGTGATTTTCTACTAGTCATTTCTATTCCACTGCAACCACAAAGTTGTCTTCTTCTAGTTTTAATTAGCACTGACTGCACTGCTGGAAACACCCGCTGCCAGAAAATATTTGTCCTCGTATTTCTGTTGATTATCTAGAGTAAGAAAATCCAAAGAGCACACTAGGGTCAACTTAAATGTTCAAAGTATAACTGGGCCCACCACACCCTCCACCCCCAGTGTGACCCTTTTATAACCGCTGACCACTCCTGGCAAGACATGACTGGACTGTCGTCTCTTGATTGCGAAATCAGTTCTACAGAAACCGAGCTTGAGCGGCTGTGAAAACTCCATCTACAACGGTGACTGTAACTTTTCTTATCTAACACAGAGAACATCTGCACCAACAGTGACAGAGTAGAATATTATCTATCTTGTTGGAACCAAAAAGCAGAAGATCTTAGTTCCTTTTTTTTCAGTAGTTGCCGAGACAGAAAGACTCTTCACGGGTTATCGCTGCAAAATTTTTTATTTCTCAGAATAAAAACTGTGTAATCAGAGACAGCATGACACACAAATACAACATCTAATGCATGAGCTTGGATACAACTTAGCTATTTTAACCTAACTGATTCATTTTTGGTTCGCATTCAGCAATACTTAATCTTATATGTCAGATTGAGCAGACTGAGAAGTAGCAAAGAGCCATTCTCAGGAGCTTGGCTCTGTAAGACTGAACCAGAACAAGTTTAAATTCAAAATAAAAACACATGTTAATTATTATAGTCATGACCATTTTACCACTCACACAAAAGTTGTGTTACGATCCTTTGTTATTTGGACTTTTAGTTTGTTATTTCTTCTTTTGATTATCTTTATTGTTTGTTTTCTTATATCTTGCCATTTTAGTTTATTCCTTGTATTAGTCCAGCTATTCTCATTGGTTGTGTTTTGGATTTGTTTCATTAGATTAGTATTTTTTTCTGTTTACAGTTCAGGTTTCCTTTGTTTCTTTGTTTTTCACTTCACATCACCATTCTGCTCCCTGTCCTAACCGCTTATCATCTCATTTTCCCCTACCTGCTCCTTTCCCAGCTGCATCCGTTCACTTCTAATTAGCTCTTCTGGTTCTTTGTCATTTCAGTATATTTAAGTTTCCCAGTTTCATTATTCTCCACTGGTTCCTTCCGTTGTACTTCAGTTTTCCTCCACGTCATCCTGTTCACGTACAGAACTGTGAAACTTACAGAACAGTTTCACAGTTCTGTAAGCTTTTCTTCAGCTTCATTAAAAAATCTTGAGATCTATGACAATTCTGCTTGCTTCTGGTCCAGCCTCAGACTCCATATACATAAGCTGTGTCTGTAAACTTTTCAGTAACAATTCATGTTATTTCATCCTTCAAAATTACCAGATGTGTAATAATTCTTTGCAAAGAGCTTCAGTTGCTTGAAATGTTGACTTCATAGCAAAAAATAAAATCATATTCAAGGGAAATGCCATGAAAGAATCTAGCTGAAATTAGCGTCTAATCGGCAGAATCACCTTGCATCAAGATGGCCTCCCATGCAGTTCGCTACAATTTTTAGTATCATCAGGGACTTCAAGGTGCAGTGAAGAAGTATGTCCAGCATTAACCAGGATGTTCTCCCCTTTATTAAATCAATACAGAGGTGTATTGCCACCAGTGCAGAGCATGTTTAGCTTTGGGACCAGGTGAGTGTGAGTGTATCTGCATCCCAAGTGAGGAGAAGAGCTTTTAACAACGGTTTTGTGTCAAAGAGGGCAGCAATGAAACCACATCTGTGCAGGAAAAAAGTCATAGCAATATTAATGTGTTGCAAGAAGTACGTGGATATATGAAGATGTATATACATGTACTTGCATACATAAATGCCAGACTGTTGATGTAGCAACATTTTGTTAGCCAGCCAATGACGTGTGAGTGTGTTTGGCAATGGTGCTTCTTCTGCTACTGTTGTTAAAATTCAGACAAATTCCAATTTTTGATTTGAGATTAGATTGACTTAGACATATTGGGGAAATATTTTTTCTGGAGAAGAAATTGGGAGAACAACCATCCCTTTAGTGAAGTATTCACATTCAATCCATCACAGTCACAGTTCTGGTTTCCTTAGAGCAATGCTATGAATAGAGCCTAGGATCAAACTGTCCTTCAAAAACAACTACTTCCTACAATCCAAACCAGCCGTTTCTGATGATCTGTGTGTTTTCCATCATGTGAAAAAAATGCTCAAACATCAAAAAAAAAAAAAAAAAAAATTTAACCTTGCCCATCGACCATCTTTAAGATTGTAAAAATGCTATTAGTCTTCGCCCAGTGGTCCAGGTTCCTGTTGGGTTGCTATGGCTACTGAAGTTCAAAAGCCCATGTAAAAGTTGTCAAATCCTCTCTGCTAATACCAAACAGCTTTTGGTAGAGGCAGAATGACAGTGTGGAGCAACATCTCCCATACTGGAAAAGCAATGGTTGTCTGGTTGTCATCATTGGAAGCAATGTCATTATAGAAACATCCGGAGCTGAGATTCTTCAACCATTTCCAATCTCAGGGACCAAACTCTAGCCTCCAAGATGTAAGTGCTAACCCCCCCACAGAGAAAGGTTTGTCAGAGACAACCTCCAGTGTTCAGGGTGGTGGAGGATAGAATGACCCGCCTCCCGCCCAGACCTCAACCCCACTGAACACTTGTGGGATCAGGTTGTATGTGCTGTCAGTGCAAGATTAGTAACACAACCATACTGGTGGACCTGTCTCAAATTCTGGCTGAAGAATGGGATGTCATCTCACAGCAGTGAGTGACCAAGGTAGTGACCAGCATGAGGTGGAGGGGCCAGGTTGGTGTGGTTCTGTACAGCCCCACCGATGCTTTAAACTTCAATCATCCGGTCACCAATCAAGAATGGATAGCAAAATAAGTTATTTGGCAGAGAGGAGTTGAAAAGTTTTTTAAAGATTGATATTTCTTTAAATTTTATTTTTTTCTCCATGTCAATAGACTGCGTTAAAGATCAGTTCTCATTTTCTGAAATGGAGTTCTGTTGAGATGTTATGACCAGTCAATATTTTACCTGCAGCAGATCTTGTAAGTCTTTAGTCTCCCCTGCCAGCAGCTTGTCAGAGCAGGTCCAGGAGCAGAGCAGACTTCTGCCATGTTAAAAACAAACTTCAAAGCATTTCATGCAAACACTAAAATGCAGATTTTTTTTCTGCTGAGGCTATTGACATTGACGTCTGTGGTTATGTAAAACATTATGGTGAGACTTGATTAAAATTTTTAATTGAGTTAATTGCAGGGTCTGTAATTAATTAATAGAAGTTAATAGTTTTAATTGTAAACTATATATCAACACAATAAGCAACATTTTCAGTTAAACACTTTTTGCTGCTAAATTATTGAATAAATAGACTTATGAGTTTAACAACAAAGATATTCATTGTTATTTATCTGTTATTCAGGTTATTTAACCATCAGATTGGTGCAAAGTGCTGTTCTACCCATTCAAGTGTTTCAGGAACCCCTGATCATTCTTCTTTGAAGAAATTCTTCTTTAGAAATGTGGACTGTGGACGCTGACATTAGCGTTGCGGACATCTATTTGCTGGAACATGTTTTGCATTAAGATGCTATTTTAGGCTTGAATAGCCTTAGTGATAGGCCAACTCCTTTTTGCACAACATGCACACAGTAATAGTCTTTTCCAACATCCTATTTGATCTGGGGGTTTTTAAAGCAAAAATTAACCCCCAGTGGGCCAAGAGAAGCGGCTTCATCGTCCTTTACTGTGGCTTGCGGATGTTTGTTTGTCAGATTTATGGGTGTACCAGGAACACAATATAAAGGTTCTGGCTCAGGACTTTATGTATGTGTAAAAAAAAAAAAAAAAAAAAAAAAGAAAAAAATTGCAATTGCACTAAAATTTTTAGCACATTAAGCTCTATGTAATTAATTAATTGAAATTAATGTGTTAAAGTCCCAGCCCTAAAACGAAAACCAAGTCTGTCTACATTCTGTAAAAATGACCTTCCAAAGTGAAATGTTCATCAAAACAGAATCTGTGGAGCCAATCCTGCCAGAGTCCCTTCATACTAGAGTTAATATTATATAGTGTTTCTATGGCAACTTACCTTCCAATGACAAGGTATCATGATGAAAGATCTTAGTTACAGATCTCACATGAGCTCAGTCTTCGTGCAGATTAACTACAGTGTAAATAACCATCTTAAACACACATGATGGCTGTCTGAAGCTTCATAAATCACTGTTCCTATAAACTTCCTCTACTTACGTTTTTAAGATGGGAGCTCACCCAGCCGTCTAGAGTTAAGAAATTACCTTCTCAGAATCTCTCAACAGGACTCACTTTAGAAAAAAAACTGAACTGTTCCACCAAAGATTAAAAAACTTATGGGACATATAGTATTTGTTTAAATTCTTATAAAAAGAAATTTATTTTTATTTTTATTTTATTTTATTTATTTTTTTTTTTAACCGATTTTAAACTTTGATTTAAAAACATCATACCAGCTTTTTATTCTACTAATGAATCACAATAAACTAATAATAAGAATGCTGTTCCACTAATTCTGATTCAAAGTAAAACTCACATTGGGTTCACACATGAATTAATCAGAAAGATATGAATTTCTTCCCAACCCTTAGTCATGTGATTACTTCTACAACGTTAGATAATCATTTAAAAGTGTTATCACACTCTTACTTATTTCGTTTGGAGACACCAATCATAACAATATAAAAGACAAAATATTTTTCATTATCACGTTCTGATAATTTTAAGAAAAATATGGTTACAGAAATTTGAAATGTGTTTTTCTTCTCACCTGTTCAGAAGAAATATAAATTATTTTCTTTTGATCAGATAGATTGATGGTTTCATATAATAGTTATAGCTGTACTGAAAAACTGGCCAAAGACAAAGCATATTTTTAAAACTCATGAATTTCTTGACAATTCAGTTATTAAATTACAAAATGTCACTCAATTATTGACTGATAACTTTAATTATTGACTCTGTTAAGTGGGAAATAATCACATTAAACCACTGTGTCACTATGTATCTTCTCTTTTATTTGAGAACTTTTGATTCCTGGTCTCTTGAATGACCCTGTGTTAATCATAGCTTCATTATTTGGACAGTCACAGCACCAGACTGCATCACACTGATAGATAGGTGGATCTTTTGTGTGAGAGGACTCTAGCTCTTACTTTCTCTGTTATCATATAATTTTTCTTTGCTGATGAATGCCTGCTCACAGGGACGTGCCTTCAGTGCTGCCGTCAGAGCTGTGTCATAACAGCAAATAGAAAAATGTTCAGCCTGAAGCCATATGAAACTGTCGGGTCATTTCTTAATGTTTGTGTTGTTGGGACAGAGGTTGCACAATTTTTAATCAAACATCGGGTCAAAAACTTTGACTCAAATTGTTGGGTTAGAGAAGAGATTAGAGACAACTTCATCGTTCTTTATGACTGCCATTTTGTGTCTAAAAACGACCTGATCAGACTTTACTGAAGGTCTTCCACCAGATCTGTGTTGTTAACACTAGAGAATGAGTTTGTTTACTTTAGATATTAGCCTTTTAGCTGCTAACTAGTTAGCACAAGCTAAGCTGTTCAGCGGTCACACTTTGGCCAAAGCTAAAGTCTGTATAGAAAGGCTGTTTTTACAGTGTTATATACTAATTATGTATTTTACTTAGTTTAAAATATTTTAGTAAAAGTCTTTCTAGACTATATGAAATAATTGTAAACTCAAAGTCCTTCATGGTTGTTGGTTGTTCACTCCGTTGCTGCCTCCCAGCAATGAGGTGGAGTCTTGTCAGATTAAAAGTACCTGTTGAAACCAATAACTTTTAAGCAGGTATTAAACATACTTTTCTTTAGACCCACATTTCTGGGGTTTTTTTTTTTATTGGTCTGATGTAATGTTCTAATTTTAAATGTCATGTTTTCATTACCTGTAAGCAGAAAATCATGATAATTAACAGAAATAAAAGCTTTCAAGCATCCATCTGTGTGTAATTAATCTATATATTGTGTTTTACTTAGTGATAAAGTTCCTGAAGTAAATGGACTTTTCAAAAATATTTTAGTTCATTGAATGGGTCTGTAAGCCTTTCTTGAGGCAGTTTGCATGTTCTTCTTAAGCAAATATGGGTTCTGTACATGTCATGATGTCCAATCTAAACTCAAGTGCAGGCTACGGACAGCAGCAGTGAGGATGAAAAAGTTTTTATTTGTTCACAAACAACACAGGAATTTTCAGACCCTTGGTATAAGATGGCAGGAGGGGGAAACGAACCAGGTCCGGAGGAAGGCGAAGATCAGTGAGGGGGAGCAGTATGAATCTTGATGAGAAAAGGAGAACGGAAGTTCTTACTTGGATGCCAGACTGAAACGGATGAGGGAGACTTGGTGTCTGCTGGGGCTGAGTTTTGCTGGAGCTGGGTGAACAAGTCAGTTGGTGATTTGGCCTTACATGTCTTGTCCCCAGGTGCAGATCTGAAGGTGGTTTGAGGGTGGACAGGTAGGTAATCAGTTGGTCTAGGATCCAGGTCAGGGGAGGTGAAGCCGAGAAGCGCGAGTAAGGGTTTGAGAGGCTCAAGGACTTAGAGCCAGGGAGGCAAGACAGGAGACTTCCAAAAGCCACGTGGAAGTGGCTGAGAACCAGGGATGCTGCAAGGCAAGGGTCAAAGGTAAGCGCAGGTATTAATCTGGAGAGAGAGAGCTAGAGTAGTTATCACAGAGGATGCAATAACCATCTGGTGCCTTCCTCAGGGAACTGGCTCCTCTACATACAACGCCCCTCGTTGAGGTACAGCTGGACCTAATCACCTGCTCATCACACCCCGCAGAAGGAGAGAAGGTAATACATAAACACCCAGTCCCAGCACACAGCCAGTGGGCACAACAGCACGGATACTCCCACTTCCTCCAACACTCTAAACCCTGTTCAGTGTGGGTGCATGATCATCCCGTCTAAACTTGGTGTGAGCTGGTGAGCTAGCCTTTGACCTATCTAGATCTAAATCTATATGGCTACCAACAAGGGAAGGTTAAAGATTATGTTCGCATACAGCTTCATGCCTTGCAAATGTATTCACATCCCCTCATCTCTTTCACGTTATGTTACATTGCAATCTAAAATGTCTGTGAATGTCACAGAAAACAATATCCCAATCCATCCAATTCTCCAAGGTGAGTATTCATCAAGGAAGCAACCAAGAGGCCCATTGTAACTCTGGAGGAGCTGCAGAGATCCTCAGCTCAGATGAAAGGATCTGTTTTCAGGACAGTTATGAGTTGTGCAATCCAAACTCCAGCCTTTAGAAAAGAGAGGTAAGAAGAAAGCTAAAGTTGAAAGAAAGTTATCAGAAGTTTCATTGGCAGTTTGCCACAAGCCATGTGGGAGATACAGCAAACACATGAAAGAAGGTGCTCTGGTCAAATGAGAACAAAATGTAACCTTTTTGGCGTATATGCATCTCAGCTGTGTGGCAGAAAGCTAATGCTAGGCAACACTCTAGAGCAGGGGTCTCCAACCTGCGGCTCCAAAGCCACATGTGGCTCTTATAAAGGCAATAAGAAGGGGTGGTTTTAGCAGTTTGTTTTTTGCTATATTTTGGAAAAAAATTGTGAAAACTATACATAATTTCTTTACCAATGAGGCAATGTATAGACAATGTATCAGTATATGTGGTGATCACATAACCGGAGTCTTTAAGCAGCTATAGTCATAGCCATGGTCAAATAAGTCTCTCCTCCATAAATTGTATGTTTATGTCTTGACTTCTAGTTTGGGCTGGAAATCTGTCTCACATGCGGAATTAATTGTGAAATATCATGACCTTTTAGAGGATTTTAAATCCGCCCAAACATCATAGATTTCATCACTGATCCTAATCATCATAATTCTACAGAGGAGCATGATTTCACAACATGCGCTGACGAATCATTAGGATCTCTAAATGTCACTGGCTCACTAAGGGCAGCAATAGCCAACCAGAGATCAGAGGGTGAATGTGAGATGGCATGCAACAGAAAGATCATCACAGAAACACTTACAATGCCGAATGGCTTGGTCTAATGCAAATAAACGTCCCCATAATATGATTTCTTCATGCTGTTCTAACACACTCTAACGCACAACTGTGTTGGAATGCTCTAGCGGAAGAGTTGATTTAAACCCTTCCATTGCTTCTCTGTCAGCTTCCCTGCCCCTGCTAGAGAAAAACATTCCCACAGCATGATCCTGCCACCACCATGTTTCACAGTAGGGATTATGTGTTCTGGGTGATGTGCAGTGTCAAACGCAAATATCTATGTCCCTTATTAGGTCTGTGGTAAATTACAAACAGGACATTTTGTGCCTTTCTTTCAGTCTTTCTTTTTGACAATTTTTCCTGATCCAGATTTATGGAGTGCAGGACAAGCAGTTGCAGATTATTCCGCCTGAGCTGTGGATTTTTGGAGCTCCTTCAGAGTTACCATTGGCCTCTTTGCTGCCACTCTTATTATTGCTCTCCTAGTCCAGCATCTTTGTTTAGGTGGTCTTTGTTTTGTTCACTAATGTTCTCTAACAAACCACTAATGCCTTCACAAAACAGCTAGATTTATACAAGTGGACTTGGGTATTAATCAGTTAGGCTGGACTTCAATTTACGGTGTTTGAGTAAAGGGTGCTAAACAAAAATGCACACCTTCCTTTTCACATTTGAATTTGTGAATTTGAGTTTTCCTTCCACTTCACAGTTTAGCACTCCATTGTGTTGGTCAGATCGATCCTATTTTCTGATTAGGTGACTTCAGAAAACAAATGGTTGCACTGCTGTTTATTTAGAGGTATCAGATTAAACATAATTAACAAGTATATGCATGGAACACTTTTCAGGTTTTTATTTAATGTCCCCTCCCCCCACATATCTTCCTCTTGACTCTTCACTCTTCACATAAAAATCCTAATAAATACATGGACGTTTATGGTTTTAATGTGACAAACTAGACAGATTTTGAAGTTTCTTTTGGTTTTATGGATTTAAGATTTTTAAGGAGCTGTAAATAGGGGGAATGGATTGATGTTTTAATCTGAAAATAAGTGTGGCTCAGTTTAACTGTGATGATGGGAAATGGTTTGGGTATTTACCACAATACATACCTTTAACATTTGAATGGCCTGCTATAACTAAATGTTTATAGGTTCCCTTTTTCATTGTGAGCAGTAAAATCCAAACTAAATTACAATATCATCACATTTTCGCAGCACAGCATCTTACATCACCCTGCAGAAAAATACTTTATGACTGATCCGAGGGAAAGTATTTAAAACGAGAGATGATTCAAACACTTTTGAGGTAAAACACAATTTTTTAGAACTGAATGTAGCTGACTAATCTGTTAAATTGCAGTATAATCGTGATGTTTTTGCTTTTCCTAACACCAAAAATATATAGTAAATAAATTTTATTTATATAGCAATTTCTCAGACACCAGTCACAAAGTGCTTCACAGTAAAAATAGTAAAAATAGTAAAAGTAAAAATAGTAAAAGCAATAAAACACAAAGACATTTAAGAGATACATCATAACAACGTTAGTGTGAGGGACCATCAGCAGGTTCTGCTCCAAGGATCTCACACTACGAGCTGAGGAGTAAGGCTGAATCAGCTCACAGATGTAGGGAGGGGCATGTGGTATGCAACAGGGAGCCAGTGAAGGGATTTTAAGGGGGCTGGGGGGTAATGGGGGCTCTTCCGTTAGTACGGCTCAGGATCCTTGCAGCAGAGTTCTGTGTCAGCTCTAGACAGGGCAGCTCTTTTTTGTTTCGACATGTGAACAAGCTATTGCAGTAGATTAAACAAGATTAAACAAAAGTATGAACATCTCAAGCTCATTTCTGGAGAGGATTGTTCGAAGTTTGGCAATGTTTTGCAACTAGAAGAAGCATGTCTTTCAAAGTTGAGTGGAGTGTTTTTCTAGAGATATGGCTTCATCATAAATAACTCTGTAATACCTTTCTTAACACAAAGAATATATAATTAATAAGCAAATAAATAAATTCTATTTATATAGCACCTTTCTCATGTAATAAATCCTTATAAACATATAAAAGTGCATCTTAAATTTTAGTACATAGTGAAAGTTTACTTTTTTTTGTCACTCATTACAGAAATAAAACTTTTCTAATGTTGATTATTATGGCTTACAGATAAGTAAAAACCAAAATTCAGTGGCTCAGAAAATTAGGATATTACATAAGGTCAAAAAAAAAAAAAAAAAAAAAAAAAGATTTTTAAACAGAAATGTCAGGCTTCTGAAAAGTCTGTATATTTCTGGGCACTCAGTACTTGGCTGGGGCTCTTTTTGCATGAATTACTGCATCAATATGGCATGGCATGGAGATCAGCCTGCGGTTCTGCTGATGTTCAGGAGGCCCAGGTTGCTTTGATAATGGCCTTCAGTTTATCTGCATTGTTGGGTCTGATGTCTTTCATCCTTCTCTTGACAGTACTCCACAGACTCTCTATTCCACTCTTCTTTCAGACTCGAGGACCTTGATTTTCAAATTAATACAACATCTGCAGCCCAGGTATAGCATTCATCTGTGACTCTTGATGTGATTCCAGCCGTAGTTCACTCCTTGTGAAGCTCCCCCAAATTCTTTAATGAAATTTGCTTGACAGTCTTCTTGAGGCTGCAGTTAACCACCAACCACATGTTTTCCTTCCACTCAATTTTCTTTGAGTATACTCTGTGAACAGCCAGCTTCTTTAAGAATGACCTCTTGTGGCTTACCCTCCTTGTGGAGGGTGTCAATGTCGGTCTTCTGGACATCTGTCCAGTCAGCAGTCTTCCCCATGATTGTGTCCTACTGATCCAGAGTGAGAGACCGTTTAGAGGCTCAGAAAACCTTTGTAGGTGTTTTGAGTTAATTAGATGCTTAGGCTGTGACACCATGAGTTTCCAGTATTTAAGTTTTTCACAAAATTTGAATTTTCTTTGACACTGAATTTTGGGGTTTCATTATCTGTGAGTCATAATCATCAAAATGACAGGTAAGGCTAGAAATATTTCACTCTGTGTAATGAGTGTATGTAATTTATGTATTTCACGTTCTGAAATGGCTGACAAGAAATATTAAACTTTTAAACGATAGAATAGAATAGAATAGAATAGAATAGAATAGAATACAATAGAATAGAAATATCCTTTATTGTCCCACTATGGGGACATTTCTGTGCAACAGCAGCAAAGTGGCAGTGGCAGGCAGTAACAGAAAAACAGGCTCACACAAGGAATATAGAAGTATGTATAAAAAACTGAATAAATAAGAAAAAAGGAAAGAAAGAAATCTATATTTCTATAGATTTCTATAGATTTCTAGATATTTTATTTATTTATTTATTTATTTATTTGTTTTTGACATACCCGTATTATAACTATCAGCAATTAGCAATCACTATTAGCAATCACCGTTTCAGGGGGTACCGCTAAAACAGAATTGTAGCCATGTTGCTGTGTCCCAGTGCCCTCTGTAGGTGTCTGTGAATGAAGTTTTCTTCTATTCCGGCAGGTGGCGCTGCCGCATGATGAGATTGGCGCTTTATCGGAAGAAAGGTAGTGACGTGTCCGCGGCGCCTTTCCTTATCCTGTGGGCTGTTTCTTGAATTGTGGAGGAAGGGGAGTGAAATTTACGGAAAATGGCAAGTATATGGTGTTCATATATGTGTAATTTCGGGCAGGCGGAGTGTGTGGAGATGTGTGTGATGGTGCAGCGGTGTTCCCGGCAGTGTGTGGCGCGGATGGGGCTGGATGCCGGCCGATGTTTGCTTGTTCCTGGCCGGTGAGCCGCTTTCCTCCAGCGTGGCGACTTACGGCTGACTGGACCTCAGCTGACCTCCTGGAGTCATTCCAGAAACTTGAGCCTCAACAGCTCATAGTTTGTTTGTTTTCAGTTATATTGCCATTAGTGATAGGATAGGGTAACATTGTGACTGTGTGTGTTTACAGGGTTTCGTCAAGGTGGTGAAAAATAAAGCCTACTTCAAGAGATACGAGGTGAAATTCAGGAGAAGAAGAGGTAAAGAGCTGCTTTAAACAGCGTCCAAACTGTGATTCCAAGCAAGCATCTTTAGATGGTAGTCGGTGTGTTGGGAAAGTCTTCAGAAAAGTTTTTGCCGAAACAAAAGGAATGAAAAATAATACTAAGGTCATGCATACATATATATGGTAAAAAAAAAAAATGTCAGTATGTGGGGTCATTTTTGACCCTTTATAGAAAAAATGTTGTAAGAGTTGTGATCTAAAAGGTGAAGATTCATCACACAATTTTGGGATTATCTATAAATTTCTAACAATATAAGACTTTCATGAAATATTCTGTGGTTATTGTTCTGCTGTTATCAGTAGCTGTAATAAATATGGTCAATTATAGTGAATTAATTGCAAGTTTGCTACAATTGAGTTATATAGCTATCTTTTTCTGGGTGGGTTCTGATCAGTGATTGGCAGGTCAATAAATACTACATGAAGGTTTTTCTGATCCCTTTCACAAGTTTCTGGTATTCCATTTGTTTTCCAGGGGGCTATGATACATAAGTAAAACAATTTGTTTCAAGTATTTTGATAGAAGTAGGGGTTGAATTGAAAAACCACCTCATCAGATTCATTGATGGTTATAGTTATGGATTAATAAACCACTGATTCCGGATCCTGTTGAATCATCAGAGGGGAAAACTGACTTCTATGCCCGCAAACGCCTGGTTGTGCAGGACAAGAACAAGTACAACACCCCCAAGTACCGACTGATTGTCCGGCTCTCCAACAGGGATATCTGCTGCCAGGTTAGTGACTGACACGCGCAGTTAAACACTCCTGAGTCGCATGTTTTCAAAAAGGATCTGATCTACCCGTTTGCTGTTTCTTTACGTCGTTCAGATCGCCTACTCCAAGATCGAGGGAGACCACATTGTGAGCGCTGCTTACTCCCATGAGCTGCCCAAATACGGGATCAACGTGGGCCTCACGAACTATGCTGCAGCCTACTGCACTGGGCTTCTGCTGGCCCGCAGGGTAACAAAAAAACTGCTGCTTGTGATGTTTAGGTTTATGCAGAAGGATCTGATTTTTAAACCTGGTCTCACTTTGTAGTTGCTGCACAAGTTTGGCATGGATCAAGTATACGAAGGCCAGGTGGAGGTGACGGGAGACGAGTTCAACGTGGAGAGCGTGGACGGGCAGCCAGGCGCCTTCACCTGCTACCTGGATGCAGGGCTGGCCAGAACCACCACAGGAAACAAGGTGTTCGGAGCCCTGAAGGGAGCAGTGGATGGAGGACTGGCCATTCCTCACAGGTCGGGGGCAGGGATCAAAACATTTTGAATGTGTGTGTTACAAAAATGTTAGTGTTGAGGAGGCTTGAGGAGAGGAGGGCGTAAAATAGGCTGTAAGGCAGATCTGTTTCCAGCAGAGCTTCGTCTTATTTTTCCCAACTATGCAAACAATTTCAGGAAGAGCTATAATTCCAACACTGACACAGCTGTGGTTCCCAAGGTTTGGGTCAGGCAACCTCTAAAGTCATCAGCTGGTACCGGCAGACTGATATTAAAGTTCTAGGTTCTTTATCTGCCACTTGTGCATAAAACTCGCAGTACAGCCATATTGGAAATGTGCAGCAGTTTGTCAGCAGTTCAGGAAAGGGAAATACACAAAATGATAAAAATATAAAAGCACTCAGGGTTCTAGAGTAACGCGACTTAATTTCTCAAAAGAAAAAAATCTGAGGTCAAACTGGTGCAGCCAGTCATTCAAGGGGAAAAAACCTCCCGACAAGCCTCCCAGTGGTTCAGCAACAGGCACGCGTTAGCCCTGCACCGCGCTATAAACAAATCAGAGGTGGTGAGGGGTGGGAGCCCTCGTCAGATACAGAGTGGATGCAGCACGGATGAGGAGAGAAAATACAGAAGAGTTCAGCTCTGAGCCATCCGAAAATCATCCCTAGTGCTCCAACAAGGAGCTGTCCTCTTCCCAGGTTGTCGCGCCCTGGTTCGGAAACAGCATCAGATAACGAGCCACTGAAATTAAAAGGAGGGAAGTGTTTCCTGAAGACGGGAGCTTGACTTGTTTCTCTGACGAAGACACAGTAAAGCCAAAGCTTTATGGCACTGTGTTTATTGTAAAGTGTCGTGCGAAGGTAGTTACAGTTAGTTTTCTGGATCCCAAAATGGAAATGATATGTGCTTGTATAGCACCTTATCAAGTCCTGAGGACTCTAGAACGCGCCACGCTCTGATGGTGGGGAGCTGCGTTGTGGCCACAGCTGCCCTGGGGCAGAATGACAGCAGTGAGGCTGCCATGTAAGTGCCTCTGACCACCAGCTGGCAAGGAGAGTAAAATGTCTTGCCCAAGGACACAGTAACTGAGATGGACAGAGCAGGGTTTTGAACCAGCAGCCCACTGGTCACAAGACCCAAAATTATTCATAGCTCAGTTCTTGAGTTAAAGTGATTCAAACAAGAAGTAGGTAGAGGTCGACTCCACCACTGAAACTGTCAGCAGATGGCGGTATTACCCCATGAAAATAACAGAGTTTGGACGTCTCCTTTCTTTCTGTATTCGTTTCTTTCTAAAAGTCTCTGTCATGTTTGTTTCAGGGCAGGGATGGAGAGCCCATGTTGACCTCTTCTGCCTCTGACATTTTGCACATACGTTTGGGGTGCGTTTGTGTCCTACAGGAAAAGATAAAAAACTTCAGATATCTCATAAATGAGACATGAACGTACATGTAAAGCCTTACAAAACCCTTCTGTTTTAGAAGGAAGACTTTCAGTTTTCAAGATGCCCATGAACTGACTATTAAATAGATAATTATTGTAAGAGAATGCAATAGAAAAAAATGCTCTGTTCCCTCGGGGGCTTCAGAACTTGATATTAAAATATACGGCTGGGTATTGTTTAGAACCCCACAATTCGATTTCGATTCAGTTTTGCTTTAAATGCTGCAATATTGATTTCATAATAAGAAGTACACAAATAATTCATTAGAGTCCCTGTGGATAATTTTAGGATATTTACTTTCTTGCCCGTATAAACAGAAATGGTATATATCAACATAAAAATTAAATATCTGAAAATAAAACTGTAGTACAATAATACTAGTACTATTATTATTAGTAGTAATACTAATATGGAGTACTGTATGAAAACTTAGTGTATGTAAATGTAAATAATTCTTGTGGATACTGTGATAATTCACATCATTTTTAAATCATCATTTTTAAGCCTACTTGAACAATATTGCCGTTGCGACCCACACTCCCCACCAGTAGGTGGTGGTAATGCACATCAAATAGCTGTGTTCCAACTGCCAATAAACTCAAGAAGGCGACTAGTGTTTATGTGACATGGAGCTGACATAGCGTACTGCTCAGAGCAGCCAGGCAGTTGCGAGGGCGGACAGCACCACGGCCACTCTGCGCCGAGCTGACAGGTGTGCAGTGGGTGCCTGTGGGCAAAGAAATGGCGCCAGGTGCTCAAGTAGTTCATCAAACTCGCTAACATCCATTGCCCTTCTCTGTCCCAGTGGCAGACGGTGTGGGAAATGTAGGAAGTGGTACGCTGGAGTATGAAACCTCAAACGTCCCCAGACAGTGCGCACGGCTCGAGAATGGGTTGCTCAGCAACACACCAACCCGCTGGCCTGGAGAGCTAATCGATTCATAGGGTTTTCCAAATTGATATTGAATTGGAAAAAAATTAATTGCAGTGCATTGATCAATCGATATTTTTACCCATCCCTATTAGAATGGCATGGTGGACATTTTTTATACTCCCCTCAATAATCAGTGGAAAAGGTTTTAGTGCTTAAAGCATCAATACTGCATCTGATGAGCAAGAAATGTCAGAATCTGGATGATGAATCTGGACTTTTGTGTCATGAAAACTATGGAATTTTGTACTAAAAGAAAAACCAAGGAATTCTGGTCAGAATATGTAAAAATTTTTTAACCATTCTTGTAAAAGTACATTTGTGAGGTCAGACATTAATGTTGGATGAGAACGCTTAAATCGCTCAAATTCATCCCAAAGGCGTTCAGTCAGATTGAGGTCAGGACTCAGTGTTGATCGGTCAAGTTCTTCCGCACCAAACTCGCTCATCCATGTCCTGATGGACCTTACTTTTTTCTCTGTTGCGCAGCCATGTTAGAACAGGAAGGGGCCGTCCCTAAACTGTGCCACAAAGCTTTAAGCTTGAAATTATCCAAGATGGTTTGGTATGCTGAAGGATTAGGGGCAGTGTCCCTCGCTGGTTCTCCGAATGCTGAGCTAACTGTAGTTGGTCCTTTTCAAGACGGGGCTGAGAGAAGCCAATGTGTGGAACTGGGTCACTGTGGGTTTACTGGGTCATATTTTATGAGGAAAAGGAGTGTCTATGCTTCACTTCCTGACGTAGCCTGTTGTTTTTCCGTCCAGCTTGAAACGCTTCCCTGGTTACGACGCGGAGAGCAAAGAGTTCAACGCAGAGGTGCATCGAAAGCACATCATGGGCATGAACGTAGCAGATTACATGTCCTACCTGATGGAGGAGGACGAGGAGGCCTACAAGAAGCAGTTCTCCCGCTTCATCAAGAACGGAGTCACACCAGACACGGTAGGATCATTTGTGAAAGGTTTTGCTCTCCATCTCTTGTCCTTTTTTTCTGCTCCTCACTGATGATAAACAAGCAGCTGAGCTAAATGTAGTTGGTCCTTCATTTGCACTGGCTGATGTTTACTGTCCTTTTCAAGACGGGGCTGAGAGAAGCACCGCAAACCATTCCGAAGTGCGAAATACTCCGATCTGCTGTTCAAATGTTCCATTTTTGGTTTCAGGTAGAAGAAATGTATAAGAAAGCACATGCCGCCATCAGAGCGAATCCCAAACTTGAGAAGAAACCCAAAAAAGATGTCACAAAGAAGAGGTGGGCTCCAGTTTGGTTTAAAATATCTTTGTTTTGGAAATGTAGCATTTGATTAAAAAAAACAAACTGAATGTGTTTAATGGCAGATTGGAAAATGTCCTGCCTAGATGGACCTTCTTTTTTCCTCAGCTGATGTAGAGAATCTTAATGAATTGGCTTTTTGTCTGTGGTCGTGCAGGTGGAACCGCGCCAAGTTGTCCCTGGCTCAGAGGAAGAACCGTGTCGCCCAGAAAAAGGCCAGCTTCTTACGAGCACAAGAACAAGAAGCAGGGGATGGTTAGGGGTGGAAAATATCAGCCAAATAAATCTATTACATTCAACCCTGTGTCTTTCCTCTTACTGGTTCCTCGTGGTTTATTATAAAGCTGTGGTTCTCTAGGGTTTTATATAAAGTACTTAAACGGTATGTTTTCAAATATCATCATAGCTGACGGACAACTTAAGACTTGAACCATTCAAGTTGGATTAACGAAGGCGCCTGAAAGTTAGGATTCCCAGGAGGAAACTTCTCCCAATATGGCCGCCTTGCAATTAAACCTTAGAAATAGTTGCAATAAGGGTTATTTTTACTTTTGATTCATAAATCATTCACACACAGCTCTGGTCACATTTAGCTTGTTACTAGTGTATTATAATAAAAGTACTAAATGTGAGAAATGCAGGTCTATCTAAATTTGAGTATGATTCAAAGTTTCATGTAGGAGTAAAATTCAGACTGAAAAGGTTTTTTTTTTTTTTTTTTTTTTTTTTTTTTTTTTTTTAAATCTAAGAATTGTGGCCATCTGATCAGTATGAGAAGCCTCAAACTCAGTTTGAGGCTCATGGACCTGTAACATGAACCTTGGCGCTCACTCCCACGGATGAAGGATATTTATTGGAAACTAGGGAATTGGAAATATTAAAATTTTGCATCGACATGCATAGTTGTCACTGTAATTTGAAATATGCAACTTGAATCCTTTCTCAGGGTTGGACTTGCTGATTAAAAACCACAATGTACATCCTTGAGGGTAGCTTTTGGCAAATCCCAGGTCAGGGGTCTGCAGCCTGTAGCTCCAGGGCTGCAAGTGGCTCTTAATAGCTTTGCCTGAAAATCAAAAGGTTAAAGTTTTTAACTTTTAAATTTTTTTTTTCCTACAATATTTGCACTCAATTTCCACAAACAATGACAAAACTACCAGTAATATGTTTTTAGGTCTGTTTCCCTTGTCAGTTTGAAATCTATGTGCTTTTTAGAAAACATATCCATCCCTTGTAATGTGCATCTTTATTTTAAATCCTGAAAATAGAAATAAAAAGCTGGTTCTTTAAAAATGACAAATTTCCTAAAGTAGATATGTCTGAAAGGTTTGTTTTCCATTTGCTGCTTCAAACTAGTTTTATTTGGCTGTCCTGAGAGTAAAATGGCAGACCTCTGTCCTAGGCGATCTTGTGTAAAATTTCTTAACCATCTTCTTATCCCCATATGACTAGACCAAAGTGCTGATGCGTATGCCTCATAAAGCAGAAGTAGAAATATGTCAACCCCCATTCGCAGAGGGTGTCAGTGACTGCAATCAGCAGTCTTCCCTGTGTACACACCATAAAATGAAACTTTGAACTTTTTAATTGGTCTTATGCAAGTTTTTAATTTTCTGGGAATAGTTTTCATCAAGTTTTGAGCCATAATCATCAAACTGAACAGAAATGAAATACATTAGTGTAGTGGATCTACATAATGTTTCAGTTTTCAAATTTAATGACCAGAATATAAATTTCTGATAAAATTCTCATTTTCTGCAACTGTATCATGGGTGTGCCAATAAATTGGACCCAATTTCCTTCATTTTGGGAGATCGGCAATCAGCCGATACTTGCATGAGAAACCAATTTTATCTACATCTGCAAAGGTCTGAAAATCAGCCAGTCAGTCTCCTGTTGCTCTGCCGTGAGAGAGGACTGACTGACAGACCTCTGCCACCAGGTCATGTCTGCACATGCTCGGTTAACAATAGTCACCCCACTGTGCCAACTTAGCGACTCTTTCACTAGATTTAGCCACTTTTCCAATGAAAAAAAATTAGTAAGCTATCAGCCAAAACTGAAATCATCAGATCAGGCTTTTTAAAGATTGATGATCGGCCAGAAAACTGCAATCAGTGCTTCTCTAAACCGTATATTGTTGTTAGTTTGTTAGCCTGCTCATTGAGCATATAAAATAAGAATTGCACTGGTTGGCTCTTGGTTCTGTAACATGGTCAAAATGTGATTTTCTGATCCAAGTTCTAACTTCATGGTAATATAAGTGATGATAATCGCTTCCTGGTTTAGTGTATCCTGCTGCAGTTTGTACTCCAAGTTGAACATTTTCCTACTGATTTTCAGTTAAAAACAAAGATCAACCTGTTTAAACTCCTCTTTCTAATTGTTGGAAGTCAAACTCAAATGAATCCTCACAAAGACACGTGTTGTTTACATAAGTGGTATGGTATTTAATTGTGCAAATATCATGCTGTTTCTTCAAAAAGTAAAAACCACAACTCAAAGCAGCACTGACTGCAATGTTGATGTGCTCTACAGGTCAGCTACAGCTATAATTCAGTGGTTGAAGTAATCTTTTAATCCAGCTACAATGAAAAGGAACCTTTAAAAAACAGCATCAGATGTCTGAGATCACATTTTCACTGATGGTAAACATTCTTAAAGTGACTTCAGCATCATGTGTGGCACAAAATCCAAAAATAGACCATTTTACAGATCTTTTTAGAGATAAATACAAACATGGAAGATTGACACGTGATGGTGTTCACTGTGTAAGAAATGCCCAGTATAGTAAGTGAAGAACACAGATGCACAGCATGACTCGATGGGTCCTGATCTGTGTCCTTCAGAGTTCAGTTTGAATCAGACAGCCTTGATCCACCCGGACGGCAGCAACGGAGAAAATCGGAGCCTCCATTACTTCTGAGCCGATTATTAAAGAATTCTGTCAAGACATTTGGTTCTCATATTACAGCCGACCAACACCAAGAGTATAAGGACAGTATTGTTTTTATACATTTCAGAAACATCCTTTATAAAAGGAAAGGAGAACATTCACCTCTACCACCTGCAGCAGTATCATCTTCATACATAAACATGAAGCCAGGAGGGCTTATCTTATCGTTTTAAAACAAACATTTGCGAACGCCATTCCTGTGCACTAGAGCATACAGACAGACTGAAATGAAGGCCTGTCAGGTGGTTTCTGCCACTGAGGTTCCACCAACTCCAGACAATGCTAACCTGGAAAAGTCGAGGCTCTTCTGCTCTTCATAGCTGTCACACAGATGGTTAATGCTCGGCAGCACTTGCAGTCACATTCAAAACAACGGTCCAACATCAGACCGACCAGGTTTTAGCAGAAATATTTCTACATGCTAAAATGATTTACCTCTCGATGTAGTAGAGTCATAAAAAAGCAACAGACATGACCTGCATGCTGCTGATTCTGGGCAACAGAATCACTATATAGAAGGGAGTGTGTTCAAAATAATAGTGTGTATTTCAATCGGTGTGTCAAACAGTTGGTCCTTATTTAAGGATGAAGGCGACAAATGCTGTGCATGCTGCTTTCTCTGAAAACCAGAGTAATATTGTTCCTGACATTGTCCAGAAGATGTTACTTTTATTACAACACTGATAGAAGGGAGGACATAAATACAACTGCAGAACATAATAGTCTGACCTACCAGAATGAAATCAAATGCGTTATAATGGAAAACACAACACTACTGTTCAAACGCACAGTCAAAGAACAGCACAAAGGTCTGGTTAGGTAACTGGAGACCACCCTGGAGCTAATCACTGGCTGTCAGTACTGTAACACTCAGAAGACACCTATAGCCTCTTCTCCATTGTCAAGTCTCACTCGAGCTGGTCAATGTCTGGTTCGGTTCTAGTGTGGGTGTGTCTCTATTGACATTGTGTTCCTCATTATGTGGGTGTGAATATGTCTGTCTGTGTTGCCCTGCGATGGACTGGCGACCTGTCCAAGGTGAACCCGCCTCTTGCCCGATGAGAGCTGGAGATCGGCACCAGCCCCCCTCGACACCCTGCAAGGATAAGCGTGCTGGATAATGGATTGATAGTTCAGTTATTTACAGAACTAAATCTTCAATCTGACAAGTAACAGTAAATGTTTGGGTTTGTAAGAAAAAATTCTGACAGGCTATTTTTCAAAAAGTCATTATCCTCACTGTCTGATGAGTTTTTCTTCATATATTGTTTTGAAAAATAATGTTCATAATGCATTTCTGTTTATGGAAACAAATTCGAGCTGTACTATTTTTTTTAAAATCACACTTCTATTATTTTGAACACAACTATATATGTAGCTCACCTTCATCAGAATAGCATAAAATTAGGATGTCCTGCTAGCAACCATGGTAATGCTTTTTATCCTGGTTGGACATGCTTGGTTTACTTGGAACTGAGAACAGGAAGCTTAAAGTTCCTTTAGAGGATTAACAGCTGATTCAGCTTTGAGTAAACAAGGTCATTAAAAGTGTGATTTCTGTCTAAAGTATTAGGTTTCAGTTGGGTTGAGGTCAGTTCCATTCCTCAACGCTAATGTTAGCTGGCTTTACCCATTCCCCAACCAGTTTTAAAAAGTCTCTGGGACCATTTTTCTGTTTGTACACCAAACAGCATCAAGGTTTTATCCATCTGACCCAAACTGTCACCTTTGAAAAAAGCAAATTGGTCAGGATATTTAGGAACAGCTCAGGAATGACAAAATCTCAAGCCCAAACTTTTTAATCACATTGGCTCAAAAGGACTTGTGGGACAAAAAATATATAATTTTTTTCAAAAACTAAAATCACCAAAAATGTGAATTTTTTTTTTTTAACCTACTCAAACTAATCATGAACTATTTTAATTAAACAAATAAAGCAATTGAATTTTTTTAGTAGGAACGGGATCGTAGATCTAAAACTTCAAATGGTTTTTCCTTGTTAAGAAAAGGCATCCAGTTTGCTTACTATTATGGGCTTGAATGAAGAAAACTAAAAACATATTTTGTCTGTTCTCAGCCATAAAAAACAGGATCTAGGTCAGTCTTCCTATGAAAACATTTGCTGTATTTAGCAAAGTTTTAATATAGCAATTAAAAGCAGATTTGGGTGCAGCAAGGTGGACTTTAGAGTACAAGTCACTGAGTAGATGTGCTCCTGGTTACCATGACAATAGAAAGAAAGCAGGAAGCTTGGAAAAGATGATCACTTTGTGTTGCATCCAACATTTTTGTAAGTAGATTTTGATTTAAAAATTGTCGTTTTGTCCTAATTTATTTAATTTATTCTTGAATTGTGGTAAGGGAGCCGCACAAAATCAGTCCTGGACTGATAAAGGTGCTTTGTTTTAACCATTTGAGCTTCCAACCTCAGTCTGTATGGGAGCATTCTGAATTTGGAAATGTCAAAGCTATAGTAAGAATTTTCAAGGGATTACACACGGAGACTACTGGGGTTTTTTTTGTTTTTTTTTTATGCTAACCGTGCTAATCACTAGTAAGGTGCTAAATCCAGCTGAAAATGTCCAATATTTTTTTTCTTTGTTATAAAACAATAATAAAATCTTGCTTTACAGCTATTGCTCTAACACACTTGCTTGCCATCGCCTCTGTTCCTATAAAATATGATCACTCACAGCAGAAAGGCTAGAAAAAAATATTTGAACTTATGTCCTAATATTGTCTCATACTAATTTTAAAGGGAGGGTATAATGTATTTTCCAGGCACATAGTGCCATTTTATAGCACAGCCTAGAAACCATGTTACCTTCAGTTGCTATAAAAAGGCTGTATAAAACATAACTTTTATCAGAGCAATTTGATGCCTTGAAATTGGGCCTGTCTCTTTAAGAAGCTCCTACTCTTTCCAACACTCTGCCTTCAGCACCTCATCACAACAACACTTCTACATTACACCGTTTACAACCATTCTTAGGAGAGTTGAACTGAGAAGCAGTTCCAATGATAAGGTCAGCAGACTGAGTGTTTGCCAATTACTGCTGCTGCTAGTCTGGTGGAGCTGTGTGGGGAAGACTCAGCATGACAGAATCAAAGCAACACTCCAAGTGTGGTTTTGATGAGAGAATAACATTATAACATGATATAAAGCTCAAAAAAGTTGATTTTAAATAATATCCCCTGCTTAAAGTGAAACTGTAACTTGAAAATTGGTACTGCTTTATAAAAACCAGAGATTGGAAATTGGCCCCAAAGCTCTTATCAGTGCATCTCTATTCGTAAGCGTCAGAGGGTGAGAAATATGATTTCATTATATATTCTACTCATAAATCACAGCATTGTTTTCACTCAGCTCCACTTGGAGCCCTGATGAGCATGGTTTCAGAACGACATCCGCCACCAGCCCACATCATGAGTCCTTGGTGTGCGAGATCCGTTTCCAAAGCAGAGCTTTCAGATTGTTGAGGATGAGTGAGTGTTCCATGTTCATCTGTCCAGCATTGCCTCTGAGAGCCATGCAGGCATACAGTTGCCTCTCCAGCTCCTCTCTCATTTCTGAAGGCACCCCACGCAGGATGTAGTCCTTCAACACGCTGCATGCTTTTGCTAAGTTGGGCTGGACGGGCTCCTCCCTGCACCGCTTCTCAGACAGGTCACAGGATGTCTGGCAGTCCGCTCCGTACACGCATTCAGCATCCGTCTCACACTTCAGGACTCTCATGGTGCGCCTGAACTCCTCTTCAGGAACTAACACTTGTGTGTTGGTAAGACGGAGCTCATGGCGGTCGGTGTAACTGAAGTGCACAGCGGCGAGGTCGCAGATCAGAAAGCTCCCGTAGGTGCCGTGGAAAATGTCCTCCACAAGCTCCAGCAGGCCCATGGAGATTTTAGCTTTGCGAGGCCAGGAAGGGGTGAACCACTGGTCCATGGTGCGCTGCAAACCTCCAGGCACCCAGGAAACAAGAGGCCAGGGCAACGAGAGCCCATACAGGGGCGCGTTGGGGATCCGCTCTGTCATGTAGAGGTCTCCGCAGTAGCCAAGGAGGCGTGGAGTATGTCCACGGTCCTGGAGCAGCAGGCCCAGCAGCACCTCCATGAACAGAGTAGAAACCCACGTCATCACAAGGCTACAGAAAAACATTCAGCAACAATAAATACAAGAATAATGGAATAAACTAAATTTAGAAACAGGCCCTATATGAACAACTCACTGAGCAAACCTTCTTGGTTCATTCACCAAAGCATCTACAGAGTCTATCATGGGCATAAATGTCATATTACTTTTGGGGTTTTAATTATTTAATTGGGATTGTTCTGTTTTCAAGATGGAATGATAATACAGCTGAATATTACAGAATATTTAACCACTCTTGTTAGCAGAATTGGTACAGTTCTTTAAAAACTAGCCGTTTTCTTGCCAGGGATCAGGCTTTGAAGCACATTCCACAAATCTGCTATGGGCTTGGGGTTGTAACTTTGGGGAGTCCATTCAGGAAGCCCAGTGCAAGTTTTTGTGTGTGGAATCATTGTCCTGTTGGAACACCCAACTTTGTTTACATTTGGACAGCAGATCTTGATGCTCAATAATCTTTTTTTTTTTTTTTTGGCGTAGAAGTCTGACCGCAACCAGACTTCTGTGTGAAGGGTTTACAACCCCAAAGCGACCCAGATGTGGAGAAGAATGTAGGCATTCCACAGCAGCACACTGTTTATGGAAGTAATAACGGATGTAGCCATCGATGGATCAGTTTTAAAATTATTCAGCAATGGGAGCTGACGGTGTCATCAAAAAAAATCATAAGACAAAGGAAGCTAATAAAAAGAGAGCACAACTAATAGCAATGGTGTTTTGCGCAGCATGGACTGCAACTTCTGTAGAGAAGTCTGTTTGGATGTGTAGTTGGACCAGGAGCGGTGAGATTATGATGTGCTTCACTGACAGACATCTTTCATAACTCCATAATTAAGATTTTTTCAGCCATTGTGTACGTCTGGTCTGGCTTCTTCTGCTGCAGAACTATGATTCATGTCTCACGTCAACGACGTAAAAGTTGGATGAAAGGAGACATGACCGTTCTGACTGCAGACATTTTGAAAGCTATCAGAAACGTATCTGATTTAGTACCACATATAGAAGTGGCATAAATCAGATCTTTTTGAAGTTGGGGGGGAGGGGGATATCGGAATATGGATTGTTAAGACTGTCATGAAAAAGTTGGATATGGGTTGCATTTGCGTACTGTGTTAACATAGCCAAAGTTTCAACTATCAGACCCAAACTGTCATCTTTAGATGAAAGGAAATGAATTAAACTGCTTCCAAAGAACCAACAAGACTCAAAATAATAAACTGGAGGTTGGACACTAGTATCAACGTTCACACTGATGAAACCACAGCACAACACCTACCCACATGTCTAGGCAAATATTGAGATATTTGGCCAAAATGCCTAGAGGAATGTTTGGATTATGCAGCAAAGTGAGGCTTTAAGCCTACCACCATGGTGGTGGTAGAATCAAACTGAGGGTCTGTTTCACGGCCAGAAGTACTGGTGCTTTGCACAACCTGAAAAGAATAATGGAGGAGGTGGAATACCTCCAAATTCTCCTTTTTTCTACTCAAATCAACTAGATGTTTGAAATGTAGACACAGTTGAGCGTTTGCACATTGCAAACATGCATCAGGACTAATTTTGCAATGGCTAAACTAGAGAAACAGCAAGGATCCTCGATGACCCCACCGTCAACTCTGTTGGAACGTTATAGACTATGGCTAATAGTGGGGATACGCTAGGAATACAACCAAATACGAGGAGTTACCAACCATCCAACCAGGGTTGAACAGCAACACTGAGGCTCTTTTTTTCAAAATGAAGACAAACCTGATGAATCTCATCTAAGGACCATCATAACATCACTCTTCATCTTTAAACTGTCATGATACCTCATCCATCTGCAGAAGGGCCCATGTTGAACGTGCCTCTGGGAGTGACACCCGTCCATCTCTGTTGCCGTCGGCGACGGAGAGGATCTGGCTGACAAGACTGGGAAGGTCTGCATGCTCTCCAAGCTTGGACTGACAGAGAAAGGAAGACATTTAGGGTTTTGTCCTTCATGGATTTAGTTCTATGTAAACTTTAATCACACTCAGGTTGATGCTCCTCCACCTTGAGATGATTGAAGAGCATCTCTTTGAACTTCTCCACGGATGTGCCTCTGTTAGGCTTGTCAAACACTGGGGTTTCTCTTCGTGGCTCCGGTTCCTCGCCCAGCTCGTAGTGAACCACCTCTCCCAACTTGCAGCGGACGATCCCACTGTGGTCCCCCCAGCTCCCAGTGTACACCTAGTAAAAAGCAGAATGTCAGTGAAAAACAAACCAATCATGCCAAGTAATAGCGTAAGAAAACGTCTCCTACCTGGTTATTTGGTAGTGTGGACAGACACCTGCCCATGTAGAGGGTCTCTTTCTCACACAGACTGCTGCAGGCGGAGCCATCGATGATGCCCCTCCTGTATTTATCACACTTGGGAAAGAAAATAGTGAATCTTAGAGAATTACTGACCTTATCTGTCCGGCCATGTTTGATGATGCATGTTTTTCTGGAAATCACTCAAAACAAGCCATGTTTAGGCTTCATCTTAAACTTGGACTATTCAGTGTGTTGAGTTTATGAATCTGATTATTGTAAAGGTTTCTTTTCAGGTATGGCAGAAACAGCTATAGTCCTGACCAACGTGAGAAATATGGAACATCTTAAAAGCCATACATCAGTGTATTTTACTGGTTAATCAGTAAATACTTCTAATAACTTAATTCACATAGAAACATTAAGGGTGTCAATTTTTTTTCCAGCCACTGCTTCTGCATGTAAATATTTTTTGGTAAATAAATAATGATTAACCCGTTTGTTTCGTCAGAAAAGTGTTATTACATAGCTACGTGTCAAAGCTTACGTTGAAAAGTACGTATTACTGTCATTATTGTGAGTTTGATGTGTTATTTTCATTTTGCTGCTTTATTCTCAGTGGTTTCACTTACGATGGCGTTCTTGCATTCATGTCCTCTGCACAGCTCTGTGTAAGCTGAGTACTGGACGTAGAGAACCCAGCTGCCAACCAGCACGGTGAGCCACGTGAGGAACAGGTACTTCACCCGTACGAAGGAGATCCGAGCCTGGGAGGAATGACCAGAGACACAGAATCATCGTTTAGGCAAAAAAGTAATATTTTTTTTTTAAATCTGTTTTTTTAGTTCTCATTTTATTAAATAGTAGTTACATTTAGTCTAGATTTAAAACTGCCTCCAATTGCATGTCATAGGCAGACAGACAACCAACCCTGATCACATTATGGGTTACTAACTAAGACAGCATGACTTGCTGCCTGCTTGGCATGCCGCTCTGTGCAGCAGTGAGCTCTTTCAGATGCCCCTTTTCCTTAGCTAGACTTTACATCAAGTGAGATACTTTTTTTTGTTTACAGATACTTAAAATAAATTAATTACTGCCAGAGTCACAGGATGCATTCATCACGTCTTACTTTGTCCTCTTTAACAGAGATCCTACTGTTGATGTTATTGTAACCAGTAAAGTAAATTCCATAGTGACAAAGGTCTGGATGAGGTTGGGCAGAAAAACAGAACTGTGGCTGACAACACAAAGAAGTGATTCAGTCTCCCCTGAAGCTGCAGACTAGAACAACTAAACAGATCAGCTAGTCTCTGAAAGTTCATTCCTAACAGCAGTGACTGAACAGTCTTTAGAACGCAAAGGCAAACTGCAATGCTGATACGTAACCAGCAGGGGGAACTGGTGTAGATTTAGCATCTATCCATAATATTCCTACAGATTACTTAATGTGTGGTTATTTTTATATGTGACCATTCTTCTAATGGTAGTGTGAATAGAAATAAGTTAGGAAATGACTCTAAAAAGTGAAAAGGTTGCCACTGGCAACCAAGCTTAAAATCTGAAGGCTCCTGAAGTATCCCAGATGGGAAGTTTTAAAATGTCCAATGGGAACATTGTAAACAGATCCTGGTCCACCTTTAATTCCTTCTGTATTTTGCTTTCAAGGAGCCAAACATTGTTATTTTGGAAAGGAGTCCTGTGTTTTAACTTTTTTGTTTTTTCCTTGTGAACATTTACAGATAAACATCCATTAAAAAGGCTTCTGACAGCAAAATGTAACTAAACAGGTAGCATAACACTGAATTGCCTGTCACCTGTCAACCTGGATGACTGAACACAGTATTTTGATTAAAAGTAAGTTTCAGGAAGAATTGAAGAGTGAAAAGAACAAAAATAGGGCAAGCTGCTCGCATCAACAACAATACATAAGTAATCAGACAAAGCTGCAGTCAGGTTTCTCTCCAAGTACTGTAACCACTCCAGAGAGGATCAAGTCATTTTAATTCTCCCTTTGATCACATGGCAGGAACAGATTATGTTGTGTATTTTGGCAGCATGCTTTGTCTCTCATTTTGTTCTAGCACAGCTCCCACATTTTAACAAAACACAGTCTGCAGCTGCACTGGACCAGAGGCCAATTCTACACCTTTTTTTTTTTTTTTTAAATCTCAGATTTGCTCTTATTACTGTAGTATGTAAACAGGACAGGCAGGAGTCTGTCATGATGGGCTTTACATTCGCAGTGGTTATTAAATGTATGTATTCCTATTCTTTATTTTTCCTCAAAATTCCATGTAGACATTAAACTGTTGTATGAAGAAGACATTTCTATCTGAGCTTCTAATTGATTTACCCCATTTTCTGGATCACTATCGTGCAGAAAGACCCAATGTTGACCCAGTTTCAGTTTTCTAGTGAAGTTTATCTAAAATCTCCAGGTAATGCACTCAATATAAAAATATTCTCAAGACCTTTGGAATTGAAACTTCATCACTGATCCAACAACAGTGAGCATGAGTTGCTTCTCCACCTATCCATCCTTGATTTCACACCAAACTCACAAGGAGCGAGTATTACAGAAACGTTCAATCTTTGTGTTATCAGACCAGAGCGCACAGGTCTAACTGAACTTCTGGTTTACTGAGAGTTTACTCACACTGCAGCAAGAGTTCTGATGAAAATTAAGGAGATCATATTACTCCTATTTTAGTTTCCCTTTTAAATCTAGAATAAATTTTAAATTCCCCTTCTCACATATACAGTGGGGCAGAAAGTATTTAGTCAGCCACTGATTGTGCAAGTTCTCCTACTTAGAAAGGTGAGAGAGGTCTGTAATTCTCATCATAGGTTCACTTCAGGTATGAGAGGCAAAATGAGGGGAACAAAATCCAGGAAATCACATTGTAGGATTTTTTTAAAAGAATTTCTTTGTAAATTATGGTGGAAAATAAGTATTTGGTCACCCACAAACAAGCAAGGTTTCTGGCTCTCACAGACCTGTAGCTTCTTCTTTAAGAAGGTTTTCTGTCCTCCACTCGTTACCTGTACTAATGGCCCCTGTTTGACCTCGCTCTCTGTAGAAAAGACACCTGTCCACAGCCTCAAACAGTCAGACTCCAAACTCAACCATGGCCAAGACCAAAGAGCTGTCGAAGGACACCAGGAAGGAAACTGCAGCCCTGCACCAGGCTGGGAAGAGTGAATCTGCAACAGGGAAGCAGCTCACTGTGAATAAATGAACTGTGGGAGCAAGTGGAAGAAAATGGAAGACATACAAGACCAGTGATAATCTCCCTCGATCTGGGGCCCCACGCAAGCTCTCATCCCGTGGGGTCAGAACGATGAGAACGGTGAGCAAAAATCCCAGAACTACACGGAGGGACCTGCTGAATGACCTGCAGAGAGCTGGGACCAAAGTAACAAAGGCCGCCATCAGTAACGCACTACGCCGAGAGGGACTCCAATCCTGCAGCGCCGGGCGTGTCCCCCTGGTTAAACCGGTACACGTCCAGGCCCGTCTGACGTCTGCCAGAGAGCAGATGGATGATCCAGAAGAGGACTGGGAGAATATCATGTGGTCAGATGAAACCAAAACGGAACTCTTCGGTAAAAACTCAACTCGTCGTGTTTGGAGGAAGAAGAATGCTGAGTTGCATCCCAAGAACACCAGACCTGCTGTGAAGCACGGGGGTGGAGACATCATGCTTTGGGGCTGTTTTTCTGCAAAGGGGACAGGACGACTGACCCGTGTTAAGGGAAGAATGAACGGGGCCATGTATCGTGAGATTTTAAGCCGAAACCTCCTTCCATCAGTGAGAGCGTTGAAGATGGAACGTGGCCGGGTCTTCCTGCAGGACAATGATCCCAAACACACCGCTCGGGCACCGAAGGAGTGGCTCCGTAAAAAGCATTTCAAGGTCCTGGAGTGGCCTGGCCAGTCTCCAGACCTCAACCCTGTGGAAAATTTGTGGAGGGAGTAGAAAGTCCGTGTTTCCCAGCGACAGCCCCAAAACATCCCCGCTCTATCTGCATGGAGGAATGGGCCAAAATAGCAGCTACAGCGCGCAAACCTGGTGAAGACTTCCAGGACACATTTGACCTCTGTCATATTTAATTTGAAAAACAGATAGTTTGAAAAAAAAATTTACTTTGTAACTAAATATTTAGTTCAGACTTAAACATTTAGTTGGGAACTAAATATTTAGTATTCAAACTAAATATTTACCTTCCAAACTAAATATTTAATTTGAAAGCTAAATATTTAGTTTGTAAATTATTTAGCTTGTAAATTAAATATTTAGTTTGGAACTCTGACATTTATAAATGTATGAATAACATGGTGAAAATATGATTTTTAAAAATGAACACCCATTTTTTTTTTCCTCTGTAGCAGGCTAAATAAACCAAAATATTGCTGGTAAATTTTCACTGTTTAACTTTACAAACGACACCCCATGTGTGCGTGAGTGCATTAATGACATTTTGTTATTGGAGTAATCTGTAGAACTTTTGCACATAGAGACAACACCAGAACCAACAGATAAGAAACCTAAATTTTCTGAACAAAATGAAACGTTCATCAATGAAATCATTTTATTGTCAGTCAAGTAAGTTTTTGTGGTTTGTGAAACGATTTATAACAGAAGACAAAGCGTATTGGCTCATTTGAGTAGTAAGTCCAACAGTCCGTGGAAAGTTATGAGGCACTTGAGCTAGAAATACAAATCTAACTTTACATACTTGTTTCTATCCAAAAATTGAATTAGCACAATTTCCCAACATGGTCAAGAGGCTATCATTATCCACTGTATTCCTGGTGGTGCTGCTGGAGAATCACAACTGCCTGCAAATCTGTTAAATCTGCAAATACTTGAGAACTCCTCTACAAATATTTATAACTGCCTATTTTAATAGTTCAAACACCAAATATACTTTAATATGCATTACTGCGCAGAGTGGAAACCATCTTGCTGCAGAAGCTAACATCCACGGTTTTCCTTATTTCTGCTCTTGGCGGTACAGCCAATCAGTGATAAGGAAAATAAATGGTGCTCCTGGACTGGTTGCGATGCAAACGCCAGCCAATAGCATGTCAAGTAGCATTGCTCCTAGGTATTTCAGCTTCCCAAGCTGCAAATTCTTTTCAATATTTTAGATATGCTCTACAAAAAATAATTATATAAAAAAAATCCTCAAATAAGCAAGTGTTTCGCAAAAAATTTGGAGTTACATTTCACAGAAGAATCCGCGACTACTTAACCGTGAATATGTGGGGGTCCACTGTACATACACAGACACACAAAAAAAATCTAAATGGTTAAAGGTCATACAAATACATCTTACTACTACATCAGTGTTTGCGAAAACACATGAGACCGTTGGACATTACTGATGTAAATTAATATTGTCCAACGAAAATGTTAAAGATCAGACATACTGACTGACGTACTTCACCTCTAACCACGCAAATATATATTGCCAGTTTAAAAAAAAAAAAAAAAAAAAAAAAAAAAAAAAAAAAAAAAAAAAAAAAAATCTAGAAAACCGCAATGCTGTACAGTGTGACAAATTTTACATTTTCGATGAAAAAAAATAAACAAAAAACAGTCACTGCGCACATGCGACGTATTGAGCTGATGTGGCACGTATCAGACAACATTGTGACCAAAGTCTGTTGTAGCTGTGTCAGCCTTAGAGCAGAGAAATTAGGTGACAGATGTGAGCTGATTCATGTAGGACATAAATCAGCTTCCATGGTACAGCTTTCCTCAACAGGTCTCTGTATTTCTATCAGCTACTCGACTTGACATCATGGCACACTGCGCCACAATCCTCGAGGTGGAAGCGAAGCAGAACAAGTTACTGCTGCTGCCCACATAATGAAAACAAGCGATCATATTTCAGAGCTCCACGGTGACGAACAGAGTAGCAGGTTCATGGACTTCAACTATGGAGAGATTTTTCAGCGGCAGAACACAGTTTGAATTAACGATATTTATCAATGTGCATCAGACCTGCTGTGTTTAACCCTTGAGTGAGTTTTAATTTAGTACATCATCCTCAAAATATTTAAAAAGGTACTAATGCTTGAATATTAATATTTATGTTAAATGCCTCCTTAAGGCTCCTGAACAGGGGTGTGTACAGGAACTTTTTAAAGAGGGCTAAATGGGGGCTAGTGATGATCTAGGGGTGTCACACCAAAAACTGTCCTATGCGTTTCACGTCTGCCAAACTCAAAAGTTTTCATGAACACTGTTACATCAATGTGGCTTGCCTACTCTGATGATGGAACCAGTGTTGATTTAATAAAATCAATCACGCAATTAGGATTCCGTCTTGAGAAATCCTTTTTGTAGAGAAAATCTGCCCAGGCACATCTAGGCAACCAGCCTCGACATATTATGTTGCCTGAAACACCAAGCCTGGACACGTAAAAAAGAACTTCTACAGTAACTTTCAGCAAGGTGAAGTAAATTTATTCCATTTAAAACTAGCTAAAAAAACCCCCGCAAAACTACATCATTTTACACTGTCAAATTTCACAATACAGATTCTTATGTTGTCACTATTTTATTGACAAGACAATGTTTGTATAGCTGTAAGTAACCACACATTCTAAACCTATTTTGTTGCTGAGGAGTGGAGTTCACCAGGAGAGGCTCAGCCTCTCTGTCCAACAATTCCTCTGTAAACGGAGGAATTGTTGGATTCTCATCACTGACTGAGAAAGTTTGAAATTGTTTAAGATGACAGAAATTTGCACTTAAATGATCCCTGCGTCCCTTCCCTAAATGGAGATCATCCTGACTACTCCATCTACTGGATCTACTCCATCCCTCGACTCCAAATAAGACGCCGACTGTGCATAATTAATCCCTATGGTCTCACTTCAAAACCAAAGCATCCCTTTTAAAGCTGGACAGATCTGTCCTCTGCAGAGCTGCTCAACTTTCAAACAATGGATGCCCCAAAGAGATGAACAGATAGAGGGACCCTGGGGAAAGAACAGGGAGCACAAAGATGGGACTGCTTACACATGCATTACACTAGTCTGTGCAGAAAGTCTGAAAAATGTACAGAGACAAAAGGTTTTTTTTTTTTGTTTTTTTTGTTTTTTTTTTAAAAAAAAGGAGCTTCCACAGGTTGATCTGGTGGAGTGACGAATATGATGCAACCTTTGAGTTAAAGAAGTGAAACCCAAGCAGCATTCCCTGAGGTTCACAGTGTCTCCTCTTCATTCAGAACCAACAGGCAGCAAGTTCAGGATTCAGGACATGGGTTTCTGTGTTATAAATCATACATGGCTGAATTAATTAGGCTTGCCACCTGTCAACGTTTAGTTTACCTTCATCAAGTATTGACAACTTGCAGTTACTGCAAGTTCCTGCTGCTGCCAGGAAGATACAGGAAGATGCAATTTTAAATTTTGTAGATTTGTTTTCAAGAAGTGTATGGCTTCCTCTTTTCCCTGGAACTAACTGTCCAAATGACTAACCAAGCAGGATTCTGAGAGCTTGAGAGAGGATCTTGTATTAGAAACACTTTCTCATAGACTCATTAAATCAGCCAAACATTTACTATTTAAAGCCCAAAATGTGATGCTAAACTGTACAAAGTTGCTGCTAAGAGGAGACCTTTGATCTGTTCTATTTAGAGCTTTCCAGCCAGTATCCTGCACGTCTATAAGCAGGTTTGAGTGTTGTAAAGATGAAAATGCATGATAAGAAGAAAAAAAAAAAAAGCAAAAAAAAAAAACAAAAAAAAAAACACAACTAACATGCCACCATCTTGGATTTGGCAAGCTGGTTTACAAATGTAAGGCCACTAATGCCTTTTTTTCCACTGAGTGGGATGCTATTTCATGGGAGCATTTTCACCACCAGTTGGACCATCACTGTGCAGGCGGGGTTAAACCAAAATACCTAACGGTATGTCACACTCGCGTGACCCTGTTCCAATGCCCACACTATGCCCTACACACCTCTATGAAGTTTGTACTCAATCGAAGGGCAGATAAGGGTTTGCGTGTCCAAGTTACAAGCATGCAAAAATTGGAGTATTGGGACAGTATGGGTTACGCCATCAACGTGTGCCTCTGCGTTGTCATTTCATCTGTACCTGCAGAAAGATAAAGAGTGAAATAGTCATAAGTAGTAACTACCATATGAGTTTTAAGAAGATGGCAGTACTATTTCAAATGTAGAGTATAGCTATTTTTGCTTTCCAAAGTCATTGCAGGAGAAATTCAGCTGTTCAAATGTGTTTTGTTATGACTTGTTGAATACAAAGCAAAACACTCCGTAGTACATTTTTCAGACTTTCTGCACAGACTAGTGTAATGCATGTGTAAGCAGTCCCATCTTTGTGCTCCCTGTTCTTTCCCCAGGGTCCCTCTATCTGTTCATCTCTTTGGGGCATCCATTGTTTGAAAGTTGAGCAGAACGTACCAGTACTTTTCCGTGTTGTAACAGGTAGTAGGTCAGTCTGTGTTTCCCCATCAATGCTCCCCCGAAGAACTGCACGCAGAAGCAGAAAAACAAACAAACAAAAACATGTGCGCTCTCGGTCTACAACTGGCGTGCTCTGCTCACACATAGAGGAACTGTGGCACTTCCTCTGTGCAGCCCAACAAGCTTCGTAGTGAAGAGACAGAAGTAGAGCCATGTGCAGACAGGCACTGATGAGAGGCATCACTGAGAAATTTAATAAGCAAAAGTTACAAAACTCAGGGACAGGAAAAACAGGATATGGAAGGGAGCAAAGAACTATGAATCAAGGCATGAAGACAAAGAACACGCTGAAGAGTGAAACCTCAAGAGCTTGAGTTGCAGACTGGGTGAAAACACATGAGGATGAAGAGGCAGCACGCAAGTGAATGACATGAGTGAATAATACTGGTGAGCATGATGACAATAGAAACGGGAGGCAGACTAATAACATGAGAAGCTAAAGAGGACATTGCAATAAACCAAAGAAAGGGCCAAACTAATCTAAGAAAACTAAATAGAAATGCATAAAGAATCTTCGTAATTTCTGTACAACAAAACTACTGAGTTATAGATCGATAGACAGATCTATATAAAAATTTCACCCATGTTTTTGTCTTATTTGTATGACATTAGGTGGAGTACCAGCACCTATTTTTTCCTCTTAAAGCACTACACAGAACCAATGGGCCAAAACTGCCTGGGACCTTTCAACATTTTTTCTGTGCACAAAGTTGGTTTCATGAATAAAACAAACTGCTTGTGCAAACTGTTGGGAGGGCTATGAGATCCACTCAGTGAGCTCAGGTTTAAATGTTGTAAAGTGAATCATTTGTTCAGCTGGGTGACTGATTCTTACTGCCTTAGGCTGCTTTTGAGTTGATTTAACATATCATTTCATTACTGCCATGCACAAAGTTTTCCCTCATGAAGGGCTCATGAATGCTAGCTACACTTTCCTGCACAACCCATTAAACTTAGATTAGATATAGTTTGTAGTATGTATAAACTAACGTTTTGCATTTGCTCTTTTGCTGTAAATCATTGTTTAAGATAAAACCTTCCCTCCCAAAAGCAAGCCTCCTTGAGCACCTGCCTCTGCTGACGTCACATGAGGTAGCATATCTGAGTTATTAGCAGAGCCAATGTTTTTCGTGTGGTTTTTCCTGTTAATTTGAATCTCTAATCAAATTCACTTCAGCTGTGTTTACTGGTTTTCTGAGCAGCTGCTACAAACAGCAAGCAGTACACGAGAACACTGTGGATTCCAGAAATATTTGGCAACAATTAAAGTCGTGTAAGCGCTTTCTGAAGACTGGAATGGCAAGAATTCATGAGCCAACCAATATGATCTTGTTGATGTGCTTCCTTAAGATGATTTTCAATCTTCAAAGATGTTTCCTGCAGAACTAGCACCTTGCTTGCTATTTCCAACAAAAAAATAAGCAGCAGACAGACTTATAATGTACCAATTACTCCCACCATGCTTGCACCTGCAGTGCAGCCTATTACCCCGCCATCATTCCACTCAACACCAACAAGAAATCATAAAACAAATCCAGTCATTTAGCAAAAGACCTTCATAGTTTACTGAACCTCCTTCATCATGGTTACTTCAATGTCTGCAATATCAGAACTGTAAAAAACCTGCTTGGATGCAATATCTGGTGGGCTTTAATATTCCAGGTGCAATGCATGCAAACACTGCTTGCCCTCAATTCAAATTCAAAAATACTTTATTCATCCCAAAGGGAAATTAAATAATTTCCTCACTGTATTTTGTCAGCTGGATAGAGATTCATTGTCTCTAGTGTCCGAGATGCTACAGCTCAGGGGTAGTAGATTACTCACAATCAGTATTGTCATTGTAAGATCAACTTTTTACTGTTTTACATTGATTGTATCTGATAAAATTTGTATAGTTACATCATTTTAACCTTGTTTTGTATAACCTTTGTTTGTTTTTAGCAAGACAAATGTCTCATTGTCCAGGGACAACAGATGAAAATGGCCGTTTGGACAATTGTGGAACATTTACAGAAATGCTAATTAATGTGCATTGTCCCTGTGAAAATAAATTAATAAACTTAAATTTGGAGCCAAATTCTTGCTTAGACATGTATAGTTGAACTCATCTGCCATCGATGTTTACTAACTCCTGCTGATCACCTTGATTCTTGGGCCTCTTTAGAGGTCAAAGATTTCTTAATTTTTTTTTAATTTTTTTTATTTACTTTGTGAAATCCTATAGTAGAATCTTCATTATCCAGCTGTGGGAGTGTACATTTGCTTGGGGAAAATATATACCACTAGATCAGGGGTGTCCAAACTTTTTGTCAGGTGGGCCAAAATCACCAGCTCAAAAGGACTCACGAGCCAAAAAAAAAAAACAACATTTCTAAAAACTGAAATCACCAAAAATGTTGTGATTTTTTTTAAACCTACTAAATAAACTAAGCATGAAATATTTTAATTAAACAAATAATCAGATTTTTTTGTAGGAATGGGATCATAGATCCAAAACTTTAAATGTTTTTTTGCATGTTTTCCTTGTTAAATGAAAGGCATCCAGTTTGCTTATTTTGGTTTCAATTGAAAAAAAAAAAATTTTTTTATTTATATATATATATATATATATATATATATATATATATATATATATTTCGTCTTTTCTCAGCAATATAAACAGGCTCGAGGTCAGTCTTCATTTGATAACACTTGCTGTATTTAGCCAAGTTTTAATACAGCAGTTAAAAGCAGATTTGGGAGCACCAAGGTGGACTTTAGAGTAGAAGTCAATGAGTGGATGTGCTCCTGGTTACCATGAAAAGAGAAGGAAAGCATAAAGCTTGGAAAAGATGTTCACTTTGTGTTGCAACCTAATATTTTGTAAGCAGATTTTGATTTAAAAGTCACAGTTTTGTCCTAGTTTATTCTTGAATTGTGGTCGGGGGGAGGGGGCGCAAATGGCCCCGGGCTCCACTTTGAACACCCTTGCCAAGCACTAGATAGTGTTCTTAACTATTTAGAGTCCCCAGCGGTGCCCTTTGCACCCTAAAAGCCTCTTTATTTTAACAATAAGGTGCCAAATGCTCATTTCCAGCCTCCGTGGTTAGGCCTGTGGTAGCCAGTCCGTGTCAGTGATAAGGTACAGAAGCCATTCACATTCATCAGGTAACTCCCTGACAGCGCAGGGAGTCAAAGGAGGAGCACGCCGACTGCCAGCTGTCAACCACACAGATGTGACCGCGACACGCAAAACACGATCACTTCATTTTATCTTTATTTTTTTTTACAGTCCATTTCCTCGCAGCAAATTTCCCACCAGAGTTCCTACCTGGAAGTAGAAAGACTTTTTCACCCAGGCTCGTGGAAAAAGACCCTTAGCCATCGCTGAAATAGACCATCTCAGTACGTGGATCTGTCTGAAGGCGATCAGGAGAGCGCTTTCCACATCAAACCCGAAACGCATGAGGAAATAACAGCATCGTGTCTGATTCCAGCCGAGACAGCCCGGTCCCGGTTTGTCTGGTCCGGGTGAATCGCTGCGATATTCCTCCGTCTCCGTCGCTCTGCCCTTTGAAGCAACTGCTGCTGATTTTCAAGAAAAAGCAGCATATCTCAAGCTGGAAAAAACCGTATGCTCAGAGCGCAGGCGCAACCTGTTCGTCCACCAATCAAACATCTTGTAAGTTTTAAGTTAAAACGTTTAAGAGATGTATTTTTTAAAAAGCAGCCCGCTGGATCCGAACTTCGTCATCATACATTATTATTATCCATCGATAGTTATATGAAAGTATTTCAAGAACAAGTTCACAAGGACGAAAGAAACCATTTCCGCTAAATCTTTCACAATAAAAGCCTGGCTATTGTGGAAAAAAAAAAAAAAAAAAAAAAATCTTCATCAAGACCGCTGGTGGGCATTTCCTTCTTAAAAAGTGTGCGTTTCTTTCTGGCAAAATCGCATCGGTTTGTTCATATGGTATCAATTCAGCAACTACAAACAAATCTCTTTTTAAGGCACTTTACAAGACAAACACATCCAATTTATGAATAGAAATATATAATCAAATCTATTCTATCATACAGAGTGAAATCCAAAATCTAGTTATAATTAGTAATTGGGACTCATTGAAATTTTCAAATGAGGTAATTGCAGGGTTTGTAATTAATTAATCGGATTTTGATCAAAAATTATATATTGCCAAAATAAGCAACATTTTCAATTTTAAAAAAAAACAACCCTTTTTGCTGCTAAATTACTGAATAAATAGACATATGAGTGTAACACCAAAGACATTTATTGTTTTTAATCTGCTGTTTAGGTCAATCAACCATCAGATTGGTGCAAAGTGCAGTTATACCCATTCAGCTTTCAAGTGTTTCAGGAACCCCTGATCATTCAACTTCTTTGAAAAAATCCTTCTTTAGAAAAATGGACGCTGACATTATCGTTGGGGACGTCTGTGCTGCTGCTACATGTTTCACATTGAGATGCTATTTTAGGCTTGAATAGCTTCGCTGATAGGCCTACTCCTTTTTGCACAACTTGCACATGACATTATTCTTTTCCAGTTTCCCATCAGATCATTTTTTGGAAATAAAAATTAACCTCCATCAACCCAAGAGAAATGGCTTTGTCATCCATAGTTGTTGTTTGTGAATGTTACTTGTGTATCAGATTTATGAGCGTACCAGAAACATGCAAATTTGCACATGTAAATGCGATTATTTACGTCAAAATGTTTAATGTGTTAAAATCTATGTAATTAATAAAATTAAATTAAAACATTAAAGTCACACCCTTAGTCATAATACAATGAGTTAAAGTTAGTTTAATGTGCAAATTTGCAAAGAGCTTTTTGTAATCATCAGGCCACTGCCTTGGAAGCAATCTCTCCTCCTAAACAAGCATGAGGGGACAGTGGACGGTTGATTCCATTAAGTTATCAACTTTCTAGAAATCCCTCATACAGAGCATGTATGTGGTGACAGTGGAAAGGAAAAACTCCCCTTTAACAGGAAAAAGGATCCACCTTAGTATGAGTGACCATGTATCCAACTGCGTGTTTGAAAAGACAGAGCTGACACAAAAAACACAAAACCACTGGTCCTGAGATACTTTCTATGTTAAAGAACTCTAGTAGTCATTATGTTAGCTTAAATTTTTTATATTCATATAATCCTACATTCATTACATTTTAAGATGTTTGACATGGATCTCACTTCTAAGAACACATGTTTTTTTTTTTCCCTTCATCCCCAAAAATGTCAAGTTAAATGCAAATCATGTAACAGCTCCAACTTGGATCGGATGTATATTGAAATAGTTTCAAATCCGCTAAGGACTTGAGCAGTGGGAAGTTCACCTTCCAGCAGGAGAACGACCCCAAGTTTGCGCTACAATAGAATGGTTTACATCAAAGCACATTTAAGACCAAAGACCGTTGGAGATAGGCACGACCCCCCCCCAGACATGTTTGCCATGTTTTATACATCTACTTACCACACAATATACTTTTGCTTCTCTGGGGTGGCCGTTTGGTTAATTATGAAGATAAATATTTGTAAAACACAAAGAAACAAACCCCCATTAATTTGGTGTCACATTTGTCCACGTTCTCTGACTAAAGAAACTTCATGTATAGATGATTTAAGAATGACTACAGAAGTTTTTATGTTTTTAAATTGTGTGTGTTATGGTGTATAGTTGGCTAAATGAGCTAAATCTGAAGACTTGGGCAAGAAGAAGTGAACCACATTATAAATTAAATGCAGGTATGAAATGTCTAAGAGATGGGTACAAATTGATAAATGGTCGGTAAGAAATATCCCCGCAGCAGATGGTTCTATTTTGTCCCAGAAAAGGTTGGCTACAAAACAAGAAAAAAACTCCAATGGGAAGAAATAGTGAAGGAGAAAAATGGCCAGCAGCCATAAAGATTCAGTCCAGAAGGGTCCTAGTGAGAAGATGGTCATTTGGCCCTTTTGTTATTTTGAATCTTTGCCGTTTTTGTCATTTCATACTTGACTTTTTAATGTACAAAATACATCCAGTCTTTCATAGTGTCCCGACCATGCATCAGTTCGTACCTGCTGGAGGGAACCTCTTATGCCTGTTTAGACAACTGACAATTTTATGTGGTGACTGCAATAAATTATATTTATCAGCAGGGGGTCACTTATGGTTTTGATCAGGGGTCGTAATTTGTAATACTTTATAAGAGGCAATTGGCAAAACAGAGATCAGAATGGCAGTCGATGGAAATAGTGTAAAAGGTTTCATATATAGATAGAGAACTGAATTAACATTTATATTTCCATAATTCATGAAAATACTTAGCTGCAACATCAGAAATCCAATATGCCCCGGTCTGAGTGGCTATAGGTGAATTGCCTCATCTATGTGTTGCAGTTTCAGCCCTTCCTGTCACTATTTCCCTCCGTTCAAACAAACCAGTTTATAAGTGTGCCTCTATGGAGGACCGAAACTGACATAATTAAAAATAAAAGCAGAAATATATATATTCTGTTTTTCCTTTTCCTTATACATGCGTTTTCATCAAGAAATGTATATATTTTCTTTTTTGTTTTCCTTATACAAGCGTTTTATAAAAAAAATAAAAAATTCCCTTCTCACCCTCCACGGGTGGTCTTTCTCAACCTCTGAGCTCGGGTCCTCTACTAGAGGCCTGGGAGCTTGAGGGTTCTGCGTAGTATCTTGGCTGTGCCGAGAACTGCGCATTTCTGGACTGAGATGTCTGACGTTGTTCCTGGGATCTGTTTTAGCCACTGCTCCAGCTTGGGGGTGACTGCCCCGAGGGCCCCGATGACCACAGGCACCACTGTGGTCTTCACCTTCCAGGCCTTCTCCAGTTCCTCTCTGAGGCCCTGGTATTTCTCCAGTTTCTCGTGTTCCTTTTTCCTGATGTTGCAATCGCTTGGTATTGCTACATCCACCACAACGGCTTTCCTCTGTTGTTTATCCACCACCACGATGTCCGGTTGGTTCGCCATTACCATTTTGTCTGTCTGGATCTGGAAGTCCCACAGGATCTTAGCTCGGTCATTCTCCACCACCTTTGGGGGTGTGCCCCACTTTGATCTCGGGGCTTCCAGTCCATATCCTGCACAGATGTTTCTGTACACTATGCCCGCTACTTGGTTATGACGTTCCATGTACGCTTTCCCTGCCAGCATCTTGCACCCTGCTGTTATGTGTTGGACTGTCTCAGGGGCCTCCTTGCACAATCTACACCTTGGATCTTGTCTGGTGTGGTAGATCTGAGCCTCTATTGCTCTGGTGTTTAGGGCCTGTTCCTGTGCAGCCAGGATGAGTGCCTCTGTGCTGTCCTTGAGTCCAGCTTTTTCCAGCCATTGGTAGGATTTCCTGATATCAGCCACTTCAGTTATTTGTCGGTGGTACATCCCATGTAGGGGCTTATCCTCCCATGATGGTTCCTCCAGCACCTCATCCTCTGGTCCCCATTGTTTGAGACATTCGCTGAGCACATCGTCGGTTGAGGCTTTGACCTTGATGTATTGATGGATCTTGGATGTTTCATCCTGGACAGTGGCTCTCACACTCGCTAGTCCTCTGCCTCCGTCCTTACGGCTCGCATATAGTCTCAGGATGCTGGATTTAGGGTGGAACCCTCCATGCATGGTTAGTAGTTTCCGAGTTTTAACATCCATGGTCTTTATCTCTTCCTTTGGCCAGCTTATTATTCCTGCAGGGTATCTGATTACTGGCAAGGCATAGCTGTTTATCGCACGGATCTTGTTCTTGCCATTGAGCTGGCTTCTCAGGACTTGCCTTACTCGTTGGAGGTATTTGGCTGTGGCTCCTTTCCTTGTGACCTCATCGAGGCTGCCATTTGCTTGTGGTATTCCCAGGTACTTGTGTATATATATATATATATATATATATATATATATATATATATATATATATATATATATATATATATATATGCGCTGTAGTACACTTGCTCCGTCACAGTTTACTTATGTCGCTCTGGGTATCCCTCTAAAGTGAGTTATGGAGATATTTGTCAAAACAAGGTCTTTTAAAAAAAAAAAACAAACAAACTTTAATTTATAACCAGAATGCTGTACTTACTCTGACTAAAGAAGCATATCTTATAGGTGATTGTAGAAATATATTTGATAAATAGGGGTACAATAAGCCAATATCCCACTACGAGCAATCAAACGACTTAGGGATAAAAGAAACACCCACTTTGGAGGAAAAACGCCTTTTTAAGTTCCTGAGAAATGCCAGAGGAAACCTGAGTGAAGTACAACTTCCGGTCATGATAACCAACTTAATAGAAATAATGACCTGTCAATCCCATGAGCATTGAGCGCCAACAAAAAGGCGAAAAATACACAAGCTTCCTAAACACCGTTTAGATGAATATTCGATTCTTCTAATTAAATACGAGTCATTTGTGAATATATTTTAGCGCATAAAAAGCTAATAAACTGTTAGTATTTCTACATTCACTTAAAAAAAGTAAAATAAAACATGCGGTGTTAAATTAAAATAATGTCAATGTTATTATTCTTTTAAGGGCGGATATGCTGTACTTGGTAGGTGCCCTGCCTACAATTTCAAATGTTTGAAAATGGTGCAGGCAGCAGCCCACTAGCAGCAACGCTTCCCACAATGCACTCCCCGTTCATCAGCGGGAAACCAAAATGGCGAATGTGCTGGGGGAAAACGAACCGTTTGTTATTTTCTAAGGAAGGCTCGAGCTCTGCTGGTTTTCTGGGTACGCACTAGAGATACATATAAGGCACGGCAGCAGCGGGAAAACAGCCTCGCGCCTTTTCAACTTTTTCGTCTCGCGAGGTATTTGTAACAGCGGAGGTGACCGAATGAGGTATTGTTGTCATGTTTTCCTCTCGCTGCTAAAGGGGGGGTGTGGGTCCGACGGTCAGTGACCTGGCCGGGGGAACTGCTTTGCATGTGGGCTGTTCGTGTTATCAACATCACCTGGATTTCCATATACAACACATTATTGCTTCCTTCATTCAGAATAATTGCTAGATTAGCCTTTTACACTCTCTGGTGCTTGTTTTTTTTTTTTTTTGTTCAGTCGTTATACAGACAAAGGACTGAAGGGAAGCGGCTCAAGAAAAGAAAACTGTCCTTTTAAAAATAAAAAAAATCTCTTCAGGAAAAATAAAACGACAGACACACACAAAAACCTATTTGTAGTCATCAAAAGATTATAAAGAAATGGTTAAAGGAAAATGTTTTTTTTTGTTTTGTTTTTTTTTTTTTGTTTTGTTTTAATGGTCTTATTCTTATTCAGCGCCCAAGCTTATATTTAATTGCCAATTATACTAATTTTGATCCTAATCACCAGTTGCATGTACGCACTGAAGGATGACTGGCTTCCCTCACTGCTTTGTAAGCTTTGGAACAAAACAATGCACCCTTTTATTTTCAAAATCCGACAGCACATTCAGGACTAAATAGTTGTATGTGTCCTCAAACAAGCCTCGATAGAGAGGAGTGTAAAAAGAACAAACACTTGTATAAGGAAAAGGCAAAACAAAATATATACATTTCTTGACAAAAAACGCATTTATAAGGGAAAACAATACATATATATTTCTGCTTTTATTTTTAATTGTTAGTTTTGGTCCTCCATAGCCTTCTGCCACATTTTGCATAGCAAAAAAAAAAAAAAAAAGCAAGTTACTAATATTTTACCTTTGCAATGCCAATAACTGTTGCTTTTTTTCCAGCAATTTGCAAATAAATCTTGTGTGCATGCATTTACAGTGACCTTCTTAATGATATAACCCCTTTCAGCACTAGTATATGGTTTAGAATGAATCCGTAAGAGTATAAACGTGTGCATGTGTTCTATTGTGTTTCACTTCCTGTTTTCAGAGACTTGGGGGTTGTGGATCATTCTTCTCTCCGTCACAGAGCTCACCCTGAGCAGCAGCAGACTCTGTCCCTGTCACCCTCCAGCCTCTCTGCAAGGGGGGAGTATGGGGAGGACGACATGTCTGCCAGGTTTACAGAGGGGCAGGATGTGTTGGCCAGGTGGTCTGATGGCTTGTTTTATTTGGGAACAATCACAAAGGTTGGTGTGAGGGAAGTGCTGCTAAGAATGTCTTAAAAACACAAGATTTTGTTGGATCTGTTTTTTTTTCTTGTGTCTGCTGCAAAGGTGATAATCTCTTTCTTTTCTTTTCTTTTTTTTTTCTTTTTCAGATAGATCGGGACAAGCAGCGTTGCTTTGTTGTTTTTGAGGATAGATCAAAGTCGTGGGTTCTTTGGAACGATATTCAAACAGGTGAACTCCCCCAGTTTCGAGGTCTGCATTCTGGTGATCAGCTATGAACTTCATTTATTTATGTGTCTTGGAAGGACAGTTGGTTTTCAGAAAATTAAAATAAGACACAAAAACGGATATTAACAAATAAATACAAGCCGTAATACAGGGATCTAGGTGTCTACAGCTCCATGCGCAATTGTTGCATTGATAGATTATTTAGAAATATTAAAAAGCATTCAGAAAAAGAAGTTGCTTTTTTGCATTCATAAAAGGAGCACTGTGGGAGTAAAAGGGTTTCTAAACTGTTTCTCTTAATTAGAAGTAACACCAGTTTGGATCCAGGGGGAAGGGCTGGAACTTAGAATGCAGGCCAGGGGGAAGCAACTCAAGTCCTCGAGAGCCACTGTCCTGCAACTTTTGTTTGCATCCCTGCTCCAACACACCTGAATCGAATGAATGGCTAATGCCCAGGCCTTTACAAAACTTTGCTGAGAAGTCAAGGATGTAATTCGGCCTTTCGATTCAGGCGTGTTGGAGCAAGAATACATCCAAAAGTTGTAGGATAGTGGCACTCAAGGACTGGCGATGTAGATACCTGATGAAGGTGATGGGTTCAGTAAGGTGACATTCTCTAGCTCTGCTTATAATTTTAATGCATGTTTCTTTAATTCTTTTGAATCCATTCTTTATTGCATCAGTGTTCCTTCATGCTGGCGTTACCATACCAACAAATAAAAGAAAAGATTAAACAGACTCAACAGACTTATAAAAAGATCCCAAGGGTTTTGTCTACCTGAAAATGTGATGGTTTCTGAAGGTGATGAATACACTGCAGACACATCCTACCCAGCTTTTCAATATTTAAATTGATATTCCGTTTCTGGCCCATTATAGTTCCCAGGTGTTGACAACTGTCTGCCTAATCAACAGCCTGTTCCTTCATAACTGTGGTCTGAGAGTCTGGAGGCTGCTTTCTCAATGAGACACTGTCACACCCGTCAGCTTCATTGACAATTTGTCCAGGACTGACTTCATTACTTTGAAGAAAACTGATACCTACAAAGTTTTTAGCAAATTTTAAGATAAAAATATTAGGGCTGCACCGATTGCAGATTTCTGTCACCAGTTTTTAAGAAGCCTGATCTGCCGATTCTGATTTTGGCTGAAACCGATTTTTTTTTTTTTTTTTTTTTTTTTTTTTTTTTTTTTTTTTTTTTTTTTTTTTTTTTTTTTTTTTTGTCTGCAAACTCTTGTAAATACAGCGACAAAGTTGCTAAGTTTGGTGGTATGACTATAGTTATCCGCGCACGTCAACTTTGCAGAGATAGAAGAGATCAGTGGAAAAGATCAGTTTCACATCTAAGTATTGGTTGATTGCCGAACTCCCAAAATCAAGGAAATATCGGCCGATTTATCAGTGCACCCATAAAAACAATCCTCAGACTATTATTCAAAACTCTGCTTTTGAGCTAGCCTGTTAAAAATCAGCACCTTTTTCTTCGCTTTGCTTCGTACAGAGGCTCTGGAGCTTCGACTATTGAAAAACAACTTCTTGCTGGAGGCGTGGACTCTGTTGAAGATTTAAACAATTGGATCTGATTTTACCAAATTGCTAACATTCGGCTGTGACGTATGTAATACACCAGCTCGATCGTGAAAGGAACTACGCTATGAAGCTGCGGCAAAACCTTTTCCAGCAATAAAATTTCTTAAAGATTCCTCTTGCTCCAACTTTAATTGCTCAGTATTTGGCAGTGTGGCCAACAAGGACTGAATGGCTTCGTTCACTTCCTCCGCTACAACCATAGGCAGACTACAATTCAAACAGGGTGCAGAAACTTGACGTTGGCGTTCACAACTCCTTCTGTTTGCCAATAGGCCAGGATGAAATGCATCCTGGAAAATTGATGGTAAAACTGCCTCAAGGTATGGGCTCAGATCAGAAAACATTACCAAACTGCTTATTCCCACTTCACACCACAGATGATCATTTTCAGGTTTGATTTAGAGTACATTAAATCAATATTAAAGATTTCTTTATAAAACAGTTTAGCATCATTTTGGCTGCTGCCCACAAAGACAAAAACGTCTATATATATATATATATATATATATATATATATATATATATATATATATATATATATATATATATATATAATTTTTTTTTTTTTTTTTAATACTTGCAGTTCAGGCGTTTTGTTTCCTTCCTGCTTGCCTCTCCATTTGTCCAGATGCCTCTGCCATCAGCCTTGCTGTCAACAATCCCAGGCATCAGGCAAAGATCTAACCTCCATTATTTACTATAAACTATAACTTCAGCCAAAATCTGGTTTGGGGGAAGATTTAAACCTTTCAGTTTCAGAAGCTGTTTGGGATTCAGTCTCAACTTTGGTACAGTATTGTGAAAAGTATTGTCCCATTTACACACTTCTTATTGTCCCATCCTTTTTGGAAGAATAGTTTTAATTCAGCCTCATTGGAGGGTTTTTAAGCATGAACTGCCTCTTTAAAGCTTCAGTAGGTAACTTTTATAAAATTTATTTTTTACATATTTGTTAAAATTGTCATCATGTCCTGACAGTAGAATAAGAATACGCAAAATCTGTGAAAAAAATGGAGCTCCACTGGTTCCTCACAGTGGCCCTGCTGTATTTCTGCAATATTCTGCCAATATCTGTGTTTGGTTTGTTTTTGCTCTTCTTTTTGCATTTCATTTCTTTATGTTTACTATTTTTCTCCATTTCAGGGGATGAAGAAGATAAGACTGATGAAGATGATGACATTGTGTGCTCTATATGTCAGGATGAGACCTCAGAGGAACCTAACGAGATTGTCATTTGTGACAAATGTGGTCAAGGTACACTTGTTAGTTTTTGGATACCTCTGAACAGATTTATTTGTAGAAACTGGAACTAAGGAGGTTACTTCTAGCTTGTGTCTACTGAAAGGTGTGTGTGTTTCAGTAGTTTATTTAGGCAGATACATTGAGTTATTTACATGACAGTAAATGTGTTTGCCATCCAGGCTACCATCAGATGTGTCACTCGCCCATCATTGATGCTGCCGTGATTGACTCTGATGACAAGTGGCTGTGCTCAGAATGTGAACTGGCTGCTTTCTCTGAGGTACAAGTTGGATTTTTGAACAGTGAACACACAGATTTGGTTCTTTTATTAGAAATGGGGACTAATATGACCCCCCCCAGATAATATAATAATAATAATAATAATAATAATGTTTACTGTATTTTGTGAGAAATTATTATATTATTATATATCTACATAAAAATACTCCAAAATCTGGTATTGTTGTGTAGCAGATTGATCTAGGCTATGCTGAACTCAGTCTCATAATCTTTCAACACCAATTTCAGAAGAGGGAATCCCTTACCTACTTAAAGGAAAGATTCCCTCAGCCATTTAAAGAAGCAAGGATATTATGGATATTCATTAAAATTAAGGTTCATTAGATAAAATAAATTAATTACCCATAGTCAGGTATTATATTAATCACACAGAGTTCTAGTTGCTGTTGCTTTATTAAAGTAAAACAAAGTGTTTCAAAATGAATAAACCTTAGAGAAGTGCTCAAACATTTGATTTGAAGCTCAAATTATGTTTAAGGATTTTTGTCTGTTCTCATGTTTTATCACAATACAGAATGGATGATATGTCAGTCATTTTTTACACAGTAAAATAGGAAACATGGAACTGAGATTGCAGTAATGCATGCATGCTCGGTGTGAGGGATTGCTGTAAAGTCAACGACACAACGCAACCGATTGTCTACGGTCGGTACGTGTTCGACCAGGAGGAGTGAATGCTGGGAGTCAATGACTTGATGCAATCTGCAAGGTTTTCTTAGACTGAAAACTTTTTAAACTAATTTGAATAATAAACTGAGCTTAATGCACTTTTTGATAACTGGGATCAATTGGAATGTTTGTGTGATTGAATTGAAATGACTTTTTTTTTTTTTTTTTTTTTTTTTTTTGGCAAAGTGCCTCGAGACGACATTTGCTGTGAATTGGCACTATATAAATAAAATGAATTGAATTGATGGTAAAAATAAAGTACACCCCCTTTAAAATCTAGTTATCTGTTTTGTACATATGTTGGGGATTTTATAGAAAAATTATTTTTCATTTTGATTGGAGGTTAATATTCATCTCAAAGTCTTTGACTTGGGAGGCTGTGCTCTTGTTTTTACCATGTAGGGGTGAGTGATATGGACTTCAAGTTTTATCACAATATTTTGTGCTACTATTGTGATAACGATTATAGTGACGATAAGAACTATTTATTACTTCTTTCTTAGGTAACTGTGTGGCCTTAACTGCATGACACAGCAATTATAGCCCCACAAACACAAAGAGTGGGCGTTTGATTGGTATCACTAAATTGCATTTAAGCATATTTTCAAATTTATTGATGCTCGTATTGAACAAACCGTGGAGAAAATACTAAAACTAACAATCCCAACAATACGGACAGTTTTGGAGGGGGGAGAGGGGGTTTAAACATCATTATGTGGAATTTATCATGACAATGATAAATTAAAATTCTTATCATGACAAGAAATTTACCATAAATGATAAACGACACGATAAATGCCCACCCCTGTTACCATGACTGTTGAATTAGTTGTTTAAGGATCAAGTGATATGAGTTTATAACTACACCATTACTCTAATAAAAGTGCCTGAAAGATAAACTGTTGCATATCGCTTCTTTCTTTCTCAGCCACTATAATCTGTTGCCCTTTGATTAAACAAAAACTCTGAAAATGACAGCATATTGCTTTAAATTAATGTCTTTATAATGAGATTATAAAGACATTAATCCATTATTTTGTTGCAAATAATGGAGATGTTAACATTAGTGAAACATTTACTGCCAAGCGTGGCCTAAAACTTTAACTATGAAATGTTTCACACAAAGTTAGGATAAGAATTATATTTTAAACAACATTCAACAATTGTGTTTTTCGCTTAAACATTTTATACCAGCTGTTAATTGGAACACGTTGACGAACACGTCAACATGATTACACAGAGGCGTACTCCTGTTTTAGGCTCATTCTAACACAGTATAACTTTTCTAGTGTTTTTCAAAAACCCAACAATGACATGTCTGTGGTGAATGATAGGTATGTTTCCATCCAATTGTCATGCGAATTGTAAGCAAACTTTTAAAATGTCGCAAAAAAGAAAATGTGAATTAGTTTCCATCAACTGGTTTGGAGCGAATCAACCAGGCTCTTCAAAGTGTGATTTCGTCAGATGTTGACTTTACGTATGGCTGTCGTAAACAAGATGTAATGGTAGCAAACTTGCATGGACCACACATCTCAGAGTTTCGTGCCTCTGGTAAGGTACACACCTTCCGGCAGATGGGAGCGTTCCACCACTGCCATCCCTGGAGTGCCTCTGGCTGGCCACTCCAGGCTCACGGTCCTCCCCTCCGTGCTGGAGGTTTGGACTGGGAAAGTTCGCTACATCAGAATTCGGCAACTCATTCAGCAAATGTGTTTCCATCTCCCCTATAGTGCATTAACTCTTTTTGTTTTTTTGGAAAAGCCGAAAACCATCTCAAGTGAGCGTAAAAATGTTTTTGTGAAATTGAGGAAATAATTTTGAATTTTCCCCGTTTCCATCAAGTTTTTCTAATGCGATACTCCAAATGTGCAAAAATAAAAACGTTTACAGACACTGATATCGTAAGTCAGATACTTATTGGTTTAAAGTTACCATAAGTCTGTCAGTAACTAGTTTCATCCCAGAGAGTGAGGTGTGAGCAGTTCTAAAAGAAAGAAGTGCAGAAGAAGTCTAAATGGCAGATTTATTTCTAAACTTAAATCAGTGTATTTCGTTGTATACTAAATGAAATGCAACAAAACAGGACTATTTCTCAGGAATCTATAAGAAATAAACAATAGAAAAAGCAAATGATCAAAATATGAAACTGATAAGCTATTAAAAAGAAAGTAGACATTCTTAAGAGCAGCTGAGCATTTCAACAGCTTGAGGCATAAAACTGTAGCAGTTCAGTGTTGCTTTTGATGTTGCAACATTAGACAGACTGCAAGGAGAGCCCAGTTAACCTTTCAGCTCCCTTCACCATTCGCTGCAGGGCTCTGTTTGGCATAACGCCACTGCAGCCCAACGCTGAGCTCCATTGTGTTGAAGTATTGCATCTCACCATTTTACTAAAGAGGTAGCAAAATACATAAGAGTTCCCCCACGCAGTAGCCGTTTACTCGTATATAAGGAGGAGAGTTTTATTTGTCCAGATGAAAATGCTATAAAAATTGTGCAATGAAGAATATATCTGAATAGTTTTTTTTTTTTTGTAAATGCAGAAAGGGAGTGCACTCAAGAAGGAGGCATCTACTAAGATCTTTCCAAAGCAAGAACAGCAGGTGCAACACATGGAATTTCATCTATCCTTTCCATATGCTCCAGAGGAACTAGTGTGGGATCAGGGCCATAAGACAAACATCCAGCAATGCTACTGCTACTGTGGAGGACCAGGGGAGTGAGTAGTGCATTACATACTGCAAACATGCTAAAGAATTTTGTTGAGTAACTACCACAAATCATATGTTATGTCACATGTATCAGCATAGGTTGTGTGTGTGCTTGTTTGCAGCTGGTACCTGAAGATGCTGCAGTGTAACAGGTGTCAGCAGTGGTTCCATGAGGATTGCCTACATTGCTTACAGACTCCACTGCTCAATGGAGACAGGTGCAAACACTTAACACTAAACTCTATGTGATATGGTTTAGATTGAGTCTTATTTTTTGATTAAAGTTCTTCCTAAATTATTCATATTTTAATATTTGCAAGTCATGAATTTTGTTGCAAAATACAATAATTTGAATTTAGCTCTACAAAAATGTGCTGTATACTTTCAGGATAGTGTTATATTCACACCAGAAAGGCGGAGGATATGTTGGCTTGTATGCCACAAATCTAAAATTTAATGTGAAATTGAATGTAATGAAATCATCACATAAATATTGAGATTGAGGTGATCTCGTTCTCCTGTTCGTTGATTGCAACGTTGCAGTGCAGTACATGTCGTTGATGTGGCGTTTTCTTGTATTCAGGTTTTTCGTCTTCGTCTGTTCAGTATGCAGTGGTGGACCCGAATTCCTTGACCGGCTGCCTCTCAGCTGGTAAGTGAACCTTAGGCTTTAGATATAACTGGAATCTAAAATTAAGGTTGTCTTTACATCTACTGTTGCCAATTTGTACTATAAAATGCTATTCTTTTCCTAACTGTGACAGAAATCTGCATCTACATGATCATTTAGGACTCCAATCAGAAATGCTATAAAACCTACCTTGTGCTGACTTGTACCGACGAAGATCACTACTTTAGCATGGCTAAAGCAGTGCTAGGCTAAAGATTCTCCATAAAAGATTCTCCATAGCAATTATAGCACCTATTACACTGTAGCTGCAGTTTCTCTGACACTGTTATAATGCTGATACGCTACAGTTAGCAATATTAATGTTAACAAAAGCTTTCATAATCTCATGATCTATTGTCTATCTTTTCATGTGTTTGAATGAATTCCATCCCACATTTAAAGAAACAAGCAGATTATATTTTTGAGATTGATATTTATTTTGTAGAATTAAAAAGAATTACCTTAAAATTAATGATTATGATAACAATCCTGGGGTAATTATCATAATTGAGAATTAATATTATTAACATTCTAGAGTTAATTTAATTAAATTAACAAATTCACAAATGGATATCTTATATCTTCTTAAAATATTATCTTAACTGGTCAGAAATCTGACCTTATTAAAAAGTAACTAACTTTATTAAAAGTTAACCGTTCTTTCTATGGGGAGCCATTTCATTCAAAATTGAATAAATAAATCTATATCGTTATTAATAAATACTCCATCCAATATATAAATGTCCCCATGAAATAAAAACAAAATATATATTTTTAAAAAATTTCTTAATGTGGAGCCTGCTCTTTGTTTCTGATTTGTTTATTTCAAGATTTATTTATTTCAGAATGTTTATACATTTACTTCATTGTTTATTAATTGTATAATAGTGTTTTATTTTGTGACACTTGTAAAGCTAATTTATGTATTTCAGAACTTATAATTTTTTATTTCAGGCTCTTTTTTTTTTTTTTTTTTTTTTTTAATTCCATGTTTTTATATTCAAATGAGGGGGCAGAGTTTTCTTTGACATATTAGGAGGTTCTTAAAGGGACAGTGGGTAGTTTCAAGATACCGATACAGCCATGATGTGAAGTCAAAATTTTTTTGAGTTGTTATTGATTTTACAGCGTTTTCATAATAACTAAACATAGGTACTTGATGGTGCAATTTTATAGTATAATGTGCCTGCAAAATACTTAAGACCCCGACTTTAAATATCCACATGTTCAGATATATTTAACTAGACAACACACATTTTTTTTTCAAAGGTTATCACTAATTTTTTTTACAGGACCATATACTGACAGGCTTTTAGCCAGTGCTTGTTTTTAGGAATAATATGTAAAGGTGAAAATGTCAGGGATACTGTTAGAGATATGAATCCAACGAGGTAATTTTGAAGAGAACGTGTTTTAAAGGTCATATCTTTTTGTGCACTAGATTGTTCATCATTTCCTCTCAGTTATTAAATCTCCGACGTCTATGCAGTTTAATAAAAAAGGCCAGCACAAAATGAGACGGTTTAGGGGAAAGTAACGCATTAAAATTGCTTTATTGAAATTCCACAAACTGTAGAGATTAAAAAAAAAAAATCTGAGATAAAAAATGTCAGCAGTATTGGAGGAAATCTCTTGACATGCATCATCTTGGAACTTTTATTAGGATTAATGCAATTGCTTTAGAGGCAGACTAAGAAATTTGTTTTTCTCTAATATTTCAGGAAGGATATTGTTCATCTATGCCTGTACAACCTGAGTATGATTCAGAAGAAGAGGTATTTTGATTCTCAGATGCAGCTAATGCCTTATATCAATGAGAACTGGGAGCTACTGCAGCTGGGGAAGGTAAGAGACACATCTATGGCATGAAGCAGTGAAAAATTAAAATTAGACTTGGTAATTTTGATGTCAGCTTTCTCTCATATTGTTTATTTTCTAATTTCATATCAATGAGAATACTTTTTTTTTCCACACTGGGGTAGGAATTATCAAATCATGAGCATTTTCATCATTAGGTTGGACCAGAACCGTGCAGGTTATTCTACACGGTTTATTACAGCTGCTAGGAAGAGCACAATGTTGAATTGTTCCAGAGAAGCTGGTCCAACCTAAGCTGTACACAAAGTTGTTGAACTGTTTGGGGCCATCTGCTGGCCTGGGGGTCCCAGTGTAACTTGAATTACTAAAGGACGTTAGCAAATGAAACACAAGTTCGTCACTAGTGCTGTTGTAAACGATTATTTTAGTAATGGTGTAATCTATCAGTTATTCTGATAATTAATCAAGCAATCAAATAAAAAATTGTCCCGTTCTGTAGTAACTATGTAAGCTAGTAAAAGAAATCTAGTGCTAGTAAAAACAATTCTTTTTTTTTTAAGAAAACATTTTATTGCTTAAAATGGAATACAATTCAAACATTACTTTTTAGTCTCAAATTTAAAGTATTAAAAAAAAACTTGTACTGATGCTTTGGTGCCCATCTTCTCCCTAAAAAGAACACCACACTACAGTAGGGGTCTTTGGGTATGGGATGATGGCGCTTTTAGGCATGGGAGAGATGGTTTGCGCCTTCCAGTGCTACTACCCATGCATATAGCAAGGATTGGGGTATTGGGGCATTGCATTGCTCTCTTTTGCCCCTTCTTCTGCAGCTCTGCTGGTTTGGTGGGGACTGGTGGTGTGGGGATACCTTGGGGCCTGTGGTAACGTCACAGGGTCATCTACATTGGTGTGGTGGTGTTTCTGCATGGAGGTTTGGGTCCTGTCGCATCCTATCACGCTCTTGGGTTCCTTTCCTGGCTCATGGGTTCAGCTTTTGGCTGTGGGGAGTGGGCTGGGCTTTGGTGGGGATCCCTCCATCTTGGCCTCCTGCGAGCTAACTCACCTGTCAGGATTGCATTGTGTCCTCCCTACTTCTGTCCTTCTGAGTTCAGGGTGAGCAGCAAGCTGATGTCAGAGTTGCGGGTTGGAAATTTTCCCCTCCTCGGCGGTGGATGGTCGTGTGCTTGGTGTCAGTCTTTATGGAGCTGCTGGAGTTTTCAGGGGCTTAACTGGAAATAGTCCCCCAAATTAAGTTCTGTTTAGGGCTTCATAAATCTTTGGGCTACCTCTGTTTAGGTCTATTGGACAAATGCTAAAAACATTTGATTTTGTCTTTAATTTGTTGTCCACAGCTTGCCAACACACCAAGATCTGAACGGTATGAAAAAGTTCTGGAAGCCTTAAACGACAATAGTTACACGTAAGTGATCTCCTCATGTTGCTTTAACTTTAAAATACAAACTTATGTTTTTGAAGTGGGACAATAGTCACAATCCTAACTTCTCTGTGTCTCCTGCTTCTTCCAGTTTCATGTCAGGGAAGGAGGTAAAGAAAAAGAAGCACTTGTTTCGCCTAAGAATCTTTTTCCCTCCTGCTCCCCCCAACTGTACTGAACCCACATACACCGTGATGGGGGAGCCTCTCCATGAGATCAATATAAAAGGATGCAAGCCTGCTAAAAACTTCTCTGACATGAAGTAAGGAAAACCTTTACATACATCTACCTTCATATTCTGTGGCAAATACTTGTGAGACAATCAATTAATAGCTACAATTTTAAGTGGGCATGGGCTAGTATGAGATTCTCACCATGAGTGGAAAACCAGAGTATCTTGTTAGCCACACAACAATTAAAAGTCTAATGATCTAATTGCTTTTATTTAAAACAGAACGCATCAATTATTCCTACTTCTGCTAAAATAGTTGAGCATTGCTTATTATATTAATTTTCACTCCAATGTTTATTTTGATTTTCATACTCAGACTAATGTAACATTTAGAATAAATGTAGGTGTTTTCAAGTGCCTATTGTATGGAACATTAAATGTTTTTGGCATTCAGCTCTGTATAGAGTAACAGTTGGAAACTAAGACTGAATCAAATTTTACCCTCACTCTACTTTCCAAACCTTGTTTCTGCAGTGTGAGAACTACGGTTAAACTGCAGGGTGTCCACACATCCTTAACAAGTCTTATATTCCTGTATCTAAAACTAAGGCCTTAAATATCTTAAATTCATTAAAAAATTTAAGTTGGCCTTAAATACATTAGTCACAGGTCTTAAATTTTGACGTGGTAAGACTATTTAATCGTATAATCTATGCAGTTTTTTTGTTTTGCTCGTAGGACTTTTCTGTCATCAAAAATAAATAAATAATAATAATAATAAAAAATAGAAATAAAAAGTCTCAATAGCCTGATAAAGAAAACTGGTTCTGTTCTGGGGACGAATGTGGAACCTCTGGAGATGATGATGCAAAGGAGGATTTTGCATAAAATCAAGAAAATTATGGACAACCCTCAACATCCTCTTTATGAGACTGTCATTGGAAAACAGAGTCTCTTACACCACTGGATCACTTCTGTTGCCAGCCCATATGATGTTAAGTTCTGATCGGTATCAACATGGAAAGTTCCTATTTTTTTCTGTTTATGAACTGTTTCAATAATTATCACCATATAGTTTGAAGTTAATAGTGCTTTTTCTAAGATGGCATCTGCTTCAATACAAAAAAAACCATATATAAACAACAAACATTAGTAATAAATAGTGAGATTTACCTTTTAAAAGATTGCCTAAACTAAATGCACTGTAATTTATAGATGGAAATATTCAGATGTAGCCTTGTGAAACATTAATGTACTAAATATATCAAGTTTTAACATTTTTGTTCCTAAATTAAGAATCAGTTTGTTGTACGATTGATAACCACTTGCACTACACAAATAGGCATATTAAGTCACATTTGTTACATAACAGAAATCTGTGGGGGTGGGAATCTTTTACTATCTCTCAATTCTGATTTTTGGAACCACGATTCAATTCAAAATTGATTTTCAATTCAAATCAATTTGATTCTGCTTCAGTCTATAGGTGTGCAAAGGATCCTCGTGATCTACTCCAGTCTGCTGTGCAAGGCAGAATGACAAATGGAGACATTAAAGTGTCTTTTTCACATTTAAGTTTTAAACATTAATCCATGTTTAGATGGAACTATTGCAAGTTGCATCACATGTTGGTGCCACTCTGGCTGTTTTAGTTAAGGCACTGGCAACCTTTCTTTTAGTCTCTTGGTTTTTGCTGTCTCTATGAAAAACTTTGGGATGGGATGGCATACTTTAGCTCAGCTGTAGCTTGGCATTTGCAGGGTTACCGAAGTGTTCAATCTTCATTTTGCAAGCCTTGCACACTGTGAAGTTCATTTCTAGCTCGGTGTTCCTGGGCAATCAGTACAAACCAAAATGAGTCCAGATGTTTGCTTTCACCTAAGACAGGGCTGGTTGAGTCCCTCTCTCTTTCATTTTTGTAGTTTCCTCTGTTTTGGTTCTTTCTGCGCATGCTGTTGGCTGTTGCCTTCAATTTTGTTACTTAGTTTGATTTCTGAAAAAAATCTCAAGATCGCTGACTTGTGACACCGGTGCGTTTCCAACCCCTACTTAGGATGTCACAGCTGGTTAATTAGTTGGGTTATCGGCTCTGCACTCACCTCCTTAACACACGCTGATGGTCAACTTTAAAACAGGTTATCTTAAGAGTGATGGATAGTGCTCTTTGTTTCAACATCATGACTTTTTCCAGACAATTGAATTTCGCTTCCTTGTAACACAATGAAAAATGTTGTGGGTTACTCTGTGCTACATGCAACTAAAGGACACTGGGAAATTTTAGCAGTTTTTAAACCATAACTTTTTATAAACCTCATACTTTCGTTCTGCCAAACCATCCTATGCCTATTTCTGAAAAAATAACTCCTGGTCAGTTGTAAAGTTTGTTGTTTTTTTTTTTTATTATTTAAAAATGTGGAAGAAGCAGCAAAAAAAGCAAAAACACTCTTCTTTTTATGTTCCTTCATCATTTCATGTTTATGCCTGAACAGTTATGCTAACTTTATGTACAGCTGTCATAACTGTTTCTGAAATGTTGCTGTCATTACAGCAGAATCCCCGTTGCTTTAACCAATGGCATCGAAAAGAAGAAGAAGAAAAAAAAGAAAAAGAGGAAGCAAGAGGGTCGCTGTCTGGAGACGCTGGTCAAACCACAACGGTCCAATGAGCCATCCCTGGTGTGTGTTTCTATTTGTATGCACTAGTGAGCCTGAGATGGGTTTGTGCTTTCTCCTGAGATCAACAGATGGTTTTATATTGAACTCATAGTCATATATGAAAAAAACATGAACATCTCCTGTAGATGCTGATGAATTTCTCTTCACTTTGTCAGGAACCAAGAAAACCAGACCCCCCTGCACTGGATCATTTGACCTCTGTTAAGTAAGTGAGCGACTGCATGATGTAGTGTTCTGCATTACCCTGAGCGGTCCAGTGTTTAGACCTTAGGTGACTGTGCAGTATGCCTGAGCACTATACGGTCTTCTTTCAGAAACTGTTATAAGGGTTCACAGTCTCTCTCAGATGGATTGTTAACGCAGTTTTACTATATATGATGCCAATATCGCATCATGCATTCAGGCTTTCTATGACCACAATGTATGTGATGAAGCTTGTTGTTTAGTTGACCGAACATATTTTAGGAATCAAGATGTTCTATTCAGTTCATTAAGAAACAATAGTTGGTTTAATTTTCAAAACAGATGTAGACAGATGCAGTTTTTTTTAGTTAAACAATTTTATTCAAATTGAGCTATGTATTTCATTTTTTCCGGAAGCTGTGTAGATTACTCACTATATGCAGACAGAAACATTTCAACTCTGAATAGTTAAATGTATATTTATCACAAGATATGTCACCATCTCAATGTTTACCAGCTATATTGCAAGTTTTGTTTTAATGTTGTACAACCCTGAAAGGTATTCTGTACAGTGCTTTATAAAACAATTCATAACACTAAAACTTTTTTCACATTGTCTCATGTTATAACCACAAACTTTAATGCATTTTGTCGAGATTTTATGTGACAGACCAACACATGTAGTGCAGAATTGTCAGGTAAAATGAAAATAAAATTTTTCAAATAAAATATGAAAAGTGCGGCTGCATATATATTCATTCCTCTTTAATAGAAATAAGCCGATTAAAGAGAGATGTGGACTGACTAGTAAATAGAGTCCATCTGTATATAAATTAATCGTACAATCCAGCAATCCACCAATCTATGGATTTTTTTTTTTTTTTTTCTTTTTGGAGGAAAACTACCACTGCGTATCACCCAAAACACAGTTGCTGCAGTGAACTATGGTAGTGGCAGGATCATCCTGTGGGGATGCATTTCTTCAGCAGGGACAAGGTTAGAGGTTAGGAATGGCCTAGTCAAAGTCCAAACCTAAATCCAAAGAGAGTTTGTTTCAAAACTTGATGATTGCTGTTCAGATGTCCTCCATTCAGTCTGAGTTTAAACTACTTTGCAAAATGAGTAGAAATGTCCACCTCTAGATGTGCAAAGATGTAATGGACACACCCCGGAAGACTGATATGAAATGCACACCACGCCACACTTCTCAGATTTTAATTGCCACAAGAATTTTAAAAGTTGTGAGCTCCCTTCCCTACATTTCACCACTACCCTTTACTTTCATCATACAATTAGTAGAATTTTGCTAGTTTTTAAATTTTTTTTTTTATTAAGCATCAACAAGGAGCATCACTTTCCTTGTGTGTTCTGGGTCTGTCTAAGCAGAGTGAATTAAACGTCTTAGCTGGTCTGATCATGAAAGGATAGCCCTGAGAGAAATGGTAAAGAAGGACTTTACTAATCATTGACCTCGTTTGATCTCCCTGGAACATTTTCATCATGGTTTAGCTTTGTTTCGTAGCCACTGATCCTTTTTATACTAGAGTCAAATGTGTGGCCTTCTATTCAACAGGTGACGGTTGAATGTAATGGTTGAATGACTGAAAAGTGTCAACTTCCTGTTATGGTTCAATAAATGTCTGTTGGCTTTTTGTGTGAAAAGCTGTTGGTGACTCTGAGGAGTTTCAACAGAAGGTTCAGCCTCCTTAAACTGAAGCAATAGAAAAGAGGGAGCTTGAAGTCATCCGCCACAATATGAAACATGGATGAGGACAAACTGAAGAAATGTTGCATCATTTTATTTTATCGAAGTCCCAGAAAAGATTTATCACCAGACATTATTGTAACTCGTGATTTGTTTTGTTAAAGAAATATAAATAGGGCTCAAACGATTTACTGGAATAATTGTCAGCAAATTTAGTAATCGATTAATCGTTATCTGGAAGATACAGACTCAAAAAAAGGCCAATTACTGAAAGAACAACACACTCAGAACGGTTAAAAAACCCTCTTGTTTGCAAATATGTTCTACCCAAAACTCAAGTGGCAGTTTTAGCTTCACCTGGTTCAGATTCTGTTAAAAAAAAAAAAAAAAAAAAAAAAAAAAAAAAAAAATCTATTAAGCATCTTTTGCAATCCAATTATTTATCGATATCCAAAAAAATAGCAAACAGATTAGCCCTACACTGTTTTGATGTTGAGTCAAGCAGAAAAGTCTGAGCTTAGAAGTATATTTTTTTTCGCTGCAGATGCATCCTTTGCTGCAAAAGATCAAGTGTTCACTAAAGGAATGCTGTTGTTGTATTTTAGGCAATAAAATGTTAATTTTCTTATTTTAAAAAAGTAATTGAGTTATTTGTTTACATCTTTTAATGTATTTCTGATGTATAAAAAAGGCTAAAATGAAAAATCTGGAGAACTTAAAAAATTCCCCAGATTAAAAAAAATTTGCAATTTAAAAAAGAAAATCTGATTAGTCAGAATAATCGATAGATTAATGGATTACTAAAATAATCTTTAGTTGCAGCCCTAAAGCTAAGTCACAAAAGACTAATTTGCAGGCCAGCTTTGTTTTTTCTTGACTTCTTGCTTATTTTTTCCCTTTTTTTGCCATCTCTGCAGCACCAGGAGTAGCAGGCCTCTGCTGTTATCACAGACTTCTGATGTGGAATCCATCGGTGCTCTCAGCAGCTCAGAAACTACCTCAACAATCATTTCAAGACAGTCCAGGTTGGAATTTTATTAAGCTCAGCTTTTCCCAGCAGTGACTCAAACACATACTTAATAAGAGAGATTGCTCTCATTTTTTAAAATAGATTTTATGGGGTTTTCTATGATTAAACCAACAATATGCTGTGCAAAAAAGTGAAGTGATGCATGGTTTTCATCCAAACTCTGAGAAGTGTGGTTTACATTAGTGTTTAACCTCCTTCACTCTGATATCCCTAAATAAAATCCAGCACAGCCAGTTGCACTTAAGTCGTGTAATTAGTAAATCTAGTCACTGTGTATGTAATTTAATCTCAACATAAACCAGCTTTTCTGTGAAGGCCTCAGAGGTTTGTTTGAGAACATTAGTGAACAAGATTGCAAGTATGAATGCTATCCACCCATTATCTGCAGCCACATCACAAATGATGCCTTACAGAAGTATTTACACCCCTGTAGATTATTTTCATATTGTCACATTACAGCCACAAACTTCTATGGACTTTATATGATAGACGAAAACAAAGTAGCAGATCATGTGCTAGAATCGTAGTGCCACCCTGAAGCATGGTGGTGGCAGCATCATGCTGGGAAGATGCTGTTCTTCAGCAGTGACAGGAAAGCTGTTGGAGTTTATGGGAGGATGGATGGAGCTAAATAGAGACCAATTAAAGGGGGGGACTGTTAGAGGCTGGAAAAGACTTCAGTCTGGGGCCGAGGCTCCCCTTCCAGCAGGACAACAACCTTAAACATACAGTCAGGACGACATTGGAATTGTTTAGACCAAAGAATATTCCTGTGTGAGAATGGCCCAGTCAAAGTCCAGACCTAAATTCTATTGATAATGTGTCAAGACGTCAAAATGCATACCACAGGTTTCAGAACTTTGATTTAAAAAAAAAAAAACAACATAATTTTCTTCCCACCTAGTTTGTGTTGGTTTATATATAAAATCTCGTTTATTTACTCTGAGGTTCGTGTTTTTTCACGTTTTGTGACAAAACACGGCCAAGTTCTAGGGGTGTAACTGCTTTTGCAAGACTTAAAAGATAAGATTTATGTGAAGAAAGCATTCTGTTCATTCATTCTTTTAGCATTGGCACCAAGCTGCCACTCTCCTCAGTCTTCTTTCCTCCAGGAAAGACTGTCTCTGGGTCACGAGCAGAAGGGCGACTGAAACAGGAGATGGGAGGAAAACTTAGAGCAGTGAGAATTTCAGGATATCAACAAAGCTGTTACCCTGCAGCATGGTGCTTTTAATCTTGGCAGCATAAGCATTTATCTCCGGTAGAGCCCTGCTGAGCCATTAACATGGCTATAAACAGTGGTGCAAAATGTGGGCGCTGCGCTAGAGAGGGTGCCAAACGGTGGTAGAACAATTTCTGGTCAACATTTTCTGTATTTAACAGCTGTGTGCATGTGTAAATATGACCAATTACAGAGGCACAACACCTTCACCTCCACTCCTGTCACTCACTCACACACATACACTAAAGGCTCTCCAGTGCGCAGCCCTTCGAGAACACACTGGGGCGTGATTGTTTTAATTTGAATTATGTTGAAACCTGACGACAAGGAGCTAAAGATGGAGACGCAAAACAGAAGCTCTCAGGGTAGTTTTTGGTGATTTCTCATAAAATTAAAACACCTTTTTTGTCTTTTTTTTCTGTTTCTAACAAACATCCTTCAGCCTCTACACTTCCGACAGGACGCAAACAACCGCCTGCAACATGCCTTTCGCCTCTCCACCTTTAAAACGGAAACGTGGGCGACCGCGGCGAACCCCGAAGCCCCCCAAACCAGAACTCCCCCCTCCTCCTCGGCTTCCAGACACAAACGTCTCAGACACAGAGATGTTAAGCACTCTCCCAGGGCTTCACCCCACAGACATAGTTCACGGCATGGACCCCAACACCCAGCTCTCGCACCTAAAGAGCTCAATTAGCAGCTATTTCGGGGTAGCGGGGCGTCTGGCTTGCGGGGAGAGGTACAAAGTCCTGGCCCGACGGGTCACCATGGATGGTAAGGTGCAGTACTTGGTGGAATGGGAAGGAGTCACTGCCTCATAGTTTGGTGGCTCAACCAGTTCCTGCAGAGAGTTAAAGTCTGAGCTGATGATGTGTACTCAGAACATTAGGTTATTATAAGCCCTTGTTTAGTTTAGACAAGAACAACTGCTTATGAAGTCTAAAGGTTTAGTGCAGTCTACCGTCATCATGCATGCAAACACACAGGGTATGCTATTCTCCAACAGCTGGGTGTTACTGGTGAAGCAGCACCTGGTAAGCTGGATCACTGTATCCTTTAGAGGGGTTTTAACAGAACCTCTTCCTTCCTGCTGCAGTTATTCAGGGGCAAATTATTCCTCTCTAAACTCCACCTGTAGGCTCTGACTAATATCTCATGCATCATCCCCTGCCCCACCCAGAAAAAACAAAACAAAACATATTTGCTTTTTCTTCAACTAGTAAAGGAGAAAGAGGGGCAAACATCTCTATATTTTCATTCTTTGATGCAGCCATCAGTAACTTCAACGTTTCATTTTTCTCTTTAATTCATTTTTTTAAATAGTTTTTTCAAACTGTGCCCTCCCTCTCTCATCTTGGTTATTTGTACCTCTCGATGTCTCTTGCAGGCATCTCATGCCAGCTCTGATTTCGATCAAGTGTCTATTTGTGAGCAGATCACGAGGAACTCATAAAACTAATGCGCTGCTGCAAATGTTTATTTTATATAAAGCTATACCATAAACATGATTATCATATTTTTATACAGGTCTTTTGATTTTTGTTGATTCTTTACTTGCACACACAGTGTTTGGTTAGGAAATCATCTCATTTGAACCAGCAAGAGCTGCTCAGACTAGGCAGTATTTTTATTCAATATTTTTATATATTTCCTACTAAAAATGTGTGTTTCTTTTTAAAGTGTTCTGACTGAAATAAGGAGTTTGGTTAAAAAGTTTGGTCTTTTGAATCATAGTAAAAATCAGTTATTATTGGTATGTGATTTAACCCGTCATGTAACTTTACCTGCTGCTGCTTATGCAATTAAAGTTGCATAAATGGACACATTTTCTTCCATTAAAAAAAAAAAAAAATTGTCACGTTTTGGGCAGCCCACTCAGGTTATGCCACCAAACTTCACAGCGTTGCATAGCCCAGTCTTGTAATTAGGCAGCTTTTGCTATAGATTACATTATTTCTGTTGGGCGGTGTTAATTTCTCATAGCTTTTTGTTATTATTACACATATATAAGCTTTTTTTTTTTTTTTTTGTTACTGCTTGTTTAAATTGGGTTTGAAAAAAAAAAAGTCCACCTCACTGAAGAAATTGCTGTATGTCATTGCAAGAAGAAAACATTTAGTTAGAACTGTTGTCTCTTTTGAGAGATGTTTCTGCTCTTGTTTAAACGGCACTTGCACGTCTCCTTGGTAGGGATGTAGTGAGTACGTTTAATGTTTCAGTGGCTCCGCCTACATGTTTCTATTATTGACTTTCTACAGGTTTTTTAAGCCAAAGAATGTCCCTGTAACGTTGTCTTTGTCTTTTTACTGGTTGACGTGTTACTAGTGAAGCTGGGGTTTTTTTTTTTTTTTTGTTTTTTTTTGTTTCGGGATAAATAAAAGTTGGTATTTCAAACTATTTCACTGCACGTTTTTATTTATTTATTTATTTATTTTTCATTGTAATCAACTGTATATGAATCTTCTTAGACAATAAAGACCCACGACTTTAAATTGTCATTTGTAAGCCAGTGGGTGGAAACTAAATGTAAACACTTTTTTTTTTCTGTTTGGGCATTGATCAATGGTGTGCACCTGGGCCCCGTGTCAGAAAGCAGGTTTAACAAGCCCTGGGCAGAAGGCAGATACTCTGAATAAACCTACCCGGCTCTGTGATTCTCAGGATTTTCGGTTTCACAACAGAAGATATCAACATGGTAACTTAATTTTGAGTCAAGTTACCGCGGAGTTAAGCGCGAGGATTTAAAAAGCCCTCATCAATGGAAGACAGATAGCGCGATTCACCATGGCAACGGGAGGAAATAAAGCCTCAAAGTCGCATTTCTCGCCTAAGGAAGTACAAATTTTAATGACTGCATAAGAATATCAAAACATATTGATATATTTTAAAAAAGCAATGCTGTTGCTGCTGTGAAATAGTGAGAGTTAGCGTGACACATAGGAAGTGAAAGCTTGAGTGTGATTTGACGGAGAATTAAAGCTTTACTCGCCGCTAAACTTGCCCCCCCTCCTCACCACACACACGCGCACACAGTAAGTGGTGTTATGTGGAAAAAGATAAACACTTTATTTATTTTTACTTTATCTTTTTTGCCTCCCAAGGGGGAGATTCTGGTGTGTTCTTCATATATATATATATATATATATATATACATATATATATATATATATATATATATATATACATATATATATATATATATATATATATATATATATATATATATATATATATATATATAAATACTTTTCTACATATTTATTGAAACTGGCACTATGTCGTGACAGACTGGTATATGACAGATAATCTGAAAAAATCGATCTCCTCTGCCTTCTCCCTGTGCCTACCCCCCAGAAGCTCAGGGAGGAGATGTAGGAGATCGATCTTTTCACAGATTCTGTCCCATAACATGCTGTCACAACGTGGTGACAGTTTTAACAAATGTTTAAAAACATATTACTGTAAAAGTTACATACTGCAGCTTTAAGGAATACTGAGGGTCACAAAATAAACCTTTCACTCCTCCCCAGCTCGCCTTATAACTGTTACGGCGAAAAGAAAACGACTAGACCTTTAAAGCACCAACACGCGCCGTTGTTCGCGGACACTACAGCATATCAACCAATCACCTTACAGAATGGCTTAGTTTATCCAATTATAAAGTACGTTGTTGGTAGGTGGGTGGAGACTAAAATTACAAACCGTTCTGCCTAAATTTCCAGTAACTCAAGAGATTTATTGAAATATAGATTAGAAACAGTTGCTTTTAGCTTCTTCTCTTCCAGTCAACTAAGGTAATAGATCAGTTAAAGTAAAAATGTCTGGTGATTAATTAATTGCTTTTATTGCAAAAACAAGGCTAATGTTTAGTAGCTAACCACCTGTTGGTGGAAGGAGTTTCTCTGTTTACATTCATGTTAGCGTAATGTATTGACCGCACTGCGTTCGCTTAAAATTGCAAAAACAGTTGTGTTTTTCTTTTAACTTTAGACGTGTGTCCATACAATGAGCGGTCTAAAGTTAACTTTAGTCAGACTGTTCATTATTTAAGCGTAGTTTAGGAACGACATACAGACGATGCTCTTCAGATGTTTGAGATCCAGGAGAAATTAAGCCAAGATGTGTTTAGCCTGAATAATTTGATCCAGGTAACTGAGCTCTGCTACCAGAGAGGACAGAAACTAAGGTGAGTAAACTACAGGGACATAAAGTCCTGATCACTCTTACAGTGTTGATCAGAAGTTTACACCGCTATGGTAGAATGAGGTCTGAATGCTTAACTGTGACCCTGCAGGGATTAGAGTGAAAAAAAAAAAAAAAAAAATCCACAATATATTCAAGATGTGTATGCAGTTCTGCATCACCACCTGTTGAAACTTTTCCCATTTTGTCAGGTTGAAAAATTCACTTTGTTTTATTGAGATTTTATGCTATGGACCAACGCAAAGTAGTGGGTAATTGTGAGTTTTAATCTGATACCCCTAAATAAAATCCATTGCAACAAATTGCCTTCAGGAGCTTTGGATTTCTCTATTCAATCTGTCATCCAGAAAATGGAGAGAGCATGGCACAACTGCAAAACCCACCCAGATATGAGCTGCAACCACTTTGCAGGACAACAGCCCTAAACATTCACCCAGACCTGCGATGGAATTGTTTACAACAAAGCATAGTCATTTGCTAAAAATGGCCCAGTCAAAGTCCAGACCTGCCTCTAAATGAGAATCAGTGGCTAGACTTGAAAATAATTAATGTTTACAGATGCTCTCCATCCACTCTGACTGAGCCTGAGCTGTTTTGCAGAAAAAAATGGGTGAAACATGTCAGTCTGTAGATGTGCAAAGCTGTTGCATGCAGACATGCAGCTTTAATTGCAGTAAAAGGAGATTCTATAAAGTGTTGACTTAAGGAGCTTGAATGTAAATGCAATCATTACTTTTTTAAGGCTTTAGTTAGAAGAGTTTTGAATGAAATGATAAAACACTGAAGATTTTTGGTTGATACATGAGAAAATGTGGAAAACGTCTGGTGATGTGAATACTGGGTGGTCCGCTCAACCCTGAACTAAGAAAGGTTCACGTAAATATATGCCTTGCCAACGATGAGTATGTAAACTTATGACCTCCACTATACATTTCTAAACTCCATATCTCCTACCATCCTGTTAAATGTAATCAGTATTCTGTTCTCCTGCTCCCCTTCTAGCTCTCAGTGTTCCCGTCTGTGGATGCTTTCGCCTGAGGGCTGATCTGCTGATTTCACAGGACCTTCAGGAAACGTGCTGCTGCTGCCGTCAGGCTCAGTCCTCTGGCCTCCAGGTTGAAGGTTTGACTGAGAGAAAACATAACATGCAAGAAACATCACATTTTTTCCCAATGCAACCACTTGAATCTATTTTGTTGGGATTTTTGTGACGTACCCCACTCATCTTTGCAAAATATCTCAAGCTCAACCAGTCTGGATGGAGAACATTTCTAACATAAATTTTTGTAGCCTTGCCATAGAGTCTGGTGATTGTGTTCCGGGTTCTGCCCAAGTTAGTTTTTCTCCAAACTACTGTTTGGCATGTAGGGAAGAACATTATGTGTTGGGAGTCATCTTATGGTGTTCTTCTTGCCATTTTTCTATAATGTCCCGATTTGTGGAGTAATACTTCTCCTGTCGATAGATTTTGACACCTGAGCTGTGGATCTCTGCAGCTCCTCCAGACTTACCATGGGCTTCTTGTGTGGGCTGTCAGTTTAGTTGGACGTCTTGGCAGGTTCACAGTTTGCCATCCAGTTTCCATGTTCAGATGAAGGATTGTTTAAAGTTTGGACGGCTATTTTAAGGAAGCAATAAACTGGACACTTTATTTAGGTGTGTCAGAGTTATATAGTCTCAATTTACTATTCAGCCTTTCCTCTTAGGTAGGGTAATTCATGTCTGCATTACTGTAATGCACTTTATGTTGGGGTTAGTGGTTCCTTTGTTTTGCACATCTTCAAAGTGGCGCACATCTGTTCAGCTTAGCTTTATTTTACACCTTTGGTTGTTCTTACTTTTGCCTTCCTCTCCTGTTTTGTTTGCCTCTTCCTCTTTGTCCAGCCAGTAGGGATGGAGCCTGCTCCTGCCAGAAAGAAATCTGGCTGCGTGCGCCAGGAGAACGCCTGCTTGATCACAGAAGATGAGCAGCTCCTCAGCGACCTGGATGCTTTGCAGTTTGAACCAGGAGTTACCAAGCTGCAAGTATGACAATGCCCCCCCCTACACACACACACACACACACACACACACACACACACACACACACACACACACACACACACACACACACACACACAGAGGAAATGAGACGTATGCTTCAGTTCTATGGTTGCAGTGACACATTTTGATTTGGCAGGTCCATCCCAGCCTTTCTAGGGTCATGGTTAGCAGCAGCGTGGCGTCCATGAGTGAACACATCCATCAGCTGGAAGCTGAACTGGAGACTCAGACTGAGGAACTAAAGTAAGCACATTGTTCTACTGTGGAAGGCTGTGTTTCATATGGAAGAAGCTAGTTTTCAGAACAAACCTAAGATGTTTTCTGATGTGCAGCTGAAACTAGAAGTTTGCATGCACCAAATACAAAGACACGTATGCTTTGCACTTTTTTTCCCTCACTGTCTGAAGTTAAATCAGGGCAAACTTTTCTTGTTTTAGGTCAGTTAGAATTGGTCAGATTATTTCTATTTACTAAATGCCACAATAATAGAAAGAATATGTCAGATTTATTTCTTAATGTCTTCTAGATCTGAAGTTTACATATAGAATGATTACTAGCTTTTTAACCAATGAGAGAAAGCCCAGATGACGATGTCATGGCTTTGGAAACTTCTGATAGGTTAACTGAGACATTTAAGTTAATTGGAGGCTCATCTGTGGATGTATTAAGGCCACATCTGGAACATGTTGCTTTATTGTTTGACATGATGGGAAAGTTAAAAGAAATCAGCCAAGATATCAGGAGGAGAATTGTGGAGCTGCACCAGTCTGGTTCATCCTTGGGAACAATTTCCAGACACTTCATGGTGCCGCATTCATCTGCTCTAGCAATTATGCACAAGTATAGACATGATGGGAATGTCCAACCATCATACCGCTAAGGAAAGAGGCAGGTTCAGTGTCCCAGAGATGAACGTGTTCTAAAAAAAAAACCTCACAGCTCTGGCTTGAAGCTCCGCCTCCAGCCGCCAGAGTCATCCTCTATTAGCCGTTACTGTGTGACATTAGGTATGTTAAAGTAGTCTGTGTGAAAGGTAATGAGGAAATGAATAAAAACATATAAACAAACTACAAATAACGTCTTTATTTTTGTGTATGCTATACTGTCTTGTATTGTGGTTTTAAATATTATTATAGTTGCTTGAGTTTTATTAACATCATTAACTTTTCCCTGCACTACCTCAGCGAAAACCTTCTCATTCCCCATGGCCAATCAGAGAGCAGCAGTTTGTACAAGTCACATTTCGGCCCCGCTCAGCTCCAATGGGCCCCGAGAAGGGACCATTGTCCCTGGAAATGCTGGCTGAGGAGAGTAGAGCCGGTGGAAAAAGGGCAAAAGTGGCTTTTGGGCAACAGACTCAGTGTTTTGGTGTGGGTATCACAAAGCCCTGATCTCAGTCCTAGAGAGAATTTGTTGGTAGATCTGAAAAGGCAGGTGTGATTGCGGCAGCCTACAAACCTGACTCGGTTCCACCGGTTCTGCCAAGAGGAATGGGCCAGAACTCCAGCAAACTATAGTGAGAAGTTTGGCCTGATTTAACTTCAGACATTGAGGGAAAAAAGGTTTATGTGTCTTTTTATTTGGTGTATGTATTTGTTAGATGTTAATTATTACTTTGACCCTTTCAAAGCTTTTCAGTTTGAAGGTGCTGAAATCTTTATTTTTTTTTTTAGGTTGAAGCTAAAAAAAGATCCTGGTTTCTGTTTAGATTTTTGATTTTAGGTGATTTTCCAACATGTCATGTTGGAATGTTCCTTTACATTGTTGAATGATTAATAATTCCCAACTTTAGTTGAAACTCTGTCGTTGATCTGGCATGCTGCATGTTTTCTAGGGCAGCGGAGCTGTGGGCGGAGTCATGCCAGGAAGCTGCGGCTCACAGTGATGCTGTGGTCGCCACGCTGACTGAGGAGCTGAGGATGGTGAGAGAAGAACTGGACAGCAGAACAACAACAGGAAAGAGGTGGGGATTTTACACCTTCTTGCATGTGAATATAATCTGACACACCAAACATCTGGACAGTAACGTGGGTGTTATTGGAATTGTGGTTCCGTTTTGTTGAGTTAAACAACTGAGTCATCTTTGAATCAGATCCCTTTATTCTGATGTCTCAGATCTACCTCCATGTTAAGCTCCCACGGCATGTTCCACACCTTTCCTTGCAGGGCGGAGCAACAAAGGAACCAAGCACTTCAAAATGCAGAGAAACTCAAAGAAGCTTTCAAAGATTATAAAGACACAATCTCTATTAAACTCCAAAAGGTACAGTTTATTTGAATTGTCTTTTTTCTTTTATTACAATTAAAAGCCATACTTGCTTGTTGATACTGGAGATGTTTTATCATTTTGCGCCTTCAAGGTGATGGAGAGTGAGAAGAATCTGAAAGAGAGTCTGATTGAGTCTGACAGAGAAAAGGAGGAATTGGAGATGAGGTTTTCTGTGTTGGGAAGAGAGAAAGCTGAACAGAACCAAACGGTTAGGTACTGATTGTCTTCTGTTGAATAAAACGAAGGTTGTTGATGCTTCTCTTCCAAACATATATTTAATCTGCAGTATTTTTTTTCATCTAGCCAGCTGCAGGAGGAGCTGAGGCAGACTAAAGCTGCTGCAGCCCTCTTCCAAGCCCAGGTGGATCAGGTGGGACAAAAAGCCTCCCAGCTGGAGCAGCAGCTCTCAGAGCGAGGTGCAGAGTGCAGGGAGATGGCTTCTCTGCGCAGGGAAGTGGAAGAGCTGCGGACTCTGACCCGCGGTCAGAAGCAGGAAGTGACCCAGAGCCACAGAGAGGCTCAACGGAGCCAGGCTGAGCTGAGCAGCCTGGAGGCAATCCTGGCTCTGCTGCACCTACAAGAGGTGGGCCAGCTTTTAAACTCCCGCCCACATTCTTGTTTTGTTTTCCAATACATGATCTGTTTCAGAGTTCATGACTGCATTACAATCTTGTTGCATTGTCAGCTGGTTTCTTTGTGCAAAACCTGGTCCTGGAGCCATCTTAACAAGAACAAACCTTTCTATGTGTTCATCACTGATCCTGTAGGATGAGGGAGCCTCAGTTTTCTCTTTTGCTTTTTGATTTATCAAGGCTCCTGCAGGACCAATCTGCCCCAATCCATGCATGCTGCCCCCGGTGGACTATTCAGGAGCTGCACATCTGCTGAAACTACAACCAGGTAGGCTCCAAGTCCTCATGCATCATGACGTAGGCAACAACTCTAAAGCTGAGCTTCATAGTTTCTTTTTCTTTAGCTATAAGTCAGTTTACCTCTTCACCAATTAGTAGTCCTATTTTGTGATGCCATTTAATCCCTTCTTCCATTTTACGGCAGTAAACTGGCCATTTCATTGATCTGTTCCCATTTAAGGAGCATCACTGATTATAGAGAAGTACCTATAAGCTTTGATTAACCTAATTTAAAAAGCGCTTGACTTTAGGGATGCATGGATATTATCGATATTGGGCCAATATCGATATCGCATAATAATGTTTTTGTTTTGGCTAGTAACCGATGTTATTGACCAATGTTCTAAATATAGTATGTACATTTCCCGACCCTTTCAACACCATGAAAAAACAACCATACCACCTAAATTGCTTCTCTGCTTCAGTTAAACACTCCACAATCCTGCACTGCGTCACATGACCACACAAACACCACATTGCCAACCCCCTCCCCCTCCTGAAACACTACACAAACAGCAACCAGATGCAAATAAACCTCGGTTATTAAAATTGGCCCAGTTTTACTTATTGGACCGATACCAGTATGTTAGAAATGGTCAAACCTCGGCCGATACTGAAATATCACGCATTCTTACTTCTCTTACATTTGTTTTAAAGGGACTATTATAGACACCAATAACTGTACCATGATGTATTATGTTAAAAACTATTTTCTCCGAGCGTGGGATTTTAGTTCCACGCTGAAGAGATTAGCGTAAATTAAATGTAGCATTTTCTAAAATGTTCAGTGAGGTTATGGTATTGCAATAAAAGATGATTTATTATTAAGTTTGTAAAGTTTTTTTTATGCATGCTGTTCATTAGCTAAACATTAGGTTTTAGGGATGAAGTTATTGTCCACAAATACTATAGTCATAACTTCCTCACTTTAATATATTTGGTTCTAAAAGAGAATTATTTTAGGTTATTTTTTAGGGATGCACTGATTGCAGTTTCTGGCCGATCACTGAACTTTGAAAAGGCTGACCTGCTGATTCGGATTTTGGCCGAGACTTATTATTATTATTATTATTATTATTTTGTCTGAAAAGTCATTAAATATAGCGACAAAGACCTTTGTGCAGGTAGATGAGATCTGTTTCACATACAAGTATCGGCTAATCGCCAGTCTCCCAAAATTAAGGAAATCAGGGTTGATTTATCGGTGCACCTCTAGTTATTTTTAGTTCAAATGACAGACTGTATGGGTTTTATGCATTCTTTGATCTTTATTTAAATGTTGACGAGCTGGATAAAAGGCTGAAAGAAAAGTTTAGGGATGGATGGATGGATGGAGAACTTTTGTAGCAGTGCTAAGTCACATGATCAACAGTGCAGATTTTAAAAAAAAAATCACATCAAAATATTGCAAAGGAAAACCAGCGTGTAGAGTAGGTGGTGCTCTAGAAACCTTCATATAATGTGTTGCTGAAACGGAATCATCCATCTCCCACTCCTGCCAGGTGAAGGCTACCAGCAGCTGCTGCGGGTTCTGCAGGTGAAGGAGGCTGAGCGGCTGAAGCAGAAGAGCCTGAACGAGCGGCTTCAGGAGCGTCTGAGCAAAGCCCAGGAGGAGATCTCCTCCCTGAAGAGCTCCATGGCTCAGAGAGCCTCACACTACCAGAGCCTCCATGCAGAGCTGCTGGACCGGGTCAGCAAAGCCACAGACGCACAGAAAGAGGTGACTATGTTTTCTTACCATTTCTGCTACTACTCAGGTCTTTTTGAGTATTTCAGTGAAGTTAAACAGGATCAGAGACGGGAGTCTGAGCACATTTTGGACACAGTGATGGATTTCTGATATTTTAGCCATTCCTTTTACAAGCTGATTACTTTTTCTAAAGCATTAGATACCAGGACATGTTGAGACGATTTTGGAAATAAAAAGGAATGGGAGTCAAATGTGATTTAGACATACATGGACCAGGTGTTTTCTTTCTTCTTCCTTGCTTTACCTTAGTTGAAAAGAAAAAGTGCCCGGGTTGCTGCGCTGGAGAAACAGCTGCAGGAAAAAAGCTCAGCGTACAGTCTGGCTGCTCTGAAGAACACCGAGCTGGAAAACAAGCTCCAGGTACATCCAAACCTCCTCCCTTTTTTATTTTGACGTCATCAGACCTCCGCTTGAGACACGGCTTCTGATCTGGTTCTGGTCTCTAATTACAGGAAAAGAGCAGCAGCATTCAGCATTACCAAATCGTGATGACCAAAAAGCAGAAGGAGTACCAACAGTGTTTGGATCAGTGTAAACAGTCCCACTCTAACCAGCTGGCTGAGCAACAGCACAGGATAGAAGTGGTAGTGTAAGCTCACAGCACAGCTTGTTGAGCAGTAATGCCAGCTGGGCTAACGGTGCTTTTCTGACCCCTGTAGCTGCAGGTGTCTGTGAAGGAGAGCCGCTCTCAGATGTTGGACATGGAGCAGCAGTTGGGTTCCCTTCAAATGGAGCGGGATGAGGCTCAGAAAGCTGCTCTCCTGCTGCAGACTTCTATAGATCAGCTCATACAGGCAAGGGAACATTTATGTTTCATACTCATACAGGACAGAGGAGTTGATTGATGAAATATTATTTTTCCTCATTTTAGGAGAAGCAGGTTGAAGTTCGACACAACCAGGAGTTGCTGCAGAGTTTCAAAGACCAGGCTTCTCACTCTGCCACCAAGGTTGGTACCAGGTTCATGTCTGGAATCTGGATAAGGATGAAAACAGTATAAAATGTCACAATTTTTCATGTCTGTATTAGAATGGAAAATTATTCATATTTCTAAACATTATTTCCTCTCTGACTGTCTGAAAGTTACATCCTTTGTTTATCTTTCAATCCCCCTGTTCTTCCATCCATCCATCCTTGAAGCCTGACCGCTATGAACAAATATAGTAAATATCCAGTGGACTTGGATATTTATACTAAAGGGGTTTTGAAGAGACTGAAAACATTAGAGCATTGTGTCTGGAAAAGTGTGGAAAAATATGGTGGATCCTAAAGAAAATAAACATGGAATTCTGTTTTTGGCAGCTGAGGTTTGTCCCACATTGGGGCGAAACAAAATGGAAACCATCTCAAAAAGGCTGCTAATCTGCAGTGAAAGTCTGGAAAAGAAAAGAATCGAGGTGTAGCAGTGATCCAGTTCAGACCTTGTCCTGAATGAAATGCAGTGATATGACCTTAACAGCCCTGAAATAATAAATGTCCTCAAACTTCAGGAAACTTGAGCCACATTTATAAAAACTCCAGAATTCTTCTTTAATGCTCTGAGAGACTGATTGGGTCATTATGAATACTCATTTATTACTGCTAAAGGTGGTTCTGCACGCTTATAAGGCATAGGTTTAGAAGAGAATATTTTATAATATACAAGAGCCATGAGTAAAAAGATGCTGTGTCCACCTTCTATAACCTGCTGTGTGTTTCTCCATCAGATATCTGATCTACAGTCCTGCCTGTCGGCGAGCAGGGAAGAGCTGAACTTGTACCTGCGGCAGATGGAGGAGGTGAAGAGGAGCTATGAGTCTGAGCTGCAGAGGAAGAATGAAAAGGTGAACTATCAGACTCTGTAAAGACATCTTTTAGTTGGTTTATCAGGGTGCAAGAAGTTTAATTCAACTCTTTGTTGTTTTTCAGTTGTCTTCGCTGCAGGAGAAGCTTCACAGCACCAGGCTGGCTTGTCAGAGCTCCAGTGAGCAGAACCTGCAGCTACAGGTGTGTCTGCAGGAGCAGCAGACCATGCTGACTGAGAGCACGGCTCGGGTCTCTGAGCTGGAGGAGAGCCAGAGCCAGCTGCAAAGACAGGTGGGTCAAGACACACCTGACATGAAACTACGTTAGAAGCATATCAGTTGCTAGAAGAATTAAAGAAATTTTGATTTGCAGCTGCAAATGATAATAGATTATCAGGCTGATGTAAGCAGCAAACATTCAAATTTTCTATTTCATTATCCTCTGTGAATATTGACGGGTCAGTAATAAATGAAAAGCATGAAATGAATAATAAAATGATTCATTAAAACTTGAATTAATTTTGTGTTATCATTTTCATATTTGTTGCGCTTCATGATATAATTCATCCGAACCATCTGATTGGGTAGCCATGTCACCTTGTTTATTGGTGTGTTAGCACTACCCACTGCCTCTAGTGGGTAAAGCTGATAAAATAGATTCATAGTATGTTGCAGTTTTATGAAATAATTAATTAAAATTAATCCTTTAATTATTTGTTTTAAACATACTATATTTAATGCAAACTAATGAAATTCTTTCCACATTTAATATGTTGATCTATTTAATAAATTATGGAGATGTTTTAGAATTATGGAAGCCATTTATTAATTTATTGTACTTTTAATTAAACAGTCATCATATGTATAAAATTGTATTTAATATCTTTCTTTTCATTGAATTCTGCATCAATCGGGGAAGGGTTGTAACGCTGTTTCCAAACTATTTGAAGTCTCTAATTCTTTAGAGAAAAAGATTAACAAGTGGAAAACATGTAAAACAGCTGCCAGTCGTCCCAGCAATTCACTCCAGCATAAAACTATGCAGTTCTCAGAGGAAATTTAAAAAAGGATCAACTTCACAGACTCAACCTTCCTCAGCTAACAAGTTAAATGAAGACAGTATAGTTAGAAACGGACTGATCAAGTATGACTTGTTTAGAAGTGTTGTTGGGAGAATTTAGGCTTGCAAACTTTTATCTGAATAAACCACTGGACTTCGTAAACAATGACATCTACGTGACCACATTTAGAGAAAAGCAAACACACCATATCAGCACAAACATCTCTTACCAACTGTTAAGCACGGAGGTGGAGGGGTAATGATATGGGCTTGTTTTCAAAGCCACAGAACTGGAGCGTCTTGTGATCACTAAGTCCACCAGGAACACCTCTGAGTATGCTAGAGTCAAATGTGAGTCCATCTTTCTGACAGTGGAAGTTTGGTGCAAAGCCCTCCACAGTGTGAGAGACGGACGAAGCCGAGCAGAAACAGCTGCTAGGTCCTTCTTCAAGCTCATAAATCATCAGGGGTACTTAGTTTTTCCACACAGTTTTTCCAGTTCAATATCAGAGTAATGACTATGAAATCTGTTGTGCATTTTACACTTGGGATTAGATTTAAATCATTTTATGATTTAGTGAAGATCAGATTTTTATGATGTCCTCGTATTAAAGCCCTTTTAAATTTAAAAGGGCTTTTTTTTCTTTACAGTTATAAATACATTTTAAACTCTTGTCTGTAAACAAAGAGAAAGCTGTAAAGACAGACCTCATGTTTGCCTTCAGGAAGAGAAAACATTTGCTTAAGAAAATCAGCACAACCTTCAGAGACCACAAAAGGTCTCCATTTAGTTAGTAGAGCCATTGAAAGGCAGTTAAAGGGACCCCTGAATACCTGGAGGTCTAAACTGTCAGGAAGTTATTTTATCTAACAAAAATCATCCCCTTTTCAGTTTTTATTCTCATAATATAAAATATGGGGGAAAAAAATAGTTTCTTGTCCCTTTTGTAGCCATTAGCTGACATTGTGCTGTTTGTTCCAGGTGTCCAGTTTGGAGCTGCAGCTGGAACAAGCTCGAGCTTCTCTGCAAGGTGAAATGAGGAGCAGAGAGCTGGAGGCACAGGCTGCTGATAAGAACCTGCAGGAGATGAGCCAGCAGAACGCACAACTCTCCAAATCCATCAGGTCTGAACTCCTGAACTTGTCTTTGAAAGCAGAGGCGCTAGGATTGCCAGCCCTTACAATGCTAGGTGCACATGGAGTGTGTGAAGCACAAAGCCACTGCCAAGAGCCACACAATTTCACCGTTTTTGCTATGTTTGATTGTAATACAGCAGAATCCCCCAACTGCCCCTTATATTTATTTATAGTTTTTTTCAGTATTAAATTTCATTCAAGGTGGCGTTAAAAAGGTCTTAAAGTCTTTAATTTAAACTGCTGAAACCTGCAGATACCATATTATTTGAGATCTAACTTGTTGCTCATCAGTGGACAAAAGGCAGTGGTACTGTTCTTTTTGGCACACAGAACCCTAATAGGAAGAGGATCACAACATAAAAAACTTACTTTGAAATAAAATAGAATCCTACCTTTCCCACCAACAACATACAAACTTTACACAAAACAAAGGAAACGTTTGATGCGCACAAATCCAACAGTTCTCTGGCTCGGCTGTGCAGTCATGGGCGAGAAGTGGTCACATTGTTTTCCTATATATTAAAAAATTCCTTTGGGTGTCACAGGCTCTGCAAATTTATTAAAAATAATAATACTGTATCTCTTTTTAGCAATAATAACTGGGTTCTGACAGATGGAAAATTTGACACAATTAAAATTTGAGTTTACAGGTTACTGAATTACTAAATGATTTTAAAGCTTCTTGGATTATTAAATTTAATAGAGCTCTTGATTATAGTTTCATCAAAGAGATACTTTAAAGCTTTCAGAAAAAAAAAAAAAAAAAAAAAAAAAGTGAACAATTCCAACCTAATAAGGTTGAAGACTCATCACAGATATCGGGCCACCACCTGGATGGAGGAATGTTGGCTCTACGAGGCCATTAAAGAGACGGAAAAAAGACACTTCTGCAGGTTGCAGCTTACACACATCAGTTGTGTGTGATTTGCTACACTGTCATTCCTTCCATGCAGAAGTGCTTAAATGGAGGGGGGTAGTATGTAAAATTGACTTTTTCAAGCTTAATGTATATAATGCTATTCCCTCATCAAACACATTCCCAGAGTGTTGCTTTGACTCATTCATGCATATTTGAGAAATCCTTGAACCTCCCGTGGCAGCCATTCAGGGGTGCCTAAACGCTTGCTCATACAAAGTGCCGCCTATTTACCCGAAGCTCCTCCTTGAAGCTGCAGTCCGCAGCCGAGTTTCTGCCTCGCAGAGCACCCCTCCCCCACTCAGCTCTAACAGGAATATAAATGAATCTGGACTTTTTTACGTCTGCTTTAGTCATCCGGCATAGCTTGCTGGTCATGGAACGCCTTGCAACCTCAGTGCTGCCCAAATGCTTCAGGATTTATGTCAACTTCTGTCAAAAGCTGCTCTTGTGATGTCATCAACCAAAATACACACAAAGCAGATTATTATTTCTTTTTATTCAGGATGCTTCTTAAAAACGTTTGTAAAATCCTGCAGTAGAAATCCACCTTTCATTACCCAACTGTGTTTCATGGTGGGTCTAAAAAATGGAAATCGCTGTTAGTAGGTTTTTATAGACTCTGTGGTGTTTTAGTGGCTACTTTTAGGACAAAGGTGCAATTCAATAGATGGAGATAGAACTGAATGACGCAGTTGGTGACAGTCTGATGATCAACATGAGTCCCATCCAGAAGTTGGTTTCTTTAGTTCATTCTAGCTTCTGTTTGTGAACCGTTTTCCTTTACTTTCAGTTCCAGCTGAGGTGAGGAGCAACATACACTACCTGTACTCTGTTTGTTTTACAGCTAAATTTTCTGTGACAGCTTGAAACTTTACCACATGTTCTGCATTTTATTTCTGGGCAGCCATCTCACATCGGAGATGCAAAAGTGTCGAGCTGAGATGGAGGCGGAGCTGGAGCACTTGAAGAGCCAAGTTTCCATAAAGGCGGAACAGATCGTTGGCTTGGAGCAGAACCTGCAGCACATGAAGAGCCAGATCATCAGCAAGACTTCCATGGGTAAGACATTTAGGATCAGTTCTATAAAAAGTTCTAAACCGATCAGCTAACTGACCCGGCTGCAGCATGTTCTCCAACAGTCTCATCTCTATCCTTTATCCACCCTCATCTTCCTCCAGTTGAAGAACTTGAAGAGAAACTCCATTGCTGTGAGGCAGAGCAGCTCAGCAGCACACAGCGAGTTCTGGTCCTGGAGGGACAGCTGTGCTCCGTGCAGGGAGAGCTGGCCGACAGTGTGGAGCGGCTACAGGAGCTCAAGGATGTCCTGCAGAGAACCCAAACGATCTCTGACGAACGGCAAGCCCAAGTGGACAAACTGAGTGTTAGGCTTAGGTGAGAAATCCATGTGTGAAATATTCCTCTGTGCACGGACACAAACAGGAGATCACCTGTTTGTGTCCGTGCACAGAGGAATACTGTGCACGGACACAAACACAGCAGTGAGACTGCTGTTCTGAGCATCTTTGGGAAAATGCAAATGTTAATGTTTTCCTTTAGGAGTGCACTGATAAATCGGTCCACCGGTAAATCGGATCCGATTCCCTTAATTTTGGGAGATCGGAGCTCGTCCGATACATGTGAAGCCGATCTTATCTGCCTCTGCAGTGGTCTGAAAATCAGCTACTGTCCCGTTTTGCTCTGCCATGAGAGGGGGCTGACTGACGGACCCGCCCACCAGGTCATGTCTGCACCTGTGCGGTTAACAATAGTCACCCCACTGCTGCCAACTTAGCGACTTTGTCGCCATATTTAGCAACTTTTCATACAAAAAAAATTGATATTGGCCAAAATCAGAATCAGCAGGTCAGGCTTTTTAAAAGGTGATCGTCCAGACAACTGCAATCAGTGCACCCCTTCTTTTCTTGTTTTTCATATATAATTATGCCTTGTGGGTTTGCTTTTAAAAACATATTTATGACTATGAAGTATTTAGAGATTATTTCTAAAGTAGAACTTGTGTAAAGAGTTATCAACTGTTGAGATAAGGTTAAAAATTGGGATTTTTTTTTTTTTTTTTTGCAGAATCATGTAAAGTCCAGTTGTATTACACAACTTATTTGGTTTCCACGGTTACTGTACATTAAACACTCAGTTGGATAATCTGACATGAAGAGACCAGAAAAATCAGAAGCCAAAGAGGGTGTTATAATGTCTCACTGAACTTTTTAACTCCACTATTAAATCTACGTGTGTCTGCAGACCCCTATATACAAGGATCGGTTGCTATCGACCCAAAGAACTGCAAAAATAATGATCGAAATATTGTCTTGCAAAAATTTTTCATCTTCAACAATTTATAAGTTGCTCTTCTGAGTCCTGATGATCAGTCAGTCTGTATAGTTTATTCAGCTGCTTTGTGTTTGAATTTACAGTGAGACCCAGAGGGAGTTGGAGGAGAGAACACATGAGGTCTTAGACATGGACAATGCTCTGAAAGAAAGACAGGGGGAGCTCCAGCAGAGAGCAAAGCTGGTACAAAACTTCTTCAATGTGCTTTTTATGTTCAACTCTGTTAAACTGCTTCGCTACCACCTCTCCTCACTGCTGTGTCCTCCTCAGCTCGGCCAGTTGGACGTGGCCATCAGGGAGCATAACCTGGAGATGGAGAGGAAGGTGGAGATCCTGCAACAGAGCCTGGAAGCCCGGGAGAAGGAGCTCACAGACAGAAACACAAAGGTCAGAGAACCTGTCTTCTTCGCTTTTATTGTTTTAACCTCAAGTTTTCTATAAAGGGTTTTAGGGAAGAGACACAACTGCAAAACACAAAACAAACACATAGGTAAAAAGGTAAAACTATATTTATAATTATGATTTTTATTCCAGAAGGATAAAACTAACTTGTTTCATGGTTGTCTATCTAAACCCAGCTCACGTTACCTATTAGTGGGTGAACAATCCAACATTTGGTGACTTCTGCTTCACAATGATAGGAAGAGCTGACATCGAAGGATCAAAAAGCTACGTTAATATGAACACTTGGCCACCACAAGCCAGTTATCCCTGTGCTAACTTTTCTGACACCTCCTATTTAGAGGGGGTATTATGAAAAATCAAATTTTTTGAGCTTTATATCATGTTATAATGTTATTCCTTCATCAAAAACATATCGAAAGTGTTGCTTTGATTCTTTCATGTTTGAGAAATCCTTGAATCTCCCATGGCAGCCATTCAGGGGTCCCTATTTACCCAAAGCTCTGCCTTGGAGCTTCAGTCCTAAGCCAAACTCTCAGCCCACAGACCACCCTTCCCCCTGCCTCCCCCTCTCAGCTCCTCCAGACTAGCGGCAGCAGCAATGAGCAAATACCTGGTGGAACTGCGTGTCTTCTGAGCTTGTCATACAAACCATTTCTCAGTCTAACGGTCCTAAGAACGGTTGTAAACGGCATCATGGAAAAGCATTGTTGTGGTAACATACTGAAGGGGGAGTGTCTGAAAGGATAGGAGCTTCTTAAAGGGACAGAGCTCAATTTCAAGGCGTCTGATACGGCTATGAAATATATAGCATTTTCATAACAACTGTTGGAAGTAAAGGTGGGATGTCATGATTTAATGCAATGTCCAGAAGAAAGTTGGAGGAAGAAAGAAAAGTTAAGTTATAGTTCTTGTCATTTTAAAACATACAGTCTTTTACAATATTATAGAACAGCAGCATATTCATGACTAATATTGCTGACTCTGGACTCCCCCTAGTGGTCTGGAGCACTTCCATTTTGTGGAGCCAGTTTGCAGCGTTTTATATTTACTGTTTTTGCTATTTGCAGCATTTTCCCTTTAGCTTCTATTACATGTGGCTGAAGCGTTTTGTCTGAGGTTGCAGCATTTGCATGTTTTTTGGATTGCAGGGTTTTGCTTCTATTTTCTGTGATTGCAGTATTTTTGGTTTGCAGCGTTTTTTCTGTTGCATTTGTTTTTTTGTGTTTGTGTATTTTGGAGTTTGCATCATTCATGTGTTTGCAGTGCGGTTGCACCTGTCGGCCACCGTAGAAACATGCTCCAAACACGCAGCTCTAATTCAAGCATTGACTCAGGCTGTTGAACATAAAAACACACCACACTTTTAAGATCTTTATTAGATGAAAACAAACGGATCATTTTTATTCCACTTCACTTGGACAGTACTTTGTGTTGGTCTATCTCACAAAATCTGGAAATCATAGAAGTCTGTGGCTGTAATGTGACAAAATGTCAGGGGGTGTGAATACTTTTGCAAAGCATGTTATGTTGTTCAAACATCTTAGTACTAGTTCTGTTTCCTGTTACCTGCTTAGTGCCATTAAAAGAACTCCCCAGACGTGCAACTTTTTTCGATAGCGATGTGGAGGGGAGTTCCTGGGAAAATCTGATAGGTGTCACTAATTTCGACAATTACTGTGAGCTGATGGCTCTTCCTGTCTGTTTCTGTTGTTAGGAGTCAGAGGAGTTCAGCCAGCAGCTGTCTGAGTGTCAGCAAAGGCTTCAGAAGGTGCTGGAAGAACGTGAAGCATGCCAGCGTCACCGCGAGGCTCTGACCAGAGAGCTGGACGCCACCAAGCTGCAGATCAGGGAGACGGTGAAGTCAAAGCCATGTGTTGCTCTAACTTATGGGATTGTTAACTGTTGATTTCCCCTGGCATTAACAGGAATAGTCTGAGAATGAATTATTTTTCCATTCTCCACATCTGCCTCCGCGTTGCGCTCATGATTTAACCGTAGGGTCTGTGTGTGTGTGTGTTTCTGCAGGAGGCCCAGCTGTGTAGCGTAGAGGAGGAGCTCACGCTGAAGGAGACTCAGTGGCTGCAGGAGGAGGCCAGGCTGCAGAGCACCGTCACTGCTTTGGAGCAGGAGCTGGAGCTGGAAAAGGAGCAGCACAGCAAAGAGGTACGTCTCCTCCTGAGGCTCCAGCGCTGGTGTCCACTTCCTCCTCTGCACGTGTTAAACTTCCCGCTTTAAGCAGCTGATGGCAGAGCCTCTGTGTTTGCAGCTCTAACAGTTGTGCTGCAGTGCAGGTCACACCCTCCTCTGACTGAGGATATGATTTCATGGTTGACATGTGGATATTGTCACGTTATCTGGAAGACATGATGTTGGTTTTTCATGTGAATTTCTGTCTTTGTCTTATCAGTCCGTGTAAGAACAGCTATTGTGGGTTTGCAGTGATGCTGGTGGTCACCATAGTTCCTCAGTAGCTTCTGTTGTCTGATTTTCTTTTCCTCTTTTTTGATATTTTTACCCCAGGGAAATTTTTTCACATTTTGTCACATCACAAGAAACTAAGATTTTTTTATTTTTTATTGAGGTTTTATGTGATTTACCAATACACAGTATTGTCTAACAGTGAACTAAATAGAAAATGTATTCATGGTTTTAATTTTGGTTTTTTGTAGTGTTCAATTATATTCCCTGTTTCTGAGTCAATATAACATTAAAATATTGCTTATTAATCTAAGAAAGGGAAATTAAACCTGTCACCTGATCACATGTGTTGAGATCGAGAATTCGCAGCTGTTGCTCGTTGTCCCCTTTCGTCTCCCCGGGCCCGTGGATACCGGGTGTAAAAGTGAAACCAGGACACAGTCACTGTTCAACTTCAAAATCATCCAGCAATTTATTCATTCAAACATGAAATCAGCATGAAATCACACAAACATCCCAACATGATCATTGATTACCACAAGAAAAAGAAACATTAATCACCTTTTAGAAAAATACGAAGACGCGTCTTCGGCGAGCACCATGTGCACAGGAAAAAAGGCCATCTCACCCCAGTGATCTAACTAACGGTTGTAGCTCACATACATTTATACCTCGCTACGTCCAGGTGGTTTTTTACTGTCTGGGACGTCCTGACATTAGCAATCAGGAGGTGGACGCTTTCCTGCGTGACGATTTTCTTCCTAGGAACAATGCAGGTGTTGTTTTGTACAAAATATTCAACCCAAGGACGTGGGACCGAGTTTATCAGTATTCTGGTGCATTCCACTAAGTTGTCCTCCCCATCCTCCTCAGCAGCCTCAAACTGGCTCCTGAAGCCACACAGCGCTCTCCTTGACCCCTCGCTGACCCCACCTGTTACAGAGTTAGACAGCAGATTCGATTACAGAGGATTAATACACATACCATATAATGTTTATTAGTTTAAGATCAATACATACGTTAAACTTGAGGTTTCTGATTTTGTAAAAGGTAAGTGAATATATAGATGTTCTACACCCCTCTAAGAATTTGTTCTATCTTCTGAAACCCTACTGATCTTAACTACATCTGATTAATCTGATTAACCCATAAATGAAAAACTAAGTACAGTGTAACACTACTTAAAAATCATTCAAATCAAAGTTGTTTTCCCACATATCAAATTTCAAATTCACTAGATACATAACTCTAAATAAAGGGAAACTGGAGAGTATCAGGACATTGTTTAAAGTAGATATTAACATAATTTACATTGTTTAATAAAAAATGTAAATCATGTCATCAAACAGCAATACTCTGTTGAACCACCTTCAAGTCTTATGCCTCTTCCAGCTTTCAGAGCTACAGACTGAAGCTCTTGCTTAGTTTTAGTCAAATTGGATGGAGAACTGGGCTTTGAGTAGGCCACTCTGTTACATGAATATGCTTTGATCTAAATGATCCTACTGTAACTCTGGCTTTAGCCTCCAACAGGATTTCTTTAAGGATTGTCATGTATTCACATCCATCCATCCATCTTCCCTGTGGATCTGATCAGAACAGAATTCCCAAGGCAGGGCAGGTTTAGTTGTACAGCGCACTTCAGTCGAAGGCAGCTCGAAACAAATGGGTTATTGACCTTGATTTACAGGAATTCGATGTTTCAGCATTTTTGCAGTTCTGTAAAAAAAAAATCTCCTAATAATCACCTTTTGCTATCCAGGTATTAATCGATTAATACTCAACAGATCAGTCCTACACTCTACTGATGTCAAGTTGAGCAGAAAGGGCTGAGCTTTTCACATGTTCATGTTAGAAATTTGATTTTAGCTGCAGATGCAACCTTTGCTACAAATGATCAAGCTTTCATAAAAGGAGAGCTGCTTTTGCATTTTAGGCAATAAAAATGTTTATTTTCTTTTCTTTTTTTTTTATTTTTTAAAGAATTGAGTTGTTTATTTGCATCTTTTAACATATTTCTAATATTATATAAAAAAGCTTAAATGAAAAAATCTGCAGAATGTGCCAATTTTTTATGTTATTAATCGATAAATCATCAGAATAATCGATAGATTAATCTATAACTAAAATAACTGTGTGTTGCAGCCCTAGATCATAGTCACCTGGTGACATTGTAAATGTAGAGCTGTGTATCACTAGAATAATTATGGTAACTAATAATCTGAGCTCTGAGGATCATGTCGACATTAAATAAGAGGGGCGCTAAGCTGGTAACCCCACATGTCATATTTATCAGCACCAGTGAAAAATGACCTATTGACCAGGGCTGCTACTAACGACTATTTTAGTAATTAATTATTCTGATGTTTAATTGGATAAAAAAAAATTGGAGCATTCTGCTGATATTTAATTTAACCTCTTAGGTTTTTTATACAGTATTAGAAATGCATTTAAAGAGGCAAATCAACAATGAAATTCCTTTTTAAAATTGGAAAATAAACATTTTATTGCCTAAAATGTAATAACACAGCTTTCCTTTAGTGAATGTGAATCAGGTGAAGCTTAAACTGCCATTTGAGGAGTTTGGGTAGAACAGATTTACAGACAAAGGTTTTTCTTCATCTTAAATGCAAAATGCATATATATTTTGTACAGTTTTGGCTTAATTATTGCTCTGGGTGTGGCCTTTTTGAATCTGTATCCTCCAGTTAATGATTAATCGATTACTAAATTTGTTGATGATTATTCCAATTAATCGTTTGAGCCCTGTTTAAATCTCTTTAACAAAACAAAACATGAGTTACAATAATGTCTGGTGATAAATCTTTTCTGGGACTTTGATTAAATAAAACGATGCAGCTTTTTTCCCGTTTGTCCTCATCCATGTTTCATATTGTGGCGGATGACTTCAAGCTCCCTCTTTTCTATTGCTTCAGTTTAAGGAGGCTGAACCTTCTGTTGAAACTCCTCAGAGTCACAATTATTGATGATTATTTCAATAATCTATTAATCACAGTTAATTTGATTCATCGGTGTGGCCCTACTATTGCCACGAACAATTCACTGTACTTTAGGTAAGAATCAAACCCACAGCATGATGCTGCCACCACTGTGCTTCATAGCGGGAATGGTGTCCGGCTGGACGGCCATGTCTGAGCAGATTTGCAGCTGTGGGATCCTCTACAGATGAACTGAGCAGAGCTCCATGAGATGTTGTTTTCTAACCGGACTCTACTTGAAACTCCCCTCCAACGTTCTCCCCGACTGTCTGCTGTGTTCCCTGGTCTCCATGATGCTCTTTGTCCTCTAATGTTCTCTGATAAACTCAGATTAAATTGCTTGGCTCTATTTACTGTTTGGATGACTTCTGAAGTTGGTTGCTTGAAATAAATCTACTCCACACTTTTCAGATTTGTATTAGTAGAAAATGTATCATTTTCCTTCCATTTCACCACTGTGCATTACTCTGTGTTGAGCTGTCACAGAAAATCCCAATGAAACAGATGAAAGTTTGCTGCTGTAACCTGTATGAATAGTTTTGTGAAGCTCTGTATCCTGAACACGTCGTTCTCCATCCTCTTGCAGCTGGAGTCTCTGCAGCACACTCGAGGTCAGCTCCTCAAAGTCTCAGAGCAGATCTCCTCCACCATGCGCTCGTCGCAGGAGCAGCTCACCGCGAAGCTGCAGCAGAGCCAGACCCAGCTGGAGGAAGCAAAGGCACACTGCAGCCAGGTCACAACCCAGCTGGACCAGGCTAAGATTGAGCTGGATTACAGCCGCAGCCAAGCCGGTCACCTCCAGGAGCAGCTGGACCAGAGCCAGGCGCAGCTTCTGCAGAGTAGAACCGAGCTGGAGGAGAGCAGGATTCTGTATGAACAGACGAGAGTTGAGAGCAGCCATCTGAATGCACAGCTGGAGCTGCTCTCTGCACAGTTGAAGGAAAGCAGGACGCAGGTTTCTCATCTCCAAACTCGGCTCTGTGCCTCGGAGAAGTCTGTGGAGACCTCTGCCGATTCGCTGCTCATCAAGGTACGCTTTGTCCCAGGATCGCATATTGAATGTTCTTTTTCAAAGTAGTTGATGCTGATTTGTCTCCTCCTGCAGGAGTCTGAGGTGACCCGCCTCCAGGCCAGGATCTCCAGTATGGGACGAGCAGCAGAGAGACAGAATCCGTACAGTCACACTGTCTCCCTTCCTGCCCTGCACACGTTCACAGACCCTCCAGAGCCCCCCTTCTCTGCTCACCCATCTCCTCCTGACCGCAGACGGTTACAAACCCCCGTCCCCTCTCCTTCATCTGCTCACCCAGTCCCCCTGTGCTCCCCGACTAACACATGGCCATGCTCGTCTCCTCCTGCTGCCTCATATCTCCAGCCTACCTCAGCTCTCCCCCTGTCTGAGAGCCTCCCACCCTGCGACTGGCCTCAGACCAGCAGTATCAGCTCCTCCATGGACCTCTCTCCAAGCCTGAAGGCCACACTGAGGGCGGCGCTGATCAAGCAGTCGTGGGAGTCTTCCTTACCGTCCGTTTCAACATTCCCAGACTCAGCTGACCAAAGCTGGCAGGGACTCGGCACCACAGAGGCCTCGGCGGTGTCCGACGGCAACTTCAACCCGCTTACATACATGGTGGACAAGCACAGCGACACCAACATCAGCCTGGAGGCTCTCGCAGTACAGCAGGGAGACGATGGGCAGCACAGAGAGTCCAGGAGGGAGTCTGAGAGTCCTTTGGTGGGACAGGAGGAGGGAGAGGTGGACATGAGCTCACTAACGGGGATGCTGAAGTTTGTGAATCAGACTTTAGCCATGCAGAGGGATCCTCCTGCGTGGAGCTCCGTAAAGCAAATACAGACCTGACTCTGCTGCGCTGCAGGTAAAAATGTGTTCAATTAGCTGATTGACAAATGAAAGCTTTGTTTTGTTATCTGAAATGCAAAGCATAAGAGTAACAGTTACTGACATCTAGTGGTCGAGTTGGAGATTGCATTCGCCTTCACACCTTGAACTTGTTCACTTATTGTCACATTGCAATCACAAACTTCAGTGTATTTTATGTGATAGGCCAAAATAAAGTAGCACATAATAAATATTTATATTGATACCCTGAACACACCATCTCTTTGCTGTAACATAGTGGTGGCAGCATCATGCTGTGGGATGCTTTTTTTCCCAGCTGGTTGGGGTTGATAGAGAGAAAGATGAAGCTAAAAACAGGACAATCCTAGAAGAAAACCAGTTAATAAAACCTATATAAGGGTCTAGATCGGAGCATATTCATGCATTAGAGTGGCCTAGTCAAAGTCCAGACCTAAATCCCACAGGGAAGACTCACCAATAGTTACAGATGCTCTCCATCTTGTCCAGCTGAGACGAGTTATTTTACAAAACAGATGGAAAAGGAGCTTTTATGAAATACTCCCTTCATGAAAGTTGAATGAAAGTGCATGCCACACTTTTCAGATTTGTATTTGTAAAATAATGTGAAAACTGAGCAACATTCCGCAAATTTTTAGTTAAACCTCTTAGGGTCTGCCTGTCTTGTATTAGAAATACATTAAAAGAGGCAAATAAACAAATAATTAAATTCCTTATTTTAAATAAGAAAATAAACATTTTGTTGCCTAAAATGCAATAACACAGCTTTCCTTTAGTGAATTTGTGAACCAGGCGAAGCTAAAACTGCCACTTCAGCAGTTTTGGGTAGAACAGATTTACAGACAAAGGTTTTTTTTTTTTTTTTTTTTTTTTTTTTTATCTTAAATGCAAAATGCATATATATTTTGTACAGTTTTGGCTTAATTACTGCTCTGGGTGTGTTGTTTTTTCAGCAAATGGCCTTTTTGAGTCTGTATCCTCACGATTCATTGATTACTAAATTAGTTGACGATTATTTCAATCATCGATTCATACGATTAATTCGATTAATTGTAGCAGCCCTTCAATAATGTGCCACTTTGTTTCAATCTCTAACATGAAATCCCTATAAAACACTTTAAAGGTGCGTGCTTGTAACATGACAAAAGTCCGATAGTCGTGAATGATATGAATCTCCATCTGTTTGTCTCTTCTGTCATCATCCTTCTTCCAAATGGAAGCAGCTTGGAGCAAACATGTTTGTCATGTTTGCTCCAAGCTGCTTTGCTTAACCAAGAATTGCTTTGCATCTTAAGGTTTTGACTTGGAGTTAATTTCACACCCTCTTTCTTGTTTTTGCCTCGTGCAATGAGCTCTGGTTCTCTATTTTAATACTAAAATATAAATTCCCAATTGAAAAAGCAATCCAGCGAGTAACAAATGCTCCACACAGCCTGTAAATGAGTGTGTGTAGCAGAAATGTGTTTTGACGCCGTTCGCTAGCTATCATCACCCTGTTAGCCTGTAAGTGCAGGAGCTCTGGCGGTCACGCGGATCGTTGTCACGGCCACCTCCGTGGGGGAGGAGAGGAACACGACTTTCAGCAGCAGGAAGGTTGTGCAACATAAGCTCCTCCACTTTGTTTCTCAGGTTATTCTTAAGAGGGTCATGTTTGGCAAAATAAGTAGAGATATATTTATATACAGTGCCTTGCAAAAGTATTCATACTCCCTGAGTTTTTTTTTTTTTTTTTACATTCATGCTCCAACCACAAACATCAGTATATTTTATTGGGATTTTATGTGATGGACGACACAAAGCAGTAAGTAAAGAGGAAGGAAAATGCTACGTGATTTTCAAAAGGTTTTGCAAAACTTGTTTTTGAAAAGTATGGTGTGCATTTGTATTCAGCCCCTCCAAGTTAGCATTTAGTAGAAGCACATTTAGCTCCAATTAGTTTTGATACCCCACAGCATGATGCTGCCACAACCATGTCTGCCTGTGGGGTGGTGCGTTCAGGACGATGAGCACAGTTCGTGTTTTGTCACACGTAGCATTTTGCATGTGGAGCAAAACGGTTCTCATTTTAGCGTGATCTGACCAGAGTAAGTTCATGTTGGATGCAAACAGCCTGTTGGGGTTGGTTGGTTTACCAGCATCCGTCAGACCACGGAGACGTTACAAGATTAGAGAGGTGGAACCAGATCTGATGTTTGGTTACCGTGAACCTTGATGATCTGAGAAAAGTTTGATGTCGTTCTCCAGTTTGTTGGCTAGCGATTCTCTAAAGTCCTAATCTGTCTGATCTGGCCGAGTTAAGGTAGCAGAAGGATGTTTTTAATAACGTCCTGTTTTGCTTGTCACAATTACAAATTTTGAAGGACTATGTGTTGTCCCAGTAATTATTGCGTTAAACGGTTATATTGTTTTGAGATCATTTTCAAGTAGTATAATGGTATAATAATGCAAGTTCGCCCCCTCAAACCTCAATGAACTTTAATTTTGTAAACAACACAACAGTAGAACTGGAAGATATTTTGAATATCCAAAAAATATACCAAACGACCAAAAACAATAAATAAACCGAGAATAGAAACCACACACAACCGAAACCATAAATGAAATGGATTATGAAGCATTTGTAGACAAAATTGCACTTCAAAAATATTCATGATCAGAATGGAAATTATTGAGCTCCTTTTCATTTATGGTGCGATGAACTGATTTATTGCTTTTTGCAACAGGCTTACTCAGAATGTCTAACTTGTTCTTTCTTTTTCTCTTTCAGGGAGCTGTTCACATGCAGAATACCAACCTTTATATGTATTTATATATTCCTGTATTTATAAACATTTTCCATGAAGTGTCCCGTCATGTGATCGGAATTGAGATAAATTATTAGAGCAAGTTTCAGTGACCTCTTTAACTGCAGTTCATAACGGTTAATGATGGACTCTGTCATTCAGCAGAATGTAGCATTTGCATTTTATTTTGCAGTGTTGATTTTTGAAAGTGAATAGTTTTCTTATTAAAATATGTGAATTAAAGAGTTCTTACATAAATCAGTTGGCTCTTGATCTGTTTCTATTAAAATCCCTGGAAGTTCCCACGCTGTGTGGGACTTTGGTGGCGCGTCATCAGAACAACGGGCCGCTCTCTGACCACGGAAGGAATGTTGGGCACACAGCTCGAGCTGCATAAATTAAATTACGATCACATGTGAACACAACAAAAACATCAGGAACATTTGGTTGTCAGATCTTGTTTGGACTGAAAACTTTTTTTACCTACCTGCTTCTGTGAGGTTTTGTCGGATCCTGGTAATGTTTTTCTTCACATCTCTGCGCAGCCATGCCCCAAGGTTAGGGCAGTGACACGTTTCCAATGTCTTTATATTATTTATACTTAGAAAGAAAATGTCCCAAGTTTCACCCATTTTTAGAATTTACATCAAATGAAGTCTCATCATTTCTGTCCTGTTAATAACTTCTGCTGAATAAACAACAGAAGTCTCAACTGGACCGAACTCTGACTGATGGTGACCAGTTCTGTACTGCTTCTTCCCGTTGAGCACATTTTGTTAACTTCTGTTTCTCCCTCTGCTTGTTGAGAACTGACGACATGTTGCCCACTCTCCACATATGGATTTAATTAGGAGGTTTTACTGTTGGGATGCCACCAGGCACTTTTTGTTCTCCAGACAAATGATCTTCCATGTCATCAATAAGAGGTTTATCAGAGGAATACATTTGCACCAGACCCCTGCTGTCCATCCTGGTCCTTTCTGCAGACTCTGTCAACCCAGAATGTTTTTCTCTGACGGAAGCAACCTTTTCTCTGTCCTTTCTGCCACAAGGGCTTTATCAAAACGTCTTTTCTTCTGTGTACGAGCACTTCCTCTCATACCTGCCTGGTGTCGATGTGTTCATCAGGAGGAGCCGGTCAGTAGAATCTTCTGGATGTCCGGAATCTTTCCTTGCTCCAGTTTCTCTCTATGTATTATGATGCACAGTGTTTATGGATGCAAATTTTTGTCTTGCAGGAAATCATTGCTAACACACGCATGTTTCTCAGTGATGTGATGACTTGTATCGGCTGATTTCAGGGGGGCTTTTTCACAGCATCAACTATGCCGATGATGTTGCTATGCCAAGTTTATATCATCAATATGGATCACTTTGTGAAAGCAGAAATACAAGAAAAATGAATCCCTGTAAGTTGTTGAGGCTAAATCCCCAGACCTGAAGTCATATTCACATGTCATTGAGACTTAAGTCAGTCACATGCATAGGTGGCCCAAGGCCTAAGCAAACCAAGCAGCTGCTAAGAACTCCCAGACCTGGGGGCCCCCATAAATGCTCGCATTTTAACACAGACCATAGATCCAGAATTTGAACATTTGTTTATTGAGAATGAGAAAAGTTTCAGCACAGAAAAATTAAAAGTTTTTAAATTGTTTTGCATTTAAATTTAAGATTTATAAGAGTTGGGAAGTTTGCTTTGTAAAAGTACAAAGAATCATCTTCATAGTTTGTGTTACCATAGCTACAGTCTGATGATATGAGTTTAATCTTTGTGTTTGAACTTGTTTTGTTCACAAATACATCTCAGTAAATAATAACCAGTTATCATTGATTGGTTTTAAGCTCTGCCAGTTAAACTTGGTCGCCTCTCCCAGATTCCACCAAATCTGTATTGAAACATTCTTAGCAGTGATGATGTTCTTAACAGGAACATATTCCGCTTAACACCCCATACGACTTTGGGCCATCCTGGTGATACATCTGTTTGGTGCTGTGATAAAGCCCTTTACACTGTATCTCGCTTTAGGCCAAGCACAACTGTCTGCTCTAAATGTAATCTAAGCTGAGATTTGAAATAAAACGTTTGTAAGGTAAGCAAAAAAGTCTGGAAATCATGCAAAAATACCAAAAAGCATAAACTGAAATCTAAAGAAAGCTTCATTCGATCAACAAATTTGATCTGTTTCAGTTGTGATATTGTGACAAAAATATCAATGTGCAGGAAGTGTTGTTAATATTCATCTGATGACTCTACACACTGATCTAAAAATGTTTGCAGAACACATTTGCATCACTGCCAAACTTTAAGATGCACATTTATTAGAGCGTTTCTATTAAAAATCCCCGACTCAGAGCAGAATGGTGCATAATTATAGCTGCTCTGTGAACTTATGGTGACCACAAGTTGGTTTATTAGATGAAAATGACAGTTATTACTGCACCAGTTCGAGAAATAGTCTTATCTACGTACACACACAACAGATGTCTTTACACTTTTTTTTGTTGAATTTTGAAGTTCTTATGTTGATCTCACTACCAGGACGGAGCTGGGCCAGATGTCTCTGCTGATTTCTGAGCAATCAGCTGAGAGCTTTTCTACAAACATTGTTTTTGTGTTAAAAAACCTCATCCATTTTGATTGGTGACCCCAGTGGCCTCTTAAATTAGGAGAATATATATGTATATATAGATATAATTTCCTCAGAAAATGAGGTCTAAAATGTCTGCATGTCCATTATGGGGAGGCTAGAGTTTTAATCAACTAATAAATCGGATCTTAGGCTTAATCTGATATCAAAACCTGTATCTTTACTTCTCTGCACAAACAAAAATAGCAAATTATTGCAAAATATCTGAACATACAAGTACATAGCTGATTGAATTTTGGGTATTTAGTGTCTCTGTACAGCTCTGAGTTGTGACAAAACCTTTTATTTTGAAGGCAGGGCCATATTTGGCCTATTTAAAGGCTCTACCACATTCAGTGGTTTCCTCTAACTATTCTGTCAAACACCAAAGATACCAGAATGTCTTTTTTTCCGAGGGGTTTGAGACTTGAACATAGCAGTTTGTTTTGCACCATCATGATACAAAGATGCTAAGGGAAAGTAGATCTTTCTAATGCTCTATGACTGATAACTTACATTTGCATCTATTATTTATAGTTTAAGAAGCACATCTGACTTTCTGTTCTTGTTTTTTCTGACTGAGTTAGCTCAAGCTGTAAAGCATAGAGGATGTGGTTGAGACAGTGGTGAATGGCGTGCAATAGTGTTGTGCTCTATTTTCACACTGAAACTTCCTCAGTATCAGCCTGTCAGAAACAGCTCTGCCATACTCTATTATCCTGTTTATAATACTGCAAACGTCATGACTAATTCTGCTGGATGTCAGATGTGCTTACTATTAAATGACACTATTTTTACAGTCAGGAACCCAGCACATTTAAATACTATGCCACCTGTAGTCACAGTGCAGTCAAGAAGAACATCAAATGGATGAATCTGAGTGTTGTTAAATGAAATATGATTGAAAAATGTAAGAATTAGTATAGAAAAACTACACAAAACTGAAATGTTTGGCTACAACCCACAATGCATGTTATATTTAGCTCCTTACTGGGAGAACTGACCATGAAAACATTCCTACCTATATACACTGCTTGTCACACAATATAACCAAAAGAAGCAGTTCTCAGGTACAAGCTTTCTCTTTAGGCGGCCAGACTCTGCCTTAAGGTCCATTTATTCTCCACAAGAGCAGAGAAATTCGGTCCTTTTATTTAAAGTGGCCTGAACAAAAACAAAGTTCCTTCTGGCCCAGAAATGTCATATCTTCACAAAAAAACTTCGAGGGTAGAACTCCTGGGATGTCCTCATAGGGACCTCCCCCCGCAGCATGTAGCTGTGTAGTAACCATACCCACTTCCAATTTCTAAACAATCACAATAGTTCCCACACACACAAAAAATGTGACCATAAAGACTGCATAAAGTTGCACATTTGGCTTCTCCAAATATCTGACAAAGAATCAGCTTTACTGGACATATTTGCAGAGGCACCCCTAAGGGGGAGATAGAGTTCTCAGATTGTTATACAAAGTCTCCACGTGTTCACTACAAATGGTACTGATTGAAAACCCTCTAAGTATATCATAGACTTTATGAGTTAGCGTCAAAGACACAGATACTACTGGGGTAGGTTGTTACAATAAGACAAAAAAAAAAAAAAAAAAAAAAAAAAAAAAAAAAAAAAAATACAGATTTCATTCTACAAGTGTATCTGAGAAACAGAACAATCTGGAACAATGTCTGTCACTCTTTATGACGAGCCGCAACCCAAACACACACTCTGTTGAACTTGTGTGTGTGTGTGTGAGAAAGCATGTACATGAATAAGGTGTAACTTTATCAGTGCTCATTGCATAGTCTCTATAAAACAACAAACAAACATATTGATCTGATTTAAAACAAAATCAATGACAAACTTTTTTGTTGTCAATGCTGTTTGTAATTTCTTCAGTTATGCGCATTAATGCCTTTGATGTGGATCGGTTGTCTCTAAAACCATACTGACAATCTCTTAATATGTTGTGTTTATTGATGAAGGCACCAAGTTTTCCAGGATTCTAGAGAACTAGTAAAGTAATGATGCTGGCCTGTAATTAGTGAAAAATGTTTGTCCCCAGCTTTAAACATTGGAGTAACTTTGGCAGCTTCCATTTGATGTGAAAATAACACTGTTGCAAATGATAAGTTACATATATAGTCAATGGATCCACAATGGCATCTGTCACTTTCTTGTCTAATGTCATGCTTTTTGAAATTAATAAAATGAAAAGTAAAGCAGCCATTGTTTAGCTAGCTGTATTAGCATCGTGCTTTGAAATTAGCTGAGGTAAAATGCACCACATTTTGCTTGAGCTACATTTTCAGCTGTCAGTCATATGATTCTAGCTGTGACTGTATAAGTACCAAACAACGTTTTTTGTTTTTTTTTTTGGTGAAAAAAAAATTTACTTTCTTACCTCTGAATCAGTTTTTTCCTCAATAAAATTGGGACCTACTAGCTTTCAGCCCTGAAATTCACCATGTGGGTTTGGAGAGGCAATGGCTAAATAATGAAAGAATCACATGGTTTCTATCTGTTCTCTAAACGGTGGAACTGATGGCGTTACAACTCACCCCATGTTACAGTCATCCCTAGGTAAAAAATAGGTAAAAAAATAAATGAAAATATACACAGCTACAAAAGACAAAGAAAAAATATATTATTTTTTCCTTTTTTAGCTGTGCCCCCCTAAAATTGTTATTGGCCTGGCCTGGCCACCCCTATGAAAATGTTCTGGTGGCGCCACTGCATGTTTGTGTCCATAAATAAGGAATTTCACTTCAGTTTCAGTTCTACAGGCATTTTAATTATAAATATATAAAAATTGGTGGAAAATAAAAAAGATTTTTTTTTTTTTTGGCAAATATATATGTATCCAGTGTTTTTATAAAAGAAGAAGACAATGTTGAGTTAGTGCAACATGCATGGTGCTGATTTGGGAATACCAGGACCTTTAAGTGTTCATCAGAGAGAGACAGCCTGAGGAAAGAAACTGTCTCTGCTTTTTGCAAACAGTGCTCTGTAGCAGCGATCTGAAGGTAAACAGTTTGTGTCCAGGATGTGTGGGGTCTGCAGCTAGGTTAGCTTCTATTTTGCTTACTCTAGACCTGTACAAGTGAGAAAGGATGCTATCTGGACAATAAGTAGAGTTGTGAAATTTCTTTATTATCCCACTGTAACTGCTTAGACAGAACAAAGCAGAAGCAATCAAGAATGGCAGCAACTCGGCTACAAAGTAAAAGACCACAAAAAGATGTGTTGGTTGTCAGCAGATGCTAAACCACATGTGCAGAAGCCACCATCTTTCTGCAGAGCCACTATCATCAGACCTCCAAACATCATATAGCATTTATATTAGCTAAAACACAGTGACTAAAGCGCTTCATGGAATATGTTTCTGTAGCAAAGCGGCTACATCCTGGCCTCACATCAATGGGGTCAATGCAAATCGGATGGAGTGTTGTAAAGCGTTCTGGACTACACAGCAGTGGAGAGATGCTCTTTGCAGTAACAATGATTTCCCTTCTGGCAGTAGTTTAGACTTGTCTGAGTTTAGTGGTTGCCAGGTAAGCCATACTTGCCTGACTGCACTGTGCCAAATGTAAAGTTTGGTGGAGGGAGGATTATGTTGTGTGGTTGTTTTTCAGAGGATGGTCTTCTCTCCTTAGTTCCACTGTATTTAGCTTGTAATGCTGCATACAAAGCTGTTTTGGAAAATATAATGCTCCAGACTGTGTAGGAACAGTTTGGGGATGGGCCCTTCAACTTCCTGTCTCTTCAGGAAGTTTGGTACAGGAGAACATGATTGACCTGCACCAGGCCCTGATCTAAAGTTGACAGAGCACCAATTGGAAGAACAAAAGCACAGACTGAGGGCCAGGCCGTCTCATCCAACATCAGTGGATAACCCCACAAATGGTCTCCTGGAAGAATTTTTTCCATAAACATTCCTGGTGGGCAGCCTTCCCTGAAGAGGTAGACTTTAAACCTGTAAAGGTGGCTAAACCTCATATTAAAGTTTATGTAGGAAGAATGGAATATCATTAAAGTTCATGTATGTGTTAAGGGAAGCATCTCAGTAGTTTCCTCCATATAGTGTACTTTACTTCTGACCTGGGAACACCATGGGATTCCTAGTGTTATCTCTTAGAGTTGCATGCACAATATGCAATAATAAAATCACCATAAACAGTTATTCTTACAAGATTAAAATGTTAAAATATAAAAGGTGCTCTGATGTGATTCCAAAAAGGCCTAGTTCTCAAGCAAAATTCTTGTTCCTACAGCCCGGACATGCTGAGGGACCCCTCATCCCATCATGCAGTGGGCACCTCCCACCACACTCGTCTATTCCCTTCTCCATTACATGTCATTAACATTTTCTCTCTCTCATTGTTTGTTTGCTTGTTTTCTCTGTCTTCCTGTGGGTTCCTGGAATTGATGGCTTTCAATCTTAACCAAACTGCCTCCTGTTTGTTCTCTGCTAATCCTCTGGCCAGCACTCTGCTAGGAGCCACTCACTGTGGGGATTCTCCTGGAAAAGTCCTCTAAGATGGATTCTTTGTTCTCACCTCTCTTTATTACTTGTTAACATATTTAGACTCAAGCGGTGATGTAAACTGTATACATTTAGTTACACCAATCTATTTTCATATAATCTCAAATTTGAGTAAATTAAATATCTCCAAAATACATGAATCAAAAGGAGTAGGGTACTGAAGGGTACTCTTATTCTAGAACTATGCCACTCATGGTGGCAGTATGTTGGAGTAGCTCTGTCACTCTTTTTGTAGAATGTTCATTGATTTGTTTGGTTGAGGCATCACAGGTTTGGACAGTTATTCCTTCGGGTTTTGGATGTTGTGCATTTGGAAGAATTTTTGCTCGTTTTACTTTCAGACAATTGCTATGATGCATAACAAGATCTTATTTTTACAACCAGGAGCAGCTGATTAGTCTCTCAAAAGCTCAAATAATGCCTGAACTATGAACTCAAATCCCAGAGAGGTTGAAAAGGAGGCTTCATGGATGCAGAGAGAGAAGGAGGAAGTTTAAACCATCTATCATAATGAGCAAAGATCATATCCCCAACTCCAACATCTCTCAGCTAGATTTAAGGAGATTTAAGGAGAAGCGGCAAAACCAAATGAGGTGGACTAGTATTGTTTGCTAACTGATGGTGTCATCCAGGACACCATCAGCTGTGAAATATACTTTCTGCTGGAAATTGAGCTGTTAGCATGTCATAACAGTCATGAGACTGTCATGCAGCAACAATCTTTAGTCAGAGGCTTCTTCAAATTTGTTGTGAGACTGATTGCTACCAGAGATCCTTCCTGCCCACAGCATCACCATCCACAATGACTTTGTGAAGATAATTAGATATGAGTTACAGCAATGTCTGATTTCCTTTTAGGTTAAATAAAGTATCATTGAACTGAATGGAATGGAACTGAAGATGATTTACATATATTTGTACACTCACACACACAACCATACATGGTGGTCTGCATAAAATGTCTGATAGTTTTGAAATGATTATTGTATTAAATTGATATCTTTGGGCAATTCCAGAACTTTTGACCCAGTGATGCTGCTACCAGTTGACCCTTGTCACTTGAAGGGTTAGGTGAACTGAATATTTTGTGAAATTGACATTTTGACCCGTGTATTATTTTAAAAGGCAGATGTCCACCTCTTGCACATGATTTTGTTATTCTTCTGTGATCCCTTTCCCGAGATCGTCCTGCCAGGATAATATGAGATGAGCTATAGTAGCTGCACCAGACAGGTTTGATAGATTTTCATATGATTTGGATATTCCTGCCTTCTTCCTGGTATCCTGCATAATTATAGATTCCATTAGGAATGGTTGGGAGCCTTCTCGTATGATAGATATGATAGGGTTTTTTTATGTGTCCTCTCCTGCAGTGTGGCACTCAGAATTGTAGTCTGAGTGTCAAGGTGAGGCCCAACAGATTTATTTCACAAACGCCATGATACTCCACTTGATATCTATCTATCTATCTATCTATCTATCTATCTATCTATATGAAACTTTATCAGAAATTGCTTTGGGTTTATTTCAAATGTAATGGATATGGAAACAGAAAAGAAAGGAGAAATGAAAAGGAGAAAGGTGATGAAAAGGTTTAAAGGGAAAGAAGGAAATAGGAGTGGAGGAGAAAAAGAGCCAAAGAGAACATAAGTCAACACCCTAGATCTTTGCCTGTAGACCTGCGGAAAGAGAAAAAACAAAACCAAGAAAGCATGGCAACAAACAACATATGCATATATAATAACAAGTTATAACATCACTGGAAAGTACATGACACAAGGTAATACAAGTGTATTTAGTGGCAATCACAGCCCAATGTATATTTTCTCTGTTCAAATGATGGAAATGTTTGACCTATGAATATGTCTGAGAAGCTATGAACTACTTTATCAAAGCAGTCATTAAACATTATGTTGGCAAATGAAGGAGCAAAGGTGTGTTTTTCAATAGGAGGTTTTTGAAGTCAACCAGTTCTCCACCTAAAAACTTCCTAGAAACCAAATCTTGAGTGAACTGGACATGACTGATTGCTGAATGATGAGATTTTTCTTTATTATAAAATAGTGGAGGATTTTTTTTTCAAGCCAATAGGCCATCATTTAAATGTTGTTCCCCCAGGAATAAAGTTTAAAATTTGGTAGTAAAGTGTTTTTTTTTTTTTTTTTTTTTTTTTTTTTTTTTTTTTTTTTTTGTAAAACTGCTGCTCTTCAGAGAACTACAATGTTTTTATAAAGTATTAATAATCCTAGAACTTTTCACATTTTGTCATTATACAACCACATACTTCAGTGCCTTCTATATGGAAAGCAGTATGATATTCAAGTTTTTCTAAATGCATTCCAAAAATTGAAAAATTGCAGTGTATATGCAGATTCAGCTCACTTTACTCTGACATCCCTGATGAGTGTCAGGGGTGTCAGAACTATTTGACATTCATGTAAAAACACTGTGTTCCAGAAAATTAATGCAGCACATCACCATGAACACACAATCACCAAGATGAAACACAGAGGGGATGTTTTTATTTTTGTCAGGAACAGGGAAGCTGATCAGCATGACCTGCCACACTGCTATGAGTTTTCTGAAATAAAGACACCAATGAGGAACAATAGGAGGTTTGGTATTGATGTCACCTATAAAATCTACATAAAATCTGTTTTGGAAGTCTCTTCATCCTGTACATTTAGAACAAAAATGGTGGACAACCTCACTAAAGGATACCTTCTTTAGATGAGAAAATGGCTCTTCCTATCTCTTATATATATCTCTTCCTCTCATCGTTGCAAATAAAAAGTCTTGTTTACACTTTTAAATCCTGCAGCTGCCTGGCTGCACAAACTACACCACATCACTGCTTTGACTAGAGAAGCCAGCTTGCTCCCGATGCAAGTCAGCCAATGCGGGGCCGTGACTGCCTTTCTTGGCAAGTCGTGGAGTAACAGAGGTGGGTTTATGTCAACCCTACTCACATCTCACTAAACACATGGAGATGGCAAACAGACTGTAAAGTGTTTCGTTAAAAGGGCTGTTGATCAATGAGCACCCTATTGAGTCATTTGTTTCAGACCTTGGATTACTGGAGCCCGTTGTAAAACCTTTGCGTTTTTGCATGTAGCAACTGTAGACAATCGTTTGCTTTGTGTCGACTTTACAGCAATCCCTCATACTGAGCTTGCATGTAGCAACAGCGGAGAGGAAACACTTCCCTTTACCAGGAAGAAAACTCCAGCAGAACCTGGCTCAGTACAAGCACCCATCTGCCACGACTAAAAAGTGGTCATACAACACAGGATTATGGGGAAGTACTGTTATTTCTTCACACCGATGCCATATGTCAGTACAAGGTCTAAAGAATGATGACATGAATGAGTAGGACTTTGAGTAAAGCCAATTTAGTCCAAGATAGCAATAAAGGCTGCATTTAGGCTGTCAACATGAATGTTAAAGCCCCCCCACTATAATGATCTTATCAGTATTTTACACTAAATCACATAAAAAAATCTGAGAAATTATCTAAAAATTGTGAGTGAGGGCCTGATGGACAATACAAAACAATGAACAAAAGTGGTTTTACTGTTTTGCTGCTAGGATGCAAAAAACTAAGGGTTAGATTTTCAATAGATCTGTAGCTATTGATAGGCGTAGGATGAATTAATAAATCTGAATGAAAAATAGCTGCTACTCCTCCACCTTGCCCTATACTTCAAGCAGTGTGAAAATTTAATTAGAAGGGGTTGACTCATTTATACTAACATAATCCTCTTACTGCAGCCAGGTTTCTGTGAGACAGAACAAATCAATCTGATTATCACAAATCAAGTCATTGACTAGCAAAGTCTTTGAAGAGAGAGATCTTATGTACAGTAAACCACATTTAATTGTTTTATTTTTCTGTTCAGTTAGAGTCGTCTTTATCTTTGAGATTTTCGTGATTTGCTCTTTTTAGGTTAGTCTTTAATCCATTTGGTTTTGGTTGTGGGCAAGACACCGTCTTAACAGGGTAATGGGTGGGTAACAGTACAGAAGCTGCAGAGAGGTGTGTTAAACTGTGACTCTGCTCCCTGGTCTGGACCCTGGGTTGTCAGTGTTTCGGGGGACTAATAAATTTTGCCAGATTCCTAGAAAGAAGAGCTCCTCCGTCCAAGGTGGGATGGATGCTGTCTGGCCCGATCAGGTTTTCCCCAAGATGTTCGCCAATTATCAATGTAGCCCACACCGTTTTCAGGACACCACCTAGACAAACAGCGGTTGAATGACAGCATGCGGCTAAACCTGTCATCACTGGATATATCATCATGTGACACTGAATGAGGACGTGAAGTGTGACAGAGAAATATGAGGATGATGCAGCACATATACAATGCTGTGATAAGGTATCCCCCCCTTTCAGATTCTTTTGTCACACTTTTACTTTAGATCATCACAAATACAAACAAATACTAAAAGGAGTTTTCTGATGATACTTTCATTCATTATAGAGCTAGCCAAAGTAACCTGGCATGGTGTTAAAAAGTAATTGCCTGCAAACCTAAAAAATAATTGTCAAATCCCATTTAGCATTGTAATAACTGGCAATGAGTCTTTTACACTGCTGCCAAGGAATTTTGACCCACGCTTCTGTGCAGGACCATTTTAACTTATCAAAAAGGCTGTTCATGCTTGAAAATTCTGCTATTTGGCTGTCATGTCACGGCATCTCAATTAGATTCAAGTCAAGAGTTTGACAAAGACAATGAAAAACTTTCTCTTTTTTTCAGCCATTGAGACATAGACTTGCTGGTGTGCTTTCATCATCAGTCCTGATGCTTGCTCCAAAAGCGCCTGAGCTGAAGGTTACGTTCTCCTTCAAGAGTTTCTGCATGAGATGAAAATTCATGGTTCCTTAGTTATGGCAAACCACCCAGGTCCAGATTCAGCAAAGCAGTCCCAGAACATGATGCTACCAGTGACATTTTTACTGTTAATTCGATTGCTGTGTTAGCTTTACCTCAGTTGTCAAGGCACAAATACCTTCTAAAGAGTTCCACTGTTTTCTTATAAGTTCACAGAAGTTTTAGCCCAAGAGATTTCAGGATCAACACGTTTTTTGAAAAATCTGAGACGGGCCATTGTGTCATATTTAGTCAGCAGTGGCTCTCACCTTGTAACTCTCCAGTGGATCCCATTGTTCCCCAGTATGTTTTTTATTGTTGAATCATTACCTAGGCCCTTAAATGAGGCAGTGAGGCCTGCAGTACTTTAGATGTTGTTCTGGATTCTTCTTTGACCTCCTGGATGAGTTGTTGATGTTGTCTTGAAGTAATTTTGGTACTCTTGGGAAGATTCCTCACTGTTCTATGCATTCTCCATTTGTTGATAAAGATTCAGATTCTCACTGTGGATCACTGGAGGCCCAAAGCCTTAGAAATTGCTTTCTAACCCTTTTGTTTATTTTTCTAGATCTTTCAGCCTAATTGATGTGGTCATATAGGTTGAATTTAACTGATTTGTTGATTCTATAGACCTGGCAGTAAGTGGAGCCTGGGTAAGACCAGTGAAATTGAGCAGTTCAGAAAATGTTGTTTATCAAAATACATTTGGGATTTAGTAAGGAGGGAAATTATATTTTTGCATTGTAAAGCTTTTTTTTCCCTAATCAATGAAATCATAATTTGAAAACTGAATTTTGTACTTACTTAGGGTTTTTTTTTTTTTTTTTTTTTTTTTTTTTTTTTTTTGTCTGTTTGGTAAACTATGGCTTGTAAGTGTGACAATAAAACCAAAAACAGACTAAATATTTTATGAGGCAAGCACTTTTTCACAGCAAGACAGTGGTGAGGTGTGTGGTATGGGTGGCATAGATTAGGATCTGATCAGAGAGTACATCAGGGATCAGCTCAGAGCTCTTTCTTTTTGCAACAATTATGGACAGGTTGAGGTCAGGTTGGAGTCCCAATGGATTTTGATCTTCATTGATGACATTATGGTCTGTAGTGAAAGGGAGCAGGGAAGGAAGGCTGGAGAGTTTGATTTGTTCTGAAGAGAGGATGAATAAACAGCCAATTAGTGAAAAAAAGCTTGCTGGAAGTGTGAAAGAGAAGGTTTACAGAATGGGAGCATGACCTGCCATAATATATGGTTTGGAGACGGTGGCACAAACAAGGTGGAGTGTATATGGAAGGACAGCTCAGGTTAAGCAGTTTGGAGACAAAGTTAAAGAGACATTCTGAGACTGGTGAAATTATTGGACAAAGATCATTAAATACAGAGCTGACATGGAGAGGGAAAAGAGGAAAACCTGTTATGGACAGGATGAAACTGAAGCAGATGATCTTATGTGCCGACCCTTAAAGAAGTGTCTCTCAATTCCAGTCAGGGACCAATGCCCTGCATGTTTTAGATGTTTCTTTTCTGCCACACACCTGACCTGAATAAGTGGGTGATTAACAGGCTTCTGCAGCACTTGATGGCATGCAGAGGAGGTCATGCATTCATTTAAATCATGTGTTCTGGAACAGAGACAAATCTAAAATATGCAGGGCAGTGGTTCCTAAGGACCAGAATTGAGAAACACTGCCTTAAAAGGAGCTGCTCAAAGAAGAAGATACAGCTCCATTTGATGTGTCTGCAACTTTCAGTTTCAAATATTTTCGTTTATTTGCTTTACCCTAGCCATTTTAAGGTACAGTTAGATTGACAATAACACCAGGACTTTGGGGAAGACAGGCAGTTGGAGTAGGTCTGACTTGAGTTTTCTTATCATGATTTTTTAATGGAAGGAAGATATTTCCTGTCTCATAGGTCCTCCAGAATCTTACTTCAATCATCTCTTGCTTTGAACTTTTGGCAGTTTTCCTTATGGCATGACAGCAGTTGTGTTAGAGGAGCCAATAGATCACACCAGATAGCATACTGGCAAAAGCTATTCCTTAGTTTAGGAAACATCTGTTTTGGAGTCAACATGTCTGTGGCCCCCGGAGATTCCTCACCAGCCCAGACCTCAAAATCCAGTTTGGTCATCGCTAAACATAGTATAGATTTGCAAATACAAATGTATGCAAAACTTGTACCAACAGCCATGAGGTCTTTGCAAAGAAATTGGAGTGAGGATTATTGCCTCACCTCTTGCACCTTAGATTTTCTCCTCCTGCTTGCAGACCTGAGCAGCTGTTAGCTCAGCAGATAGACTAAAGACAGTGAGCCTTAAAAGTAGCTGGAAGGCAGAGTTTTTTTATGTGTCATTTCTACTTATTTTATTTCTTAGACAGGCTAGCTCTCCACTAATTTTCTGTGTCCTACTTGCTACCAGTATGCTAATAATGTGTCTGATTTTATTTGGAAGACATAATTTCCAAGATCCAAAGCAAAACACAGAACTGCAAAGTTCCCTAAAGTCAGAAGTACAATTTACAAAATTGAGGTACCTCATCACCTGAGACCTCAAATTCCTCACCAGAACCAAACCTCAAATTTCAATCTGGCTGCCACTCTATTGATTCATTTTTAACAATGATTGCAGGGATATCTCAAGGGACAGTTTCTGGCTCACCCCTATTTAGTTCATATGGGAAATTTTGAAAATGTTATCAAATATACAAACTTCAAACTTATATTCAAATTCCCATGGTACTCTATGACATTATGCTCCTCTTAGAACTACTGGTTGAGTAACTCGTGTATTGCCTAATGGAAATTTAAGTTGGCTTTGTGTAAAACTTTTCAGGGATAAACTGACTTCTCTGTACAAGGTGTCAAAATATGGAACTCCTTACATGTAGAATTAAAACTAAACAGTGACTGGCACTGTTTAGATTACAGATAAAGAATGCTCCAAAGAAGGATCAGTCTATAAAAGCAAAATGACAAATGACAGGAAATTAATGTTTTGGTAATAAAATGTTTTGTACTTCTAACAGTTTGTATCTCATTACAATAATGCACTGAATAACATACTTCATGTACATGTTACTTTTATGTTTAAATGTACAGGATGATTGGAAGCACTTTATTTGCTTATATTTGTAATTGTGCTTTGCGTGAATAGAACAGAATAATACTGATTCACAAAAAAGGTAAAAATATATAGAAAGTAAGAAAAAGACTGTACAGGGAAGTAAAGTTAGAGCCAATGAAAAAAAAAAAAAATACTGTGCAGTAATAGTAGCATACTCAGATTCAAAGAAATGTGCAGCTGAGTAGGATTATTTGAAAAATGCACAAAATGTACAAGCATATTTGTACATCAAAGACAACAGACTATTCTTAAGAAATGGAAAAACAGTACAAATACCAGCAAAGTTGTAGACAGAGTTTGTTGGGAGCAGTGGTGGTCAATGCAGGGAATAAGGACCTGTGATAATGCTTCTTTGTGCACCTAGGATACTAGTGTCATGGTGTTTGGTATTGATTCGACCCAAAAAACAGAACAAGCTTAGGTGATGAGTGGAGTTGACCAATTCAATGAAAAAAAAAAAAAAAAAGATAAACAAAAACTTACAACAAACAATGGTGAACACAGGAAGTGAGCGCAGGAACAAACAGGGACTGGATACATGAAGAGTAGCAGAGAATAACAGGATAATCCAGCAGTGAGTCAATGGAGATTTTAAACGGAGGAGCTTGATTACTTTCAAGGAACAGGTGGCTGATTGGTAACTGGGTGCAGGTGAGAGAGCAGGCCAGGCAAGCAGGCTGAGGGAGGGAGAGAGAGAGAGATGGCACAGAGGAGCAAGGAGAAGGAACAAATATGCAAAACATAATTGCGGAATGAAGAATAACTGAACACAAGGAATGAGTAACATGAGCTAAAATAACTGGGAACGGATTGATCTAAGGTAAAACAGAAACAAGGCTGATTTAATCATAATAAGAATAACTATGGCAGAACACAGAAAACAAATAATCAAAGCTATGAACTCAGGAGAACCCAAACCCCAAACCAGCCCAAGATCCTGACAGATGCACCAGTCTGTCACCGAAGGAGCTCTCCAGCTCAGCAACAGCTTCATGCATGGGGCCAGAACCATTGTTCAACAGTGATGTTATTTTAGCTAGAGTTCTTTCGCTTCCACCACTTGCACTGGGTGGAGGAGGCATCCGAGGACAGAGCTGGCCTTCCTGATGAGCTTAATGGACACTGAGCATAATGTTCAGCAAATTTGAACCATGGTTCAGAGTGATATCATTGCTAGAGCTGAGTGTCCCATTTCAAGGCAAATGGAATGCATTACAGAATCCACTCTTTTTGTTCATAGACAGATATGAGATTAACAGTAACTTACTGTCAGAAAGCAAAGAATTCGTAGTAATACTTCTCCAATGACATTTGTGCAGTTTGAATGTGTTGCCATTTAAATGTTACATATTTCCTTCAAATTAAGCCACTAAGTCTGCATCAGAAGAAATTCGATAGTATATTTGCAAAGAAAGAAACTGCATGCAGTTGCACCAACAGTCATATGAGAGCTCCTGCAAAGAAGTTAGAGCGAGGATTGTGTGCAAGGGTTAACCACATCAGTAACTGCACTCTGCATCAGCACTGAAAAGTGTGCCTGGCACGAGTTAACCAATGCAGGAAACCCAGAAGGCCACAGTTTTTCATACTGAGTCTAACAGATTGCACAGGACATTGGATTATAAAGCAATAATGCTCACTGTTTGCTCATGGTAGAATCAGGATGTTAGCACTGTGGGCTGTGCCGTTCTGATAACTGTTATGATGCAACAAAAGACAAACTTTGCAGCTGCAGAGTTATAACATGCAGATTTTCTACACAGGTTTATATATTACACCCTGACAGCCTCATTTGTAGCATTCACAGTAATAAACTCCTTCTCTCCCATTCATCAAGAATCCATGCATGCTTTCTGCTCACACATGTAAGCACAGTATACAGGTAACAGAATCTATGCCACAGATTCTTTTTTGCTAAATTTGCATTAAGATTGGCACCAACCTGTTGTTGCTTTACCAGGCAAAACAGTGAGGTTTGCCTCAACATTGTTAAACAGCATTATCAATGCTCTGTGTGCTGTAGAAAGGTCAGCGTTATCTCGCTCCACAGCACTCCACATGCACCAGGTTACGGCTCACAGCCCTCCCCCTGCACTATAGTAGACCTTGACACATAGGGGTGCGGCTTTCCTCATTCTCTTCTTTTATGACGGCTCTGTGTGTGTTAGGCTTTAGCCTGCAGCTTTGGCTGCTGCAGACATAAAAATCACCTGAGCTGAGCCCGAGCTGTGGCATTACTCTATGTTAGCATGAGGTTTAGACATAAAATGTGAATATGTCACTCAGCTGGATCATTTTTGATGAGATATTTGGAAAATAAAATCGAAGCGTGTATCTATTGGTTCCTCTCACCATAGTGCTGTACCTTACCCTGTAGCAAGCAGAATAGACTTTAAAATACTTCTGTTAGTTCATAAATCACTGAACGGCTTAGCACCAAAATACATTAAAGACCTGTTGTCATTGTATCAACCTTCCAGAACCAGAACCAGGTCTTCTGGTTCTGGTCTACTCTGCATCCCCAGAACCAGAACCAAACATGGAGAAGCAGCTTTCAGTCTTTATGCTCCACAAATCTGGAACAAACTTCCAGAAACACTAAATTCCTTTAAATCAAAGCTGAAAACCCACCTGTTTAGAGCTGCCTTTGATTAGTTGTCTGGACCATAAATCTGCAAACAAATCCAGGTGAGAAGATCTGCTTGAAGATATTCACTTGAGGTTCCCAATGATTTTGATGATTTTCATGTCTATTTGCTGGATGATTTTGATTATTTTGCTTGATGATTTTGATGTTTTTGATGATTCTGATGATTTGCTGTATACTTGATTGATGTTTTTATGATGTGAAGCACTTTGAACTACCTTGCTGCTGAAAAGTGCTGTACAAATAAACTTAACTTGCTTTGTTGAAAAGAAGAACCTGTTTTTCAAATAAGGATATGAAAAGGGTGGTGTGCATTAGTGTTCCCCATAGCCACCAACTCCCTCGAAGTAACACCTTGTAGAAACATCTCTTTGCTGCAATCACAGCTCCAAGTCTCATGGGGTATGTTTCTACCAGCTTTGCATATCAAGACAGAAATTTTTGCCAATTCTTCTTTACATAACAGCTGAAGCTCAGTAAGATCAGCTGGATCCCATTGACTCTGATCAGCTCTTCTGTTCCTGCTCAAGGAATGCCTTCCAACAGCATGATGCCTCCACCACCATGTTTCACCATGAGGATGGCATATTCAGAGTATTGCCAAGTGTTATATTTCTTCTGAGCAGAGAGTTTTGCATAAAACGTGTAATTTTGGTCTCATCTGACCAGAGCATCTTTTTCCATATGTTTTCTGTATCTTCCATATGGATTCTTGCAAGCTGCAGGACTTCCTTCCACTTCAAAATTATCCTCTATATCAAGGGCGTTCAAAGCGGGGTCTGGGGGCCATTTGCAGCCCCTGGACTGATTTTTGTGGCCTCCCGGCCACTATTCAAGAATAAATGAGGACAAAACTACAACTTTTAAATCAAAATCTTTACAAAATGTTAGATGCAACACAAAGTGATGATCTTTTCAAACCTTTCTGGTTTCCTTCTATTTTCATGGTAAACAGGGTCACATCTACTCATTGATTATGGAGCTTAAGTGCAAATTCAAACTGGAGGACTTTCCAGCTTCACCTGGATCATCCAGTTGCCGCGTGATGCGCCTCAGCTGCAGCCCATCAGCTTCGGACCATGGCTCGTCGTAGCCGATCACCGCGCAAGTCTCTGCTTATAAGGCTTTCCAACCAGTTGAGCTACAACCCTTCTCCACCTTCGTTTTCTCTTGGCTCCATCAGGTTTCCTTTGGCCTCCACTCCACCACCAGTGTCTGGTCCCGAGGAGAAGATGTCTATAATCCTAAACCTAAAAGTTCATCCATGTTTATTATAATTCATAGCATATACGTCTTCTGCTGTGGTCCAAAAAACCTTTATTCATTCATTTCAGTGAAACTTTTTCATTGCTGCTCTGTTTTTGTTTGAGTCTCCCCAGGTTGAAATACTCTAAAGTCCACCTTGTGCACCTAAATCTGCTTTTAATTGCTGTATTAAAACTTGGATAAATACAGCAAGTGTTTTCAAATGAAGACTGACCTCGAGCCTGTTTTTATGGTTGAGTATATACGAAATATTTTTTCAGTTTTCTTCATTCAAGCCCAATATAATAAGCAAACTGGATACCTTTTATTTAAAAAGGAAAGACCATTTGAAGTTTTGGATCTACGATCCCATTCCTACAAAAAAATCTGATTATTTGTTTAATTAAAATAGTTCATGCTTAGTTTAATTTAATTTTTAAAAAATTAATTTCACTTTTATTTAATTTCCCTTTGGGATAAATAAAGTACTTTTGAATTGAATTGAATATGAATTTATTGTTGAGTAAGCAAAAACAAACAAACAAAAACCCACAACATTTTTGGAGATTTTAGTTTTGAAAAGTTGCTTTTTTTTGTTTGCCCTGTGAGTCCTTTACAATTGATGATGTTGGCCCATGTGAGAAAAAGTTTAGACACCCGTGCTCTGCATCATGTTTTTTATCACATACAATCCCAATAAAAAACATCCACTGAAAGTGTGAATACTTTCTGTGTCATGTGTTGAATTTTTGAGGCAAGCCTCCCATGATAGGGATCTAATCCCTGCTGGTCGGGGAGCATTGTCCATGGGGATGTACATCAGGCGATCAGCACAATGGGGTCTACACAATGGGGTCACATCCTGTTTGATTCCAACCCCCCCTCAACTCACCCTCTACCAACAATTTGGCACCAGTGGGCTCTCACAGCCAAAAGCTTTTAAAACACATACATTTGTCTCTACTTGTGAATGAATTTAGGTAAGCATAACTGGAAGTGTAACTTGATCCCAGGTGACAAGAAATGATGTTTCCTTTTCCTTTTTCAGTGAAACACTCTTTGAGGTACATAACAGTCTGTTGGGTGTTTGTGCAGCATATGAACACTCAGTGACTAGCAGTCAGAGGATCAAACAGGTATTTGGTGGAACATGTTCATTGTATAAAAATTAGGATGTTCAATAAATATTCAGTTCTTTACTGATAAATGTTCACATACTTATGTCTAATGTTGTTTAGTTTTATTTCTGGAAAAGAATGTGGTTGAACTGCATATAAAAAATGTTCGTGTTTTACTCATTAAAAAAAAGATTTCAACTAAAATGTGTTTTCTAGCTGAGGAAGAGGTAAGGACACCCTAGCCTGTAATAGCTAGTGTTAGCCCGTTGGTAAAAATAAGTTCAGGTAGAAGCTTGTTGTAACCATCTACTAGTATTCTTATTACTCTGAGGAAAGTTTGGCCCGCTCCTCCCTTTCAGCTGTTCTGGCAGGTATAACCTGTTCCAGGTCACCCCACAACACCTCAATGAGATCAAGGTTTGGGCTTTGACTCCTCTTGGGACTTTTCATGTTTTCATGCTCAGCCAGTCCTTGTTGGGTTCACTGGTAGTTTTGAGTCATTGTCATGTTGCAGGGTCCAGTTCTGCCTCAGGTTCACTTTTTTTTTTTTTTTTTTTTTTTTTTTTTTTTTTTTTTTTTTTGTTTACAAAGGATCTCATATTTTCCTCAAGCTCGTTCTGATACATGATAGAATTCATGGTGGATTTTGTGATTTTCCTGTATTTGGTTAGTGCTATCTGTTCTGGTGTCCAAATAGTTAGTCTTTAGACTCATCTGTCCATAGAACATTATTCCAGATGTCCTGCCCTTTGTCTGCATTCTCTCTGGTAAACTTTAGATAGGCCAAATGTTTCTTTCCTGCACTATCCCCATTAAAACTGAATTTGACCAGTCCTCTTTTGATGGTTTTGAAGACTTCTGTTAGCATCTTGCTGTCTGCTTTCAGGGTTAACTTGCTTGAATGGCAACACATGGGCTTGCTGGCAGCTGGCAGGGGACCAAGAACCTAATGGTCACTCTGTCAGAGCTCCAGCATTCTTCTGTGGAGAGAGGAGAACCTTCTCAGAGGACAGAGAAGGACAACCATCTCTGCAATAATCCACTAACCAGGCCTGGATGGTAGAGTGACCAGACGAAAGCCTCTCCTTAATAAAAGGCTCATGGCCGCCTGTCTGAAGGACCCCCAGACCATGAGACATACATTCTCTGGTCTGATGAGACAAAGCTTGAGCTCTTTGGTGTGAATGCCAGGCGTCATGTTTGGAGGAGACCAGGCACCACGCCGTTACAATCGCTATGGTGAAGCACAGTGGTAGCAGCAATATGCTGTGGGCAGCATCATTCTACATAAATTGAGTGTTTAGTTTTTGTTGTTTAAGTATATTACTTACATTTTTCAGCATTGTTAAAATTTATATAAAATATCAGTATGTCCAAAATTCTAGTATAACGCACAGGCTTTCGTAGGTCATCCTATTTTTTCCACATCACTATCTAAAAGCTTTGCTCCTTTCCATGAATCTGAATTTGCATTCGACAAATCTGAGATGATGAAATGCTCTGTGAAAGCATCATCCAAACTAACTACTCTGTGCACAGCTCTGATCACCATCAGTAACATTATGCTGACATTAGATTTGGCTGCCCTCAGTATTCCCAGTATCCTCCACATTTAGTCTTAAGTGGATTGCTGCAGATATCATCACTGGCTGCAACAGAACGGAAGAGGTGCACATCACACGGGAGGAATTCACTAGAAGCTCTTCTGAATTCATTTAAACCTCTGTCTAAATTTGTCAGCCATCTCTGAGCTATCTGGAAACTTGATCTCAGGGCAGATTGATCATAAATACACCTACTCCTTGCTGAGTTGCTGAGCAGTGGCTTCCTGCTGAGGCTCTTGTCCAACCTGATATGAGGCCTGGATGCCATTAACTCTCAGCTTGAGGTCTACATCCACGTATGACATGGGTAAGCACGTAAAAGCAGGGAGCGTACTGCAGACGGATGGTGGGTGTGACCTGTTCGAGCATGCAAGATTAAACTGAGACTGATGAGTGCACATACTGAGCTGCTCAGCAGGTTCTGACCTGCTAAGTTTGTTGTTGCTAAGAAAAGCAACAACAACAAAAAAGCAGTTTTAAACTGTTTGATCTGCTTATAATGGGTTAAAAGCAACATTTTGCCCTCTTTCCTGCTGGACTGTATTCAGACACTGTGGTGTCTGTTGGCTGTTGTTTTTGGTCCAGAAGTCAGAAATGCAGAGAAATGATGTTTCTACACTACAAAAACACAAAATCTTTCCCAGTATTTGTGTCTAGGTTCTTGTTCAAATATCTGAGTACACTTGAAATAAGACAAAACAAACTTAAAAATAACCTTCCAGCACAATAAATATGCTTGTTTTAAGTCAATAATTCTTGAATATGGATAAAAAAATATTAGTTCCACTGGCAGATTATTTCACTTAAAACAGGAAAATGTCTTGTTATAAGTGAAATAATTTACCAGTGGCACTAGTATTTTTTTTAATCCATAT